>OX596246.1:9815506-10288846 GCA_951394255.1 Polyploca ridens | reverse complement strand
CTCTCAAGCGTGAGTTTGGGATACAAATCTGTTTTAGGTCAAAGTGCTGTTAATTAGCTATAAGAATTCGAAGAGTTCCAGCCTCTGAGATTAATGAATAATTTCTAGGAATATTTTTTGTTAATTTTCCTTTATACCGTGCTCTGCTGGCTCTCAAGCGTGAGTTTGGGATACAAATCTTGTTCTAGGTCAAAGTGCTGTTGACAATCTATAAGAATTCGAAGAGTTCCAGCCTCTGAGATTAATGAATAATTTCTAGGAATATTTTTTGTTAATTTTCCTTTATACCGTGCTCTGCTGGCTCTCAAGCGTGAGTTTGGAATACAAATCTTATTCAAGGTCAAAGTGCTGTTGACAATCTATAAGAATTCGAAGAGTTCCAGCCTCTGAGATTAATAAATAATTTCTAGGAATATTTTTTGTTAATTTTCCTTTATACCGTGCTCTGCTGGCTCTCAAGCGTGAGTTTGGGATACAAATCTTATTCTAGGTCAAAGTGCTGTTGACAATCTATAAGAATTCGAAGAGTTCCAGCCTCTGAGTTTAATGAATAATTTCTAGGAATATTTTTTGTTAATTTTCCATTATACCATGCTCTGCTGGCTCTCAAGCGTGAGTTTGGGATACAAATCTTGTTTTATGTCAAAGTGCTGTTAATTAGCTATAAGAATTCGAAGAGTTCCAGTCTCTGAGATTAATGAATAATTTCTAGGAATATTTTTTGTTAATTTTCCTTTATACCGTGCTCTCCTGGCTCTCAAGCGTGAGTTTGGGATACAAATCTTGTTTTAGGTCAAAGTGCTGTTAATTAGCTATAAGAATTCGAAGAGTTCCAGCCTCTGAGATTAATGAATAATTTCTAGGAATATTTTTTGTTAATTTTCCTTTATACCGTGCTCTGCTGGCTCTCAAGCGTGAGTTTGGGATACAAATCTTATTCTAGGTCAAAGTGCTGTTGACAATCTATAAGATTTCGAAGAGTTCCAGCCTCTGAGATTAATGAATAATTTCTAGGAATATTTTTTGTTAATTTTCCTTTATACCGTGCTCTGCTGGCTCTCAAGCGTGAGTTTGGGATACAAATCTTGTTCTAGGTCAAAGTGCTGTTGACAGTCTATAAGAATTCGAAGAGTTCCAGCCTCTGAGATTAATGAATAATTTCTAGGAATATTTTTTGTTAATTTTCCATTATACCGTGCTCTGCTGGCTCTCAAGCGTGAGTTTGGGATACAAATCTTGTTCTAGGTCAAAGTGCTGTTGACAGTCTATAAGAATTCGAAGAGTTCCAGCCTCTGAGATTAATGAATAATTTCTAGGAATATTTTTTGTTAATTTTCCTTTATACCATGCTCTGCTGGCTCTCAAGCGTGAGTTTGGGATACAAATCTTATTCTAGGTCAAAGTGCTGTTGACAATCTATAAGAATTCGAAGAGTTCCAGCCTCTGAGTTTAATGAATAATTTCTAGGAATATTTTTTGTTAATTTTCCATTATACCATGCTCTGCTGGCTCTCAAGCGTGAGTTTGGGATACAAATCTTGTTTTATGTCAAAGTGCTGTTAATTAGCTATAAGAATTCGAAGAGTTCCAGTCTCTGAGATTAATGAATAATTTCTAGGAATATTTTTTGTTAATTTTCCTTTATACCGTGCTCTCCTGGCTCTCAAGCGTGAGTTTGGGATACAAATCTTGTTTTAGGTCAAAGTGCTGTTAATTAGCTATAAGAATTCGAAGAGTTCCAGCCTCTGAGATTAATGAATAATTTCTAGGAATATTTTTTGTTAATTTTCCTTTATACCGTGCTCTGCTGGCTCTCAAGCGTGAGTTTGGGATACAAATCTTATTCTAGGTCAAAGTGCTGTTGACAATCTATAAGATTTCGAAGAGTTCCAGCCTCTGAGATTAATGAATAATTTCTAGGAATATTTTTTGTTAATTTTCCTTTATACCGTGCTCTGCTGGCTCTCAAGCGTGAGTTTGGGATACAAATCTTGTTCTAGGTCAAAGTGCTGTTGACAGTCTATAAGAATTCGAAGAGTTCCAGCCTCTGAGATTAATGAATAATTTCTAGGAATATTTTTTGTTAATTTTCCATTATACCGTGCTCTGCTGGCTCTCAAGCGTGAGTTTGGGATACAAATCTTGTTCTAGGTCAAAGTGCTGTTGACAGTCTATAAGAATTCGAAGAGTTCCAGCCTCTGAGATTAATGAATAATTTCTAGGAATATTTTTTGTTAATTTTCCTTTATACCATGCTCTGCTGGCTCTCAAGCGTGAGTTTGGGATACAAATCTTGTTCTAAGTCAAAGTGCTGTTGACAATCTATAAGATTTCGAAGTGTTCCAGCCTCTGAGATTAATGAATAATTTGTAGGAATATTTTTTGTTAATTTTCCATTATACCGTGCTCTGCTGGCTCTCAAGCGTGAGTTTGGGATACAAATCTTATTCTAGGTCAAAGTCCTGTTGACAATCTATAAGAATTCGAAGAGTTCCAGCCTCTGAGATTAATGAATAATTTCTAGGAATATTTTTTGTTAATTTTCCTTTATACCGTGCTCTGCTGGCTCTCAAGCGTGAGTTTGGGATACTAATCTTATTCTAGGTCAAAGTGCTGTTGACAATCTATAAAAATTCGAAGAGTTCCAGCCTCTGAGATTAGTGAATAATTTCTAGGAATATTTTTTGTTAATTTTCCTTTATACCGTGCTCTGCTGGCTCTCAAGCGTGAATTTGGGATACAAATCTTGTTCTAGATCAAAGTGCTGTTAATTATATATAAGAATTCGAAGAGTTCCAGCTTCTGAGATTAATGAATAATTTCTAGGAATATTTTTTTGGTATCTTTCCATTATACCATGCTCTGCTGACTCTCAAGCGTGAGTTTGGGATACAAATCTTGTTCTAGGTCAAAGTGCTGTTGACAATCTATAAGAATTCGAAGAGTTCCAGCCTCTGAGTTTAAAAAATAATTTCTAGGAATATTTTTTGTTAATTTTCCTTTATACCGTGCTCTGCTGGCTCTCAAGCGTGAGTTTGGGATACAAATCTTGTTTAAGGTCAAAGTGCTGTTAATTAGCTATAAGAATTCGAAGAGTTCCAGCCTCTGAGATTAATGAATAATTTCTAGGAATATTTTTTGTTAATTTTTCTATATACCGTGCTCTGCTGGCTCTCAAGCGTGAGTTTGGGATACAAATCTTGTTTAAGGTCAAAGTGCTGTTAATTAGCTATAAGAATTCGAAGAGTTCGAGCCTCTGAGATTAATGAATAATTTCTAGGAATATTTTTTGTTAATTTTCCTTTATACCATGCTCTGCTGGCTCTCAAGCGTGAGTTTGGGATACAAATCTTGTTCTAGGTCAAAGTGCTGTTGACAATCTATAAGAATTCGAAGAGTTCCAGCCTCTGAGATTAATGAATAATTTCTAGGAATATTTTTTGTTAATTTTCCTTTATACCGTGCTCTGCTGGCTCTCAAGCGTGAGTTTGGGATGTAAATCTTGTTTTAGGTCAAAGTGCTGTTAATTAGCTATAAGAATTCGAAGAGTTCCAGCCTCTGAGATTAATGAATAATTTCTAGGAATATTTTTTGTTAATTTTTCTATATACCGTGCTCTGCTGGCTCTCAAGCGTGAGTTTGGGATACAAATCTTATTCTAGGTCAAAGTGCTGTTGAAAATCTATAATAATTCGAAGAGTTCGAGCCTCTGAGATTAATGAATAATTTCCAGGAATATTTTTTGTTAATTTTCCTTTATACCATGCTCTGCTGGCTCTCAAGCGTGAGTTTGGGATACAAATCTTGTTCTAGGTCAAAGTGCTGTTGACAGTCTATAAGAATTCGAAGAGTTCCAGCCTCTGAGATTAATGAATAATTTCTAGGAATATTTTTTTTGTAATTTTCCATTATACCATGCTCTGCTGGCTCTCAAGCGTGAGTTTGGGATACCTTGTTCTAGGTCAAAGTGCTGCTAATTATCTATAAGAATTCGAAGAGTTTCAGCCTCTGAGATTAATTAATAATTTGTAGGAATATTTTTTGTTAATTTTCCATTATACCGTGCTGTGCTGGCTCTCAAGCGTGAGTTTGGGATACAAATCTTGTTCTAGGTCAAAGTGCTGTTGACAATCTATAAGAATTCGAAGAGTTCCAGCCTCTGAGATTAATGAATAATTTCTAGGAATATTTTTTGTTAATTTTCCTTTATACCGTGCTCTGCTGGCTCTCAAGCGTGAGTTTGGAATACAAATCTTATTCTAGGTCAAAGTGCTGTTGACAATCTATAAGAATTCGAAGAGTTCCAGCCTCTGAGTTTAATGAATAATTTCTAGGAATATTTTTTGTTAATTTTCCTTTATACCATGCTCTGCTGGCTCTCAAGCGTGAGTTTGGGATACAAATCTTATTCTAGGTCAAAGTGCTGTTGACAATCTAGAAGAATTCGAAGAGTTCCAGCCTCTGAAATTAATGAATAATTTCTAGGAATATTTTTTGTTAATTTTCCTTTATACCATGCTCTGCTGGCTCTCAAGCGTGAGTTTAGGATACAAATCTTGTTCTAGGTCAAAGTGCTGTTGACAATCTATAAGATTTCGAAGAGTTCCAGCCTCTGAGATTAATGATTAATTTGTAGGAATATTTTTTGTTAATTTTCCATTATACCGTGCTCTGCTGGCTCTCAAGCGTGAGTTTGGGATACAAATCTTGTTCTTGGTCAAAGTGCTGTTGACAATCTATAAGAATTCGAAGAGTTCCAGCCTCTGAGATTAATGAATAATTTCTAGGAATATTTTTTGTTAATTTTCCTTTATACCATGCTCTGCTGGCTCTCAAGCGTGAGTTAGGGATACAAATCTTGTTTAAAGTCAAAGTGCTGTTAATTAGCTATAAGAATTTGAAGAGTTCCAGTCTCTGAGATTAATGAATAATTTCTAGGAATATTTTTTGTTAATTTTCCTTTATACCGTGCTCTCCTGGCTCTCAAGCGTGAGTTTGGGATACAAATCTTGTTTTAGGTCAAAGTGCTGTTAATTAGCTATAAGAATTCGAAGAGTTCCAGCCTCTGAGATTAATGAATAATTTCTAGGAATATTTTTTGTTAATTTTCCTTTATACCGTGCTCTGCTGGCTCTCAAGCGTGAGTTTGGGATTCAAATCTTATTCTAGGTCAAAGTGCTGTTGACAATCTATAACAATTCGAAGAGTTCCAGCCTCTGAGATTAATGAATAATTTGTAGGAATATTTTTTGTTAATTTTCCATTATACCGTGCTCTGCTGGCTCTCAAGCGTGAGTTTGGGATACAAATCTTATTCTAGGTCAAAGTGCTGTTGACAATCTATAAGAATTCGAAGAGTTCCAGCCTCTGAGATTAATGAATAATTTCTAGGAATATTTTTTGTTAATTTTCCTTTATACCGTGCTCTGCTGGCTCTCAAGCGTGAGTTTGGGATACAAATCTTGTTCTAGGTCAAAGTTCTGTTGACAGTCTATAAGAATTCGAAGAGTTCCAGCCTCTGAGATTAATGAATAATTTCTAGGAATATTTTTTGTTAATTTTCCTTTATACCATGCTCTGCTGGCTCTCAAGCGTGAGTTTGGGATGTAAATCTTGTTTTAGGTCAAAGTGCTGTTAATTAGCTATAAGAATTCGAAGAGTTCCAGCCTCTGAGATTAATGAATAATTTCTAGGAATATTTTTTGTTAATTTTTCTATATACCGTGCTCTGCTGGCTCTCAAGCGTGAGTTTGGGATACAAATCTTGTTCTAGGTCAAAGTGCTGTTGACAATCTATAAGAATTCGAAGAGTTCCAGCCTCTGAGTTTAAAAAATAATTTCTAGGAATATTTTTTGTTAATTTTCCTTTATACCGTGCTCTGCTGGCTCTCAAGCGTGAGTTTGGGATACAAATCTTGTTTAAGGTCAAAGTGCTGTTGACAGTCTATAAGAATTCGAAGAGTTCCAGCCTCTGAGATTAATGAATAATTTCTAGGAATATTTTTTGTTAATTTTCCTTTATACCATGCTCTGCTGGCTCTCAAGCGTGAGTTAGGGATACAAATCTTGTTTAAAGTCAAAGTGCTGTTAATTAGCTATAAGAATTTGAAGAGTTCCAGTCTCTGAGATTAATGAATAATTTCTAGGAATATTTTTTGTTTATTTTCCTTTATACCGTGCTCTCCTGGCTCTCAAGCGTGAGTTTGGGATACAAATCTTGTTTTAGGTCAAAGTGCTGTTAATTAGCTATAAGAATTCGAAGAGTTCCAGCCTCTGAGATTAATGAATAATTTCTAGGAATATTTTTTGTTAATTTTCCTTTATACCGTGCTCTGCTGGCTCTCAAGCGTGAGTTTGGGATTCAAATCTTATTCTAGGTCAAAGTGCTGTTGACAATCTATAAGATTTCGAAGAGTTCCAGCCTCTGAGATTAATGATTAATTTGTAGGAATATTTTTTGTTAATTTTCCTTTATACCGTGCTCTGCTGGCTCTCAAGCGTGAGTTTGGGATACAAATCTTATTCTAGGTCAAAGTGCTGTTGACAATCTATAAGAATTCGAAGAGTTCCAGCCTCTGAGATTAATGAATAATTTCCAGGAATATTTTTTGTTAATTTTCCTTTATACCATGCTCTGCTGGCTCTCAAGCGTGAGTTTGGGATACAAATCTTGTTCTAGGTCAAAGTGCTGTTGACAGTCTATAAGAATTCGAAGAGTTCCAGCCTCTGAGATTAATGAATAATTTCTAGGAATATTTTTTTTGTAATTTTCCATTATACCATGCTCTGCTGGCTCTCAAGCGTGAGTTTGGGATACAAATCTTGTTCTATGTCAAAGTGCTGTTGACAGTCTATAAGAATTCGAAGAGTTTCAGCCTCTGAGATTAATGAATAATTTCTAGGAATATTTTTTGTTAATTTTCCATTATACCGTGCTGTGCTGGCTCTCAAGCGTGAGTTTGGGATACAAATCTTGTTCTAGGTCAAAGTGCTGTTGACAATCTATAAGAATTCGAAGAGTTCCAGCCTCTGAGATTAATGAATAATTTCTAGGAATATTTTTTGTTAATTTTCCTTTATACCGTGCTCTGCTGGCTCTCAAGCGTGAGTTTGGAATACAAATCTCATTCTAGGTCAAAGTGCTGTTGACAATCTATAAGAATTTGAAGAGTTCCAGTCTCTGAGATTAATGAATAATTTCTAGGAATATTTTTTGTTAATTTTCCTTTATACCATGCTCTGCTGGCTCTCAAGCGTGAGTTTGGGATACAAATCTTGTTCTAGGTCAAAGTGCTGCTAATTATCTATAAGAATTCGAAGAGTTTCAGCCTCTGAGATTAATTAATAATTTGTAGGAATATTTTTTGTTAATTTTCCTATATACCATGCTCTGCTGGCTCTCAAGCGTGAGTTTGGGATACAAATCTTGTTCTAGGTCAAAGTGCTGTTGACAATCTATAAGAATTCGAAGAGTTCCAGCCTCTGAGATTAATGAATAATTTCTAGGAATATTTTTTGTTAATTTTCCTTTATACCGTGCTCTGCTGGCTCTCAAGCGTGAGTTTGGAATACAAATCTCATTCTAGGTCAAAGTGCTGTTGACAATCTATAAGAATTCGAAGAGTTCCAGCCTCTGAGTTTAATGAATAATTTCTAGGAATATTTTTTGTTAATTTTCCTTTATACCATGCTCTGCTGGCTCTCAAGCGTGAGTTTGGGATACAAATCTTGTTCTAGGTCAAAGTGCTGTTGACAGTCTATAACAATTCGAAGAGTTCCAGCCTCTGAGATTAATGAATAATTTCTAGGAATATTTTTTGTTAATTTTCCTATATACCATGCTCTGCTGGCTCTCAAGCGTGAGTTTGGGATTCAAATCTTATTCTAGGTCAAAGTGCTGTTGACAATCTATAAGATTTCGAAGAGTTCCAGTCTCTGAGATTAATGAATAATTTCTAGGAATATTTTTTGTTAATTTTCCTTTATACCATGCTCTGCTGGCTCTCAAGCGTGAGTTTGGGATACAAATCTTATTTTACGTCAAAGTGCTGTTAATTAGCTATAAGAATTCAAAGAGTTCCAGTCTCTGAGATTAATGAATAATTTCTAGGAATATTTTTTGTTAATTTTCCTTTATACCGTGCTCTGCTGGCTCTCAAGCGTGAGTTTGGGATACAAATCTTGTTCTAGGTCAAAGTGCTGTTGACAGTCTATAAGAATTCGAAGAGTTCCAGCCTCTGAGATTAATGAATAATTTCTAGGAATATTTTTTGTTAATTTTCCTTTATACCATGCTCTGCTGGCTCTCAAGCGTGAGTTTGGGATACAAATCTTGTTCTAGGTCAAAGTGCTGTTGACAATCTATAACAATTCGAAGAGTTCCAGCCTTTGAAATTATTGATTAATTTGTAGGAATATTTTTTGTTAATTTTCCTTTATACCGTGCTCTGCTGGCTCTCAAGCGTGAGTTTGGGATACAAATCTTGTTCTAGGTCAAAGTGCTGTTGACAATCTATAAGATTTCGAAGAGTTCCAGTCTCTGAGATTAATGAATAATTTCTAGGAATATTTTTTGTTAATTTTCCTTTATACCGTGCTCTGCTGGCTCTCAAGCCTGAGTTTGGGATACAAATCTTGTTCTAGGTCAAAGTGCTGTTGACAATCTATAAGATTTCGAAGAGTTCCAGCCTCTGAGATTAATGAATAATTTCTAGGAATATTTTTTGTTAATTTTCCATTATACCATGCTCTGCTGGCTCTCAAGCGTGAGTTTGGGATACAAATCTTGTTCTAGGTCAAAGTGCTGTTGACAATCTATAAGAATTCGAAGAGTTCCAGCCTTTGAGATTATTGATTAATTTGTAGGAATATTTTTTGTTAATTTTCCTTTATACCGTGCTCTGCTGGCTCTCAAGCGTGAGTTTGGGATTCAAATCTTGTTCTAGGTCAAAGTGCTGTTGACAATCTATAAGATTTCGAAGAGTTCCAGCCTTTGAGATTATTGATTAATTTGTAGGAATATTTTTTGTTAATTTTCTTTTATACCATGCTCTGCTGGCTCTCAAGCGTGAGTTTGGGATACAAATCTTATTCTAGGTCAAAGTGCTGTTGACAATCTAGAAGAATTCGAAGAGTTCCAGCCTCTGAAATTAATGAATAATTTCTAGGAATATTTTTTGTAAATTTTCCATTATACCGTGCTCTGCTGGCTCTCAAGCGTGAGTTTGGGATACAAATCTTGTTCAAGGTCAAAGTGCTGTTGACAGTCTATAAGAATTCGAAGAGTTCCAGCCTCTGAGATTAATGAATAATTTCTAGGAATATTTTTTGTTAATTTTCCTTTATACCATGCTCTGCTGGCTCTCAAGCGTGAGTTTGGGATACAAATCTTGTTCTAGGTCAAAGTGCTGTTGACAGTCTATAAGAATTCGAAGAGTTCCAGCCTCTGAGATTAATGAATAATTTGTAGGAATATTTTTTGTTAATTTTCCATTATACCGTGCTCTGCTGGCTCTCAAGCGTGAGTTTGGGATACAAATCTTGTTCTAGGTCAAAGTGCTGTTGACAGTCTATAAGAATTCGAAGAGTTCCAGCCTCTGAGATTAATGAATAATTTTTAGGAATATTTTATTGGTAATTTTCCATTATACCATGCTCTGCTGGCTCTCAAGCGTGAGTTTGGGATACAAATCTTGTTCTAGGTCAAAGTGCTGTTGACAATCTATAACAATTCGAAGAGTTCCAGCCTCTGAGATTAATGAATAATTTCTAGGAATATTTTTTGTTAATTTTCCATTATACCGTGCTCTGCTGGCTCTCAAGCGTGAGTTTGGGATACAAATCTTGTTCTAGGTCAAAGTGCTGTTGACAGTCTATAAGAATTCGAAGAGTTCCAGCCTCTGAGATTAATGAATAATTTGTAGGAATATTTTTTGTTAATTTTCCTTTATAGCGTGCTCTGCTGGCTCTCAAGCGTGAGTTTGGGATACAAATCTTGTTCTAGGTCAAAGTGCTGTTGACAATCTATAACAATTCGAAGAGTTCCAGCCTCTGAGATTAATGAATAATTTCTAGGAATACTTATTGCTAATTTTCATTTATACCATGATCTGCTGGCTCTCAAGCGTGAGTTCCCTATTATTTATTTCTTTGATACTTTCTGAAGTGTAATAAAAAGATCTATAAACTATCAACACTACAGAACTGATTCGCATGCGTAGATAAGTCAGCTAAATTTTGATTTCCTGAAAAAAGATCTGCTATTTCGAGTTGGCAGATAATTTTTTCAATCGACTTTTTTTCAGGTAAATTTGCCAGAACTATCGCTAAAAAGTATCAGGAACTGTTTTACTTGGCTCCATGGGCATATAACTCACTTTTAGTCCGGTTTGCTGAAAAATGATCTGCTACCGGAAGTTGGCAGAGCATATTTTCATTTGACTTTTTTCAGGTTAAATCGCCAGAACTATCGCTAAAAAGTATCAGGAACTCTAGAACTCACCTGCATGCGAATAGAACTCCCTTTTTTTTTTGATCTGCTGGAATATGATCTGCTAACTTCACCAACATGGATGTTTCAGTGTTTTTTCAGCAAAACGTAATTACCTACTTACTTAAAAAATAGCAATAATTATGTCCATGGCTTTATTTCTCGGTCGTGGGTTCGATTCCCACACAGTACATGCATTTGTGTGCATGAACATGTCTGTATGTCCTGAGTCTGGGTGTAATTATGTATATTAAGTATGTATTTACAAACAAAAAATAGTATAATTATGTATTATATCAGTTATCTGGTTTCCATAGTACAAGCTCTGCTTAGTTTGGGATCAGATGACCGTGTGTGAGGAATGTCCCAGGATATTTATGTTGGTACGGTTGCTGGGATAAATAAATGAGTCTTGATCAATCTCACAACAATTTATTTATTTATTTCTCATTTATAAGTTTGTAAACTTTCAGAAATACTTAGGGACCAAATAATGATACGTCTTGCGCGGGAATTAAAAACCAGGCGCGTAAGGGCGTACTGAATTTTGTTTTTTTTTACCAGTGCGGGTAGCTCCCATTATATTTATTGAACACTATATTTGATTCGTAAGTTTTAATTTAACCTTTAGGTTATATTTACTTTAAGGTAAGAAGGAACTCCAAGCGAGGCAGGTGCATAAATTCGGCAAGATCTAATAGGCCCGTTTGACGACACATATACAATACCTGCATGAATGTGGCAAAAAGAGACAAACATAGTGCGACAAGAAGAGACAAACGGACCGCTTAGATCTCGACAACTCTAGCAGCAAAGCGAGTGAGGGATCTTTGTAGGCGGTTGAATATCAAACAAGTTCAGTTCTCGTTTGATACTATTTGTGACTGAGTGTGTGAGTGGAACTCTAAATTCAAAAATGATGCATCCATTATACGAAATAGAATCACTTATTCAGGGTGAGCGTGTAGCACCCATCGAAAAAGTAAAAGCGTCAGACACGCTAACACGAAGAACGACACCATCACTCTAAGATTCTTCTCAGACCTTTGATCGCGTTCGCTAGCGCGGAGCCGCTCTATGAGGCCGTTCTGAAACAAGAAATAATGTTTGTTATTGTTGAATTAGTTCCGTATCACTCGGCATCACTAAAACAAACATCTTTCTGTACCTAATCTAGTTTCAACTTTCATGCAAAAGTAGTGCAAACAAAATCGTTACAAAGAGCATTACAAAATGTTTCATGATTATTTACAACAGTGGAAACTATTAGCATTTTGGCCATTGTTCCTATCGCTATTTGATACTACTTGTCCACCCTGAGTAGTAAGTACCGTCTCATTTTAAACTTTTATTGCACCATCTCATCATCCGGCACTGTAATTTAAATGCAAGAGTACAGCTTATTTTGTTAGTAACCTAGTTGTGAAAAATAGTTTACCCATCCTCCGTGATTAGCTACCCAAGATCCGGGCTCCTCGTGTAAAAGATCTGCAATGGCAGCTGCAGGCGCCGCCACCAATTCTAGGGCTGGTTCACCGTCCGCTGCCTCAGCTGCTTCTCGCGCTAGGGCTCCGCATATACAGTATACAGCTGCTATCTGAAATTAAATATAACGTTTCATTTGCTTTAACTTTCCACGAGAGGTCCCAGGATTTTATTTGTCCTTAAATGGGAAGATAATGGTATCTATTGGTTTTCAAAGTACGTACCTATATTCCCTCACTACGTATAAACATTTTTTCATTGTATAATCACGAGAAACGTAACCTAACCCAGCTTATTACAAGTGAACAGTTCCCGAAACTTTCCCTATGCTGTACTTATCTATACATATAAAATGCTTTGTCCTGAATGACTGACTGACAATCAACGCACAGCCTAAACCGCTGATCGTAGAGACCTGAAACTTGGAGGGTATGTTCTTTGTATGACGTAGGCATCCGATAAGAAAGGATTTTTTGAAATTCTACCCCTAAGGGGGTGAAAAACGGGGGCAAAGTTTGTATGGGACAACGTGATTCCTTGGTCCGATCTACTTCAAATTTTGCATAAACATTCCTTAACAGAATTGATGGAAGACGTGTTTCGTATTTTATTGAAACTCATCGCCTAACGGGGTCAAAAAGGGGTAGAAAGTTATTTTAGGGGTGATTTGCATCGACGTTGATATCAATACTCCTTAGTACTTTTGATTTAAATTACATTTTATTTTGACACACGTTTGAATACTCAATCCGAATTCCACAGATTACAGAATAAGGCAGATGGGGCGCCCGGAACACCAAATACAAATTGTAAAACCTGGACCCTATTTCACCAGACGGACAGGTGCGACAATTGTCATGAAAATATGGCAATTGCCGATATGTCACGATTATTATTGTATCATAAACCTCTACCATATGTCAACAAAATCCAACGGTATGTCGGCTGATGACAGGCGTTATGCATTGAAAAATTACAATTCTCACGTCTCGCCGTTCGTAGGGCTAACTAATTCCCGGTTTCTATGAACAAAAACGAATCGTTTTGCTTACCAATGGTAGATTTTTTATTGCCAAACTGGGCATATAGATCATTTTGTAAGCTAATTTTACATGTGATTGCTACTTCCATATGGGAGGGTCTGCTATGCAAAGCTTTGATGTATTTGCTTCATTATTAGTAAAGATATAAGAGTCTTAATTTTAACCGATAACGGTCCATAACTTATAGAAATCGGCCATAAGATCACCAATTTCCACACATACTTATATATTTTTTGCTGCTACATAGTTGTTTTTATTTTATTTTTAACGGGCTATTCTCTAACATATTTTTAATTTGAATTAAATTACACTATTAAATAAATACATAAATAATTACATGGCATTTACTACAAGCGTTTCAAATTAAATATAATAATTATCATATTTATCATGGATAACCAAAAAGATAAATTAATAAAAAAGATTAGCTAGGTAATCTGATTTTCTTTAAATGTTCGTTCTTTATAGTTTGAGAACTCATTGAAACTATTATCGCCACCACTACCTACCTATTTATTGCTTTCGCCAATTTGAAATGATCACAACAAAAACAAGACAATTGTAGTAGAGGAAGCCGACACAGATCTTGCCCCATGTCAATTATTTTCGACAAATCTACAAATATGTTGTGTTTAAATCTAAACATTAAATCAAACAATAAATGTTTATGAAACGATTTTTTTGACAACTTTTCGCATTTCCTTAGTAATCTAATGCGAATTTGTAGAATTGTCGCCTAAAACCTGTCACCTGTAAATTGTCACATATCACCTATCACCAATCAGCTTGGTGAAATAGGGGCCTGGTATTCGCTTTTGAATTTGTATTTGCTTTGTTTAAAAAACTTTATTTAACGAAAAACACTTTCGTTTAAATAAACTTTGTGGTTTTTTTGGCCTCACTCCCGTGTTTCGCGCGCTCTATCTGCCTTTTGTTTTGTAATCTGAGCCGATTTTATTCAAAAAACTTGGTGCAATGATGGTGCAATGCAATACTCTTTAAAATTGGAATGTCAAATATAAAAGAATATTTAAATCGGATTACAATTCGAAACTTAAATTCTTTTTTGTTCTTGCATATTTGAATGAAAAACTTACCTTATGCCTTGATTTTCCTTGAAAATCTCTTAGATTACCTACTTAGCGAATATTTGCGATTGCTGTATAATTTGTTTGGAAGTTCACTTTCACTATTTAATTAGAATATTTTGATTGTAGTTAATTTAATTTCTTTTTCATTTGTTGTTATAATAATATATAAGATTCTTTGAGTTTTATTTGTTAGTGTATAATATTGGTTTTTAGTTTTAATAGTAAAAATATCCGTGTTTGATTTTTTGGGGTGATTTGTATCGAAGTTGATAGCAATACTCCTTAGTGCTTTTGATTTAAATGTTCTTCTATTCCAGTTTTTAAGAGTATTGCATTGCACCAAGCTTTTATGTGAGTTCAACTTTTTTTGAATAAAATCGGATAATTTTTTAAACATTTTTGTCTGTCTGTTCCGGTTCATAGCTGATGTTATAAGGAGTAACTTAGAAAATTTTATTTTTGAAAAATGATATGATGAAACCGTACGCGGGTGAAACCGCGGGGGTCTGCTAGTACATGCATATAAAATTATTCACTACCCATGTAGTATGTACGAATACGATAAGTATCACCACGTACAAAATTATAAAAAGCGCGGTGCCACTATTATTGGATACCTATATCATAAAAGTAGGTAGGTACTTGTTTTAAATGAGGTTTTTTAAGTGTATTCATAGGATTCCGTACTCAAAGGGTCACAAGTCACAACGGATTTTTATTATATCAACCCTACGCCCCGCCCGCCGCGCCTGTCTGTCCGTCTATCTGTCTGTCTATCACGGGGCTGTCTTTTTTACCGTTAAAAAATCACAGAACAATAAAATGTACCCAAATAGGGTACTTAATGAATGACTAAGTAACAGTACAAGACTGAGGTGGTGGTTTGTTTGATATGATTTCTAAGAGTTAACCTGAGTATCAACGTTGTTATTTATATGCTATGCCACGTGTATATCATTAAGTTTGTAGACAATATATCGTATAAATTATTGGAGGGCTTTTATCATAATCTTAGTTGGTAATAAAGATACCTACGCTTCGGCATTAGGTAGGGACGTCGCGTCGTTCTAACTACAGTTTTGAACTGTTTTCCTAGATAACGCTAGATAAGCCTCATGTGGTTTCTGTGTTTGCTTAATTGACTAATTGTCCAAGTTTTGGAGGCAAGCAGTTACATGCTCAGATGTCTGCGCATGTACGTAAGTATCTCATGTTACTTGCAGGCATAAAATATCCCAGACCATCTGTTGGATCGGGTACAAAGTCAAATAAATATTACTCCAGCAATTAATTTTATCAGAGCTAAACTTAGCTATTTTATGATCGGCATAAATACCAAACTGAATCACCAGGTGGTATTTATGGAGGATCAAAATTAATACCTTATATCGTAGGCATTCGCAAATTTTAGTGATGGAGATAATATTATGAGATTTTATGCAACCAGCTGTCTCCCGCAGTTTTCCCCCGCGTTCCCGGGATGACGCTTACTGTCATTGAAAGAAATTTGAGAATCGGATCATTAGTTCCGGAGGTTTACCTCCTACATTCAAATCCATACTCTATAAATTAGTGTGGATTATTTTACCTTAGACCAAGTTATATTTTCCCTCGTGATGCGTCGAGCGAGGGCTAGAGCTAGTTCAGTCAGGGCAGTGTCTGACTTCAGCATGGTGGAAGGCGCTCGCGTCGCTTGGCGCGCGACGTGCCGGAACGCGTCAGGCCGCTTCCTCTCGAGCGCTGCACACAAAGCCCGCAGCGCTGCCAGCACGCCACTATCTACGTTGCATAAAGCCTCCTCACCACATTCAGTCTCCAACATTCGTTGTAGTCGTTTTAATACTATTTGCTGTCAAAGAATCATCGAAATTATTATTACTTAACCAGTGTTTAACCGATATGTTACCTGTACCTCTACCATGAGTTTTCTACACTAACGTAATCTGCACACGCTAGCGACTACGGTGTATATTTTGTATGACGAGCACCGCCTCTAGTGGACACTTTTGGAAGCATTTCATACAAAATGTTTCACCGTAGTCGCTAGCGACTGTAGATTACGTTAGTGTAGAAAACTTATGGTAGGGTCACTGCTACATCGAGTTTGGAAACTGTTAAAATATAGATTGTAGAAGCATAAAAATATTAGGTAGGTAAGTACCCAAGTAGCAAAATTTGGTCCTTTAAGTGTCCTAGGAGCATGTATTTTTTGTCCTATAGAACTCTTGAAAACGCTTATAAAGCTGGATTTGGGCGCAGGTTATAAGATTATTACGCCCTTTAGTCGTTTTGTAACAGTCCGGTAAAGTGCAATACAATTTTATAATTATCTTATTAGGTGCAGTTACAAGATAACATGTCCTATAAAGATCCGGTAAACGCCCTGAATATGCGCGATTAGTGCTCTATAGATCTGGAGAGCGCCGCTACTGGTGTAATTAATCCAACAGTGATCAGCGTGATGCTATTACTGGAGCATTCACTTTTCATTCTTATTGTTACGGTGCCATTCTAGTGTTTCGACAAAAAATATAATATTTTCAAAGGGTAGTAAGCAGATCACGAAGCATAACATACGTAACTTTTGTCTTTTGACTTTTGTATAAAGAAGGCCTACTCATCTTGCGAAAATAATTTTATTGATAAAGTGTTCGATGATAATAAACATATCTTCATGCCCCTTCACAACTAAACATATTTATTATATCTTCGATATATTTTTATTCGATAATATTAACAAATACTGAGACCGCCATATAGGATTGGATCAAGTCCGATTGCTGCATTTATCAAAACCTTTATAATACTATTTAGTCAAATTTAACTACTACAGGACATATCTACTTCGCCACCATATTGGTTTTAGGGTTCTTTTTAACAAAATGGCCGATTACTCTAGTAATAGCAAATATAGGACACATATAAGTAAAAACTTACATATAAAAATCGCTGGGCATGCTAGTTTGATGCTAACAATCTATTTGAAGTCACGACTAAGACAAATCAATCCTATAATACCTTTACCTATAGCAGCCACACCGAGGACATTTATAGAAACTCATGTCTTATAGAATAATGAAACAAGACGCTAACAAGAGTAACTAATCTTATTAATTACGCTTATAGGATCAACAGCCACACTTTGCTTATTATTTTTATAGCATGCGCTTACAAGATTGTAATAATTACAAGTTCTAGTAACTATCTTATAACATTATCCTGTAAACGTTTATATCTTATGTAATAGGATCTAAAGTACTCGTAGTGCAAATCGTCGTATAAGATGTTGTTGTGAGAAAAGTGATCTTACTCAAAGCGTCTATTAGACTCTTAAAAGATGTTAAGTCTTATAGGTCGATTGCTGTAGGACTATTTTGCTACTTGGGTAGATACTGTAATTTTTATCTTTATATGTACCTTTTTTGAACAGAGAGTAGATCTCCGTATCTGTGTTTTTATATACTGCAAGCATAGAGCACGCCCTTGTCGCACAATCTGTGGTTTGACTTGTGTTGGCGTAGCAAGACACCAGCCGATAGTTGCAGAAAGCCTGCGCGATACTGCAGCTGCTGCGGCGCTGGAGACCATGGTGCTAAAGCGTCGCTTTGTCCGATCCAAGGGAGATAGTGAGCGCGTTGGTGAAGATCGGAGATCTAGAAGAAATAGATACAATAATGCAATGTCACGAATCCCTTAGTAACTAACTAGGCATTACTCTACGTATTCCGGTCGATACGAATGTAATGGGCAAAGAACCAAATTCATTGTTTGGTTAGTCAAACTTAAGCTACTTACAAGGACTGAGTCTTACCTACATTTTTAGGTGGGTATACAGTTACACCTTCTTTCTATCCTCCGTGAGTTACACAGATTCCCTTTAGGTATTATGTTTCCAGCTGAAGGTAATCAAGATCTGACAATAATAAGACATACCGGATTAATTAGGGTAGTAGGTACTAGTAGGCCTTAAATTGTTCGTGCGATTTTGCCAACAAAATATTTTTTACTTTCAGACCTTTTATCTGTCTTGTATCTTTAGATTAAAACCTTATTAGGTAGGCACATTTCAAAGAATAAGAAGTTATAAGCTTGTTCATAAATAAATAAATGGGGAGATAGAACAACTTCTTCTTTTCATTTGAATAATACGTATCACGCCATAGTTTACGTAGGTACCTATTTAACACTGATGTTATGAAGACCTATGATTGATCGATCGATTATACCTTACCTATTCGTAATATCTCAGAGTATATAAATACTACGTACAAGTAATATTATTTCAACCATAGATCTCGAATTTCAACTCTCCTGTAGTGTTAATGCTAGCACAACACATATTTTAGCGATAATTGAGTAGAGCAAATTTTTAAAGGACAGAAAATATAATGACCACCAAAAAGAATTTTGTGACCAATACCTCTATTACCTAAATTGTACTATGAAACCTAGTAAATGATCACAAAAATTATTAAATTATGAGGAAATTGTTGCGCTATTTCTCGACTCGCGGCACTCCAATTACTGGTAAGGTTTGGTTAGATCCGAACCGTGCCAATACCGCGCGCGAGCCGAGCGAGCGAAGCGAGTGGTGCCGTGGAAGAGGCCGGCGAGCGCTAGATCCTAGTTTGTGTGAATTAACTATTTTTGGACAATCATAATTTGGGTTCTCATTTCACGCTAAAATGATGGTTAATTTTGGTGATCATTTACTATTTTTGGCAATATACAGTGATCTTTTTGCCGTTACATTTTACTAAATCTGGTGGTTCGTTAAACATAAGCCTTTTGTAGCGTTCTATAATAGCGACTATATGAAATTGGATAGCAGTATATTGCACAAATGTAACAAAACACAGCTCTGAATATTTTGGTAGTTTTATTTCGATAAGTAAGTACCTCATAGAAATAGATATACCTAGAAAGAGCGTCACCATACGACACGACTATATAAAACAGGCCAACTTTTTTAGCTGCCTACGTGACAGCTCCGTTTTACGCTCATTCTGCGTCATTTTGCTTTTCATAATGACGCGCGATGACGCTCATAAAGATAGCAGTTGTTGAATCATTCCAATTAAAATCGGAAAAATATAATATTAAATAATAATTATAAGATTGAGCGTGAAGCACGGGTCGAAAACAATAGCTATAACTGTTGGGGGATATTTAATAAAAATAAATAAAATTCTTAATCAATTATTAATCGAAGAAGTATAGGTACCTATATTTATACTCATAGCCATTAGTATAAAAAACAATAACTTATATCGCCATTATAACTGACATAATGTAGGAATTAAATTTATTGTTTTCAACGTAATTTGCTTCTAAATTACTAATTTACATAAGGAGCAATTACATTATTTCATATAAAGTAAAACAGAAATCATTCTTTGAAGGCCCATTGACCCAAAGCATATTGAAGGTCACTTGTATTTTACATATTACACTCGGGCAAATAAAGTTTATTTCGAATGCGCTGTAAATCTTCAAACCTTCAAAGTACCTACACTCGTCTTCGCAATAACAATTCATTTCTGATGAATATAACTCAAGATAAACGAATAAGGTATATTATTATGATTTTACTCTACTATTTAATATTCTTGTTTGAAGCCTTTATTTCTTCAGTAAAAATAAAAATTTAAGATGAAAGTAGAAGTAAATTAACATTATAAAATTCATACATGAGGAAAGCACAGCTAACTAAGCTAAGCTAAACTCGCTGGCTTGCACCCTTCAACTTGATATAATTTGTCGCGCCTATAAGTAGGTATCTTCTGTGTTCTGAAAGCTGCACTTACACACACACAACTAGTAAGAACAACTAGTAAGAAACTCAGCAACACATTTTTTTAAATACATTTTTGGATAATCTGAATTCGCTATAGATACAGCTATCTATATTGGCTGGTATAAAAATGGTATAGGAAAAATAAGCAAAGAAAATATAATCCAATTAGCCAATAGAGCCTCCCGAAGATATTCGTATCACTACACTACCTACTACTGTACCTAGAGCAAATATGGTTTATGACGCTTATTTACCCTCCGCGCTTCGTCCGGTAGCATTTCAGCATCCAATCAGCAATAAAGTTCCATGGAAATTCCTACTAAGTACTCAAAGAAGTTGATATAATGATCGTCAGACTTTTATTATTCGTAGGTCGTCGTACAGCTCTTTTATCGCTCTTAGAGGTTGTTATCGCTATTTTAGCGCTCTCCTCGCTCTTCCTTATATTACTTTCTAACACTTTTGTATAGCTATTAGAGAACCTGAGCGTGCAAAAGAGTTATTATGCTCGATCTGGAGGTAGGGGAGTTATGGTTATGGAACACACTATCATGGAACATTAAAACTAGAGTTTTAGCGATCATTTCCGCTTTAAAGTTTTTAAATAGCACTTTTATGTGCAATTTTAAATCTTATAGAAGCGCCAAAAGGTTTGTTGGGAATTATCGAAGGTTGGGACATTATTCAAAAATTTAATTCTTAAATAAAATAGTAATGTCTTACTGGGCAAACCGATAAGTCCATCTCCTGGTAGCGCGCTGAGCGGTGTGCTGAGCTTCCTGCGCACTCGCAGGGTTGGCACAAATTCATCATCTTCTTCGCCATCTGGTGGAGTGACGTGTATTGCGATGTTGTTGGCCTCTTGAGTTTTTGTCCCAGACAATTGCCATCTTGTATCTGTTAGTGGCCCTATCTGAAAACAAAAAAAACGAATACATTTTAATCATAGATCATGAATTTTAATTATTATGTGATTAGGTACCTAACAAGGATGTTAAAAAAAGTCGGATATATTCTCGCTAACAAAAAACTGTGTCACTCAAGTCGGCCACCACGCTGTACGTACAAGCCGGCACGCACACATTCACACATTAGTTGAGCGCGAGTAATCGACTCTGTGTAAACGGCAAAAGAGTCTAGTTTCCCGCGGAATAGCCAACTAAGGTGTGCGTGAGAGGTGGCCGACTCCATAGACACAGTTTTTGTTAGCGAGATTATGTCCTCCGTAGTCTGTGGTACCTAATAATATGTTCTATGATGAGGTATTCATTAACAATTTGTGCAAGCAACCTAGTATGACTATGTTTGCATATACATACTATTTTTATATCATTAGCTACAGCTTATGATATAAATATAGTATAGATCCTCGAGGATACGAATCTAATTATTATTAATTGAAAATTCCAATATGCATTCTTCACAATAAAGGTACCTACCTATACACTTGGTTTATAGAATGCCTAGCATGACCAAACTTTCAAGTAGTTAATTATTACTGTAGGTGTTCGTACGATTAATTAACAGTATAGGTTATGTGTCAGCAAAAATGGCTGGGAATAATTAACCGGATAAACACGTTCATACACACAGTTAATTTAATTTTGACAGACGAGTAGATAAATACATTTTCTTAAAATTGCCTTCTCCTAACATTTCTAGTTGCCCATAAAGGTACCATGCCTATATTAATATGTGATAATATAAAAAAGCGGTAACGTAATCCGAAACGTATTATGCAAAAGGGGTCATCGCAAATGTGGACAAATTAGCAATTAGGTAGGTACGTTTAAAATTTAACTTGCAATAAAAACACGCATTTGATTTAAATAAGTGTCCTTTTTATTCCCCTATATACTTTGTGATTACCTTATACTACCTACCCTAGAAACTGTGACAACCATCCCCCTGACACGGGGTTAAAATACACATTTCTCTTTTTTCTCAAATTGAAATCGATAGTGTTACAGACACAGTCGGTCAGACATGGCAAAACTATTTAGGTCCTTGTTGACTACGGAACCCTAAAAAAAGGCCAAGCACTGTTGATATTTAGTGCTAGTGGTATAGAGATAACTTTTGAGACGTAAAATATTAAATTCGAATATCATAGCGGTATTGAACTGGGGTGGTGATGATTTATCTAGTGAAAATCATCTTTGTGGGCTGTACAACCATACATTAGACTTTTGACAATTATTAACTTGACTTTGATTTCAAGAGAGGTAGAGGGTAGCGTTTATTTGCTCAAAGAGCAGCTCGTCTGGGGAAGTACCTCCACTCCACCTCGAAGAATACCGCAGCCAAATAACTTTATGTTGTGTTCCTGCGCGTGAGTAAGGTCGGACAAAGAAGGTCCCGTTTTTTGGTATCTCGAAAACGATGCGTGATAGCTCAGAGTATATAAATACTACGTACAAGTGAAAGGAAATTTTGTTATACTACATTATGAAAGCTGATAACATTATTTTTACCTATTCTCAATCGTTATCTAGATATGAACTCCCAAAAACGGTCGATTTTGAAAAGGGTGTTTTTCCCTCTCCCTTATTTTTTACCACCTGGCTTGATGGTGGTATCTACAGCCATTGAAAAATCAAAGGAATCGGAAGACACGTAAAGCCGTTGGTCCCGGTTACCTATCACTCGTAAAACTAGGTGTATACGCCTCCTAGGCAGGCTTCTAATCCGCAGTGGGCTTGCGTGGTGGAATATTGCCTATTCCTCTTCACCATCATTTGTGAAAGGAGGCCTGTGTTCAGCAGTGGGACATTATAGGCTGATGATGATGGTTTTAGCCTTAGATGGGTAAATCGGCGAATGCAGATTACTCTCAACCGGGTCACATTTTATAGCTAAAAGAGTCAACATATTTGTTAGCGCAGGGTTATTATTCACCCGCGTACCCGAGGGATATCCTACCCTACCCTACCGTTAAGTTTTCTTGAATTTTCTACGCAACTTCCTTTTTTTTTTTTTCGTAAGGATTCTCTATAGTATTAAAGCAACTCTATTCCTCGAGATGATATTTGAAATGGAACGATTTTTGAAAATTGGATAATATTATGAGAAGCCTCTAATGGATTAATAAAATATTGAGCATCTATATTATCAGGTATCTAAATACGAAAGACCTGTGAGGTTATAATACAAATACCTCTTCACATAATAAATATTGTGTGCGTAAGTAAAACCGTTCACCATTTAGATACTTAAGGTTCGGGTAGGGTTTGGAATTTTACGATCTGCACGTGCTGTGCATGAGATTTGTGTTAACCTTCTATTTAAACATCTTTTATGAATGACTCTACAAAAAATTAAGGGAGAACGAAAATTGCTGTCTCATAACAAATAAGATGTAAATTGAATTAGCTCGTCTGTATAATTAGAACGAAATTATTCTTTTGCTTCAGTCACGCGTTGAAATTACCAAAGAAATAATCCTAAGCATTTTTAGGTGTCATACATACTCAATGTATGAAATAAGCACGACGAATGTTCCTTTTGTCGATGTGGTTATTAATTATAATATACTCTTTTGTAGTTCCAGTTAAAAGAGGAATAATAGGTAGGATAAGCTGGCGAAATACCTAATTAATTAACATAGACGGAGTCGCGACTCTATTCTTCTCGACTCTCTCGACCTCTTTGACTCTATTATTTCTTTGTTTTTAAAAATTATTTATTTTTAAATTATGTATTTTACTAACTAAAACAGGTCCTGTACTTATGATTGGTTGCTGTAAAGTTATGATTGGAACCAATTTGAATAAATGAGAATGGGAATTGGAGTGTTCGTCAGCAAATATAAATTTATTGATACCAAAACAATGAAAATTATATAAATATACCTAATTCAAAAGTTCAATCTGTCTGTAGATGTTGTAAACTTTTGTCCCTTGAGAATTGGTAGGCCGTGTGAATATATTTCAGTGTTGCGGATTGTTTTCATTTTATTATATTTAATTACATTTATTTACCGAGTAAAAGTTATCAAAATAACATTTGTTACAGCATTTGAATTTAGTGCCTTGCAATTGAAGTGCACAAAAACTGGCCGAGTGAAAGTGAGAGTGAGATTTGCTTACCTTGCCGTTTAATACCTATACCCGTTTAACTTCCATTCTGTAGCCATGTAGCTTTGATTTTAAATACTTCTGAGAATAGTGCAACAATTTGTTAATAGGAGTTTTGGGTTTCTTGTGTAGATATACTATACCTTACCATATTGAATATTAGTAGCTTACATTTTTTCAAAACGTGCTTAATATATCTTTACTTACTGCGTCTTTAAAAGTACCGGGCTAGATTGAAATCTCATTATAAGGAGTTCTATGTAACATTAACCATGACCATACAGAGTAATACAAACTCTTTTGATATTCACATAAATACTCGTATTATAGAATTGCAGAAAATGGAAGCCAATTTCAATGAAGTTAAGTACTATATTCTTACGCAGTACTTAGCGCCGACTAAATTGCGTTCAGCTCGGTTCTCTCTGGTACAATAGATACTCGCACTTTTGACTTGTATTCTTTTTAATTTAGACATACCCTAAATATCCATCAAAGATTTTCATATAGGCATCGTGCCTCTACCATATCCATTTATTAAATTAATTCTACGATTTTGACTGCACTCGTTCTTCACTGGATTTTTTAGACGTAACTTACTAATATTTTATTGGGAATATCAAAGCACTTTTTAATATTCTATTCGGTTAACATTTTTCGCAAAACCCTCTTCTGTCCACAATATTTTTTTGTGTTAGGTATTTTCATTGCGTTACGTCATACTCGACTCTCAAAGAAACCCATTTTTGTGCATTTGAGCTTAGACATTGCCTTAAAAGCATTTCATTCCAACATAAAACATTCATACATCTTCATTTCAATCATTCTATCTCATATTATTGCTTCATGTGATACAATTCTGGCTTCAGCTAACAGAGTTAGATTCCTGCTAAACGTAGGTAAAGAATCAGGACCTTTCTGGACCCTTCCAAAGAACCGTCGATTTCTGAAGACAAAAAGAATCCATACCACAGATTACTAAATAGTTACTACGTACTCCATACGTTTAAAAAGTATCGGTTATATTCCTAAATAAATATACAGTTCCGATGTAGGTAAATAGGAAGCTTTACGATAAAGTAAATAGGGAAAGAGCTCCGCGTTAGACCGTAGATATATTTAACGATATTGGCATAGTTTATCTGTATCGATATCGAATTTAAAAGGACATGTTTGGGGCTGTTTACACGCCTACGCGTAGTTTGCTTTACTATTATGACTGCTCATTTCCATACGCGGTAAACATGTATTACTGGCACAGCATCGGGGACAGGGTGAGCAAATATGACTCTTGTGGACAATCCTTACATCGAATACATTTGCGCTAGATGTCTTTTTATGTTTTCAAGGTGAGGATCAGACATCAGTACCTACTTCGAATGCCAATGGTGTAGGTTCGAATCCTACAATGGTCAACGTATGGAAATCACAGCATAGTGGCCTACTTTGTACTCGCCTGGATCTGTCTACCTTCAAAAAATGATCGCCAATCACTTAGAATGTGTTTCGGCAGCAAACTGAGAGCTTTCCCTTTTTAAGGCTTTATATGCTTACCACTTTCGGCCACATCATCGCATAGAATCTATATCATCATTATATAGAATCTATGTCATATGTACATACTACTATGGTGAGATTGTGTTCAACGACAAGCCTTTCCTTAGTTAAAAAATACACAGAATACGGTCATACGTACACTTGCGAGAACCTCACACCTCTGAGAAGTATGTTTCGAAATTATATCCTCGATTGATACAAGTTCTGACGTAGGTATGTACATCGCAACAGTCTATATGGGCACGTGTAAAACTTCCCACATTATGGTTAGACTCGTACTGATGCCGAGTAATTTGTTGCTTTTAACAACGAGTCTTAAATGAGAAAGTCATCAATCGATAGCAGCCCTGGAGCAAATCTGTTGTCTCACAAGTATGCAGAAGGTTCCCCCTTACTTACTGGATAAGTAACATGTGCCCTTACACGGAGTGTTTTTTCTTGAACAACTTCCGTCGCTTCGTCGGGACAAGGGTTAATCATTTCCATTTTATTGCGAAACCTAAAAGTTCGAGCAATGGCGGTCAGTAAATGGACTGCCAGTTGACAAGAACCTAACCTGAATCAAAAAAGTATACTATAGATCCATGGAAGATCATTGATCATCTAGTTGCAGAATGTGTGTTTTAGTGTGTTTTTGCTTGTAGTATAGCCCTTTCGCACCTGAGATTTTTTCCGTCCAAATTTTTATCTTTTCTATAAAATATTATTATGTACGATAAGTATCATGGGAAAACATATTTAAAAAATATACCATTTACACAACTTCTAGAAAGTGCTTAGTACGTTAGCTTAGCATTCAGGTGTGTCACGAACACAACTACAACGTAATTCTACAACGTAGTAGACTACGTTGTAGAATTTTAGAAAAAATTAACTCACTATCGTATTATTCAGGTGCGAAAGGGATAGTTACACCGTTAGTTAAACATCGATCGATATAATGACACCTTTATTAGACTAGAAGTTATTAGACTTATTTAGAGTGTTGATAAAGTTTAAAATAGCTTGGAGAGTTGAAGTTTGTTGGGCGATTATAGAGACTACACGACTCTACTTCGTGATAGTTTTCCTTTTATATTCAGTTTTTCAGTGCTGTACATATTTTTCAGAACAATAATTTATTTCGTAAATGTAAAACAAAAGACAAGTGAGATGAATAAAATATATGAAATAAAAGTGCCAAGTAGACCCAATAAATAAATACTCAAAGCCCAATAATAACGAGTTAAATGGCTGTAACGTTCAATCAAACAGACGGACGTGTAACAACTACAATAGTTTCTTGTTTGAATTTGTAACCATTTAAACTATCGGTAGCAAGCAACAAACAACTGTCACTAGCAGAATTATGAATTATTTTCAAAATATTTGTATAACAACTTACTTATAATGGCCCTGTTGTTCACAACTAAACTAATTTTAATGTCACTATGTCTCTTTCTAACAAAGAACATAAGAAAAGGATGTAAGAAATTTAGTCCTGTCAAATTAGTCCAATGCTTGTTTTCAATATAATTTTAGTCGCCATCTATCGCGGTTACGCCTAAATACACGCAAAATAAGACGGCAAAGATTAATTTGACAACTTAAAATATGTTCTATCCTTTTTCAATTATGTTCGTAAGAAAGAGATGAGATGTGACTAAAATTTGTTTAGTGCGATTTACAACAGAATCGGCACCAATAACTGATTAATTGAGTTATTATTAATTAATTTGGTACTTTCCAATACTAAAAAATAAAGTCTTTAAAGTGAGTTTACACTAAAAAGTATTTTTGGTTTGATAATAAATAAAAAAATAAAAAAATAACGATGTGGAACTCTTTATTTGTTTTTTGAACACTGTTGTGATTGGTGCTGGTGGCTGGCTACCAGAGGAATGTATGAACCATGTGTTAGCCAGGCATGCGAGTATTATACAGAACTCAGAACCCTGAAACATGCACTCTGTCTACCACCGTGCTATGGTGTCGTCATGATATTTTCCTATACTGAAAGGTCAAGCTCATTGTAGGTTTATAGCCGTTGCAACATTACGTATGTGACTCATTTTGCGCGAGTTCATGCTCGACCATAGATTAATTAGCAGTAAATATGGTTCATAGTCGCCGCTTTGTCGCTATTGTAATCTACTACAAACGCCATGTGTGCTTAAACTGAAATCAAAATTGCTGAATCGAATGTTTTGTGCGTGAGATTCCTGAGAAATTGAAGATTTCCCCACGCCGTGTTTACCTGTTGTTCTGATTCTGATTGCTTTCGGTATGTAGGTACACATACGTATGATTAAATCTTCTTGACATAAGCAAGGACATGTATCTTTTTATAGTTATTTATTTTATTACATACAGGGTGTTGTTTTGGTCGGCGACAAGCGACCCAGGAGCGGTAGTACAAAATATATATTCCCCAAAAATGGACTTAATTTCATTAAATACTGTAAATATGTTGAGAAATACCTTATTCAAATTGAAATAAAATTACCGCAAAGTATGGTTACTAGGCACGTGCACAGACTAGAGCTAGGCGCAAGCCGCCATCGCCCCACCCCTTTACTCCCTCGTACTCCCGTTGAGTATTATGTCTACACTTTAGCTTATTACATGATTTTCAAAATTTTAATATTTTTATTTTTATTATTAAAAAAAAAAAAAAATTTTTTTTTTAGCACCAGTATCATTTGTATTATCGACCCTGAGTCGCTGAATAATAAGGTGGTAGAATCAATCATTGTAACGGCCCTAATAAAGCACTTACGAAGTGCTTTATTAGGACCTAAATTGAATAAACGATTTTGAATTTGAATTTACCTGCTAGGTTTCAGTCAGGTATAAATTACTGTGAAATTACGTAGTAGTACCTAAGTATAAAAGGAAAATCTTAGATTGATATACCCAAGTACTTACTCGTTAAGTCTGCCTCCAGCTGTTATCCGTCTTGAACTCGTGGTTCCAAAAAACAAGCCAGTTTCTATTTTATCATAAAATTTTTGATGTACCTATGATATAGCGACAGTGATGCAAAGTCATCCAATATAAAAATAACTAAATACCTATATGATTATTTATCATTATATCTTATGAAAAATATTAAAGTAATCACAAACACAAAAGCTTTATTCTGTTTCATCATTTACAAAATTACTATGTAATGGAAATCTAGCATTAACAGACGTGGGGATATTAATACAAAGTTATCAAATTATTCCGTATAATTTTAACAAGACATTTCGCATTATCTTGTTATAATTATGGCGTAGATACAAGTGAAACTTTACCAGTACGTGGCAGATAGGTAGTATATCACACACGCAATAAACAGAGCTCAAAGGGATTTTAGACAACGGAGATTCAATATCGTTCATATAGAGGAGTTTATGTTGAACTTTTTGTTTTACATACGAGGAACGCAACAATAACGTTGGTAACGTAACGAAATTAAATTATAATGGTTTAGGGATTAGGGAGTGAATTAAAGTGTTCTTATGCTATCGAATAAATTATATTTCACCTCCTCCAATTGTGTATCCTAATTGAATTTCTGTAAAGTAAAGTATTTGAAATGATTATTTTAACGCAATTACTCGCTCACTTTAATTTTAATTTGAATAAACTATTACATAGTGAGCAGTATGGGTTTACAAAGGGTCGTTCAACTGTTGATGCCGGGGTAGCACTTTTAAGAAATATTTTTAACGCTTGGGAGAACTCACAGAATGTTATTGGAGTCTTCTGTGATCTATCTAAAGCCTTTGATTGTGTTGATCACCAGACACTCATACGTAAACTAAATTATTATGGGGTTAGGGGTGCAGCACTTGATTTGATGAAGTCGTATCTCGGGGAAAGAATTCAAAGTGTTGATGTCAATCGTATTAAATCATCTGGTTCTCCTGTGCATATGGGGGTGCCGCAGGGCTCTATTTTAGGCCCTTTTCTATTTTTAATTTATATTAATGATCTTCCTTTTTATGTCAAAAATACCTGTGGAATTGTACTGTTTGCTGATGATACCTCACTGATTTTTAGTGTTGATAGACTGAAATCTAATTTTGACGATGTAAACGGTGCATTATCTCGGGTATTAAATTGGTTTACTGTAAATAATCTAGTTTTAAATGCAAAGAAAACTAAATGTATTAAATTTGCGCTTCCAAATGTTAAAAAAGTAGGCTGTAATTTAATGATAAATAATGAACCTTTAGGTCTTGTTGAATCATCAGTATTCTTAGGGATTACTTTAGACTCAAAACTTCAATGGGGCAGCCAAATAGCATGTCTTTCGGGAAAGCTCAGTTCAGCTGCTTATGCAGTTAGAAAAATTAGACAGCTAACAGACGTAGACACAGCTCGATTAGTTTATTTTAGTTATTTTCATAGTGTTATGTCCTATGGCATTTTACTTTGGGGTAAAGCTGCTGATATAGAAACCATTTTTATTTTGCAAAAAAAAGCAGTGCGAGCTATTTATAATATGAGTTCTCGAGCTTCCCTCAGAGATAAGTTTAAAAATATAGGTATCCTTACAGTAGCATCGCAGTATATTTATGCAAACATATTATTTGTACATCAGAATATTAATCTTTTTGTAAAAAAAAGTGACGTGCACTCTTTTAATACTAGAAATAAGCATAAACTTTTGACCTCTTCTTATAGACTCCAAAAAGTGCAAGGTTCATTTTTAGGACTGAGTGTACAATTTTATAATAAGATCCCTAATGAAATTTTAAATTTACCGTCACTAAAGTTTAAGAAATGTATAAAGGCCGCTTTAGTACAGAAGGCTTACTACAATATTAAAGAATATTTAAATGATAAAAATGCGTGGTTGTAGCGCTCGCTCTCGCAGGAAACATCTGATGTAATAAATTTAAGTTTGTTTTTGAAAAGAGTAATTGCTGAGTTTATTGCCGGCTCTTCTCAGCAAAATCAACCTTCCGAACCGTGCATTAGTGCATTAGAGTATTAGAGTTTGACTATTCATAAGTGCCTGTGAAGGCCTATTTGAATGAATAAATTATTTCATTTCATTTCATTTCATGTATGTATGCCCTACCTAGGGTTGCCATCCGTCCGGGTTTCACCGGATTTGTCCTAGTTTAGAGGGCGTCCGGAGAGCGCCCTGGCGGGTTTTTACAAGTTCTTATTTAACTTGCAATGTATGTATGTATGTTTGTCCGTTCGGGTGGAATTTTTCAAGTCGAATTTCACCCATTTCCAGTGGTCGGATTGACTTGATATTTGGTGTACATTGGTATATTGGAAGACAATGCAAGTACATTCAACAAAAAGTACAGTCACCAAAAAAAGCTTGTACTAAAAATGAAATTTTTAACAAAAAGTTTTGAAGTCCCAACAATAAAAACTATTTTTTATTTTACTGAGTAATTAAAAAAAAGCACTGTTAACATGTCCGGGTTGCAAGTCCCAAAATCCGGGGCTTTCACGCTATTTGTCCTGGTTGCCAGATTTTAGAGATGCCCCTACCTAACATAAAGGAAGAAAAGAAAAGGATTTTTTTAATGATAGCACAAATTAAAAGATAACAGAAAACAAAGGAGTTTCGTAGATAGCTTACAAACTATTACATCGGTGTTGAGGCGTTTGATGTATGTGACATATTGTTATATACAGACATTCAAATTTTCTAATAGTTACTTTTACGAGATTTCACAATAAAACTATGACGGCTGTCCATTTATTTATTTTTGAAGTTAAAAAGATACAAAAATATAGGTATTTGTACTCTATTCAATGACCCCTAGACAATGACATATACTCAAACATGACAAAAAATAAACTCAAACATGTTACAGCAAATAATTAATTCAACAAATAAAGATCAATTACCTAAACATAAAAATATATGTACCTAAATAATTATGTGATTTAAGGTTATTTTATGTTTGGACATTATATTGGTAAGATGAATAGTAGGTCAGTGGATAAATAAGGACAATCGACGAGTACGACAATGAATACATGCCAGCCGGCGGGATGCATTGTAGGTAATTTGTGCCATTTACTATTATGCCATGTGCATTGTGCACGCAAAGTGATAGCATGTAATTTTCTATCGTTTGCCATCGTTGTGAAATAAATGAAACAATACTTATATTAACATGTGATCATGGCCGTCTGTTGAAAGATTTATATGATATTTATTTACAGTATATACTGGGTGTTGTTTTGGTCGGCGACAAGCGACCCAGGAGCGGTAGTACAAAATATATATTCCCCAAAAATGGACTTAATTCCATTAAATACTGTAAATATTTTGAGAAATACCTTATTCAATTTGAAATAAAATTACTGCAAAGTATGGTTACTAGGCACGTGCACAGACTAGATCTAGGCGCAAGCCGCCATCGCCCCACCCCTTTACTCCCTCGTACTCCCGTTGAGTATTATGTCTACACTTTAGCTTATTACATGATTTTCAAAATTTTAATTTTTTTATTTTTATTATTAAAAAAAAATAAAGTATTTTTTTTATATATTTTTTAGCACCAGTATCATTTGTATTATCGACCCTGAGTCGCTCGTCGCTGACCAAAACAACGACCTGTATAACTACATTTCCTCAAATAAGTGTGTATTCTCTGGCTTTTCAAGTGTTGTCAATCTGTCAATATTTGAAGGGAAGTCCCGTCGTGCAAAATTCGTTACGGAAGAGGGATAGGTATAGCTAACTTCCACGGTAAGTGCCCTCTCTACCATGAGTTATCTATAAAAGACTACATTCCAATGAATCATTCAAAACAAAACTGCATGCAATATGGATACGCTTTATATTGCATTCTCTTTGTGACACAGGGTCTATGTAGGACACTAGGAAGATTAAGCAGGATCAATAGAATCTGTTTATAAATGCGAGGAGGACAGCTGAGTAGGTAACTCACACTGGGTCGGGCGGTCGACCATGGCTGCAGCAACGTTGGTAATGCTAATTCAACAACTCAATGTTACTGATCTGTTACAGGTACACAGGTGTCACCTGAATACGTTATTAACCTGCGGGTTGAGGAAATATTGATCGATGATTCAAATCTATCAGAACTTGACACAATTTTGACGTATTATCCTTGTTGCTGCAATTTAGTTCTTATCAAAATTCATCTAGGTTAGTTAGTAACATTATAAACTTTATTACTAATATTATAAATGTGATAATTGCGAATCAACCATAAGCCCCTGAATTAATAGGAATTTTTGTAACACAGATTATTGAGGAAATATTAGATATCTCAAAAACTTTGGTAACACCGCGGTTCGGAAACTAGCATAGCTGGCAAGGAGAATAATGGGACCGTAGATCAAATAGTAAAACATCGTTAATCGCTAATCCGTTACCGAAAATGTTAATAAACGTTTTGGAAGATTTAACGCAAGTTAACGTTAATCGTTTCCGTTAACACTTATAAAAACGGTTAGTTTAGGTTCTGGAAGTTAACAGGTTTACCAATTATATACGTTTTTTTTTGTTCCTACAAAAAAAAAACGTATATAAAATTGGAATTTGATATTTAGTCATCTGCTATAATGTGGATGTCTTCTTGAACATTCAAATGTTGAAGTTTACGTCTGAAAGCGAGCCTTGTTTCGGTGTTAAAATATATTTTACAGTAGAAAAAAGACTTTCAACTGCAGCGCTTGAGAGTAACATATTTATAAAATTTCGCGGCGCGGCGCAGCACGGTGCGTGCGGTATCTTTTTGGTAAATAGTAGGTACTGGATTAACGATTAACGGACTTGGAGAAATTGAACGGAAGTTAACGAGTCTGTTAACATTTATTAATTCACTTAAAAGTTAATCCGTAAGTATCGAAATGTTAGCTTCGTTAATTAACGATTAACAGATTAACGAGTTAATGCCCAGCATGGAAACTAGTTAGGTATATTATTATTTAAAAAGATTATGTACTGTTGTTACTATAAACATTGTTCTTAGTCGACGTACCTTCTTATCTAATGTGGACGGTGTAATGTTCATTACAGTTAATCATGATAACTATCTTACTCTCATAAATTAGAAACTAGTATTTTCTAAGTTAGTCCATCCAGTCGATAATTAAAACCTCTGGATCTGTACATTAGTAGTTAATTACTACAATGAATTTAGCCCTTAAGGTGTACTTTTCTCGAAAGTCTTAGGCATCTCAGTTCTAAAGACGATTATAAAGTCAAGCGTAGCCCAAAACCAGCTATAAATTATCTGAATTCAAAATTATGGTAGTCTGAGGCGAGATAAATACTTCGGTAGGATATATCCCATTTAATAATTCCCATAATCCTGGAGTGATTGCCGATCTTGACATAAAGGTACTAACTAAGTACTAGAAAGTTAATGAAGCCGTTCATCATTCACGAAAATCTAACACATCGCCTAATTTGATAAACTATGCGCAAGTTTCTACGGAGTTCAGAATGTTTGGACTCACTCAGCATCTTAATTTACTCTTGAAGTCTAAAGTCTTTCAGTTAACAAATTTCACGAAGAAATAAAGACGGTCAAATAGAAAGAAAATACTAGGAAGGCAGACTTCGCATTCAAATGAAATTAATAAAACGCCCGGGCGTGAGGGACGGCGGATAAAATAGATTAAATGTATTATTGTCAATTTTATTTAGCTAGCCTAAAGAATGAATCAAGAATTTCTAAAACTCTCAGACGTTGAAAAAATTGAATAGAACCACTTTAAGTTTCGACTTTTGCAATCTTAATGCGAAGATGAAGTGACGTTCCAATTGCTTAGATACGTACTTGATGCCAGATCTAGAAATAAAATTAATGTTCCCAGAGATTACGTTCCAGCCAGTAAAACAATTACGACGTAATAAAAAATGAAAGTTTATGATTTTTTAATTTTTTTATGTTTAATTTTATTGCAATTTCAAGGTTTAACTATTTAACTGTTTCTCGCATTTTCGTTATTATTATAGAGGAATGGGGCAAGTTCTTTCAATAAGGTGTTTATTTATAATTATTTGAAATTACTCACAACAATACCTAAGCTACCCAATAATATATATAAAAAAGAAATTTATGATATTACTAGCTGTCCCCCGCGGTTTCACTCGCGTTCCTGGGATAAAAAGTAGCCATTGTCCTTCCCCATACCATAGTCTATCTGCATGCCAAATTTCATGATGATCCGTACAATAGTTGAGGCGTGAAGGCGTAATAAACAAATAAACTCACTTTCGCATCTCAATGTGAGCATAAAACGTTTCAACGTATTAAGTTCGTATCAAAGCGTTGAAAATAAGAGTCTGTTTGTATTTGAATTTTTATCTTCTTTTATATACAAAATTATACTGCACGTATGTATGTCACTGAATTCCTCCTAAACGGCTGGACTGATTTGAATGATTTTTTTTATGCGTTTGGGTAGCGCGTAGCGCTCTGGATGGTTTAGATTCATAAATCAGCCCGGCAGACGGCGCTGCAGTCGATAATATAACCTAGATACCTACCGACTGCAGCGCCATTTCAAGCCTTTTTTTATTTTTTATCTTTATATATAAAATTCTACTGTACGTGTGTATGTCACTGAATTCCTACTAAATGGCTGGACCGATTTGAATGGTTTTTTTTGTATGCGTTTGAACCACGCGAACGAAGTTGCGCCGGGCAGCTAGTATAGATATAAAATAGTTTCAAATCTATAAACAATAATATACCATTTAATTTGAACAACACAAAAAAAGCGTTGGGTACCCAGTACTCTATTGATAATATTAATTCATCCACGTGAAGATCAATTACTTTGTGGTTGAATCACTTCCGCATCGAATTTAGTAGAGAGGTGGCTTTTGTGGTATATTGAAATGTTGTCAGATGTCGCTGGACAAAAGCTATGAGAATGTCTTACGTGCTATCAAATAACGGATAGGTACTGACAATTGGATCGAAGGTACTAATCCCTCCCTCCAGAGGAAATCAAATAGCACTAAATATACTTATTGTAAATCTAAATGCAAAAACAATTTAGGTCGATCATCAGCAGATATGTCAACAAAGTCGTACGACTCACATTGGTAAGTGCAGGTTAAATAAGGCCGATGCTAATCTCCTCAAACACCAGTGTATTTCGGTATTAATGTCGACCAAACTTTCCAGTGCCCAGTTTGTCCAAACTAATGGCCACTTATCGCCGGTGTTGTTCAACATTTATCAACGATACGGTGATATCACGCACGATAGGGAGTAATGATGTAAAAGCCAATAAGCCGTGAAATGTGACTGCAACCTCTAATGAAGCTATTTTTATTTGAGATTAGCTAATGCTTTGCGTGCTTTGTCTCTTTTTTTCAAAAACCTTTCCCAGCCTGCGCAAAACACCACACCAAAGATTCATCGCAATCGGATGGGTATGAACGTATACATCACAAACATACTAACTATAGAGATAGAATATTAACAGCTTAAGACAGCTTTATCCTCGAGGTGAATACTCTACTTTAGTGCGAGACAACCTAACACTGTCTTTTCTATCACATTCTTAACAATCGCGCCGATCGAATACCTTCGATTTTCGAACAATTTATATTTTTGTTCGTCAACGGCAAACTAAAACCTTGTAGTGAGAAGTTTGTGTGATTATAGTAAATTATGATACATGTGTGCAAAGTTGGTTATTAACACTCGTGAGCCGAGAGTGTACAAACAACAATACAAACTTATCATAATCGGGATTATACCTATCATAAAACTGTGCGGTAATGTAAAGTAAAAAGCACTAGTGCGTACTAAGGTAATAAGCTGCATAAAAACGATGCAAGTAATATCACTCGAAAAGTATTTTCAAATTATGTTGAATATAAAAGTACTAGCTGGCAAATGTACCGAGAGGAATTCAATACAGCGAAAAGCAGAGTTCGTAGGTAATCGAGAGTGGAGCGAACGGCTGAGTTGTGCTGCATTCTGCATACTAGTTTCGTTGCGCTGTCACAGCTATTTGGGATTTAGGTTGGTACGTATTCGACAACGGATTTAATTTGCTGAATATTGAACGAAGCTGCAATATAAGTTTGAACTACTATCAATGAACCACCTCACTCGGAACCACACCTTTATTTTTATATTCAGCAATTTTTGCTCCTTTCTGTATTCCGACGAAGCAATATTGCTCTTTTCGTTAATAAATATTGCATGAATGAATCTTCTCACCTATTTGTTCTGTACAGATAATGCATCGATCGAAGTTCACCGTTTCCGAATAAATTGAATTTCATCGATGTCGGCATTTGGAATGTGGCACCATGGAGCTGTTAATGGGCCAAGGGCATTGCCCGCTATAATGCTAGTCAGGTATTTATGCGTTAGTGATAACAGTCACTAGACTAACTAATGAGGGAAGTATGTTTATCTGTGTATGACTAAAATATAGGTTTTTATCTCAATAATGGACAGGTGCATCAAGTGTTACCATTAAAGCTTTCCGATGGAACAAGCAATAAAAATAAGCTTGTAATACAGGGTGTTGTTATGGTCGGCGACAAGCGACCCAGGAGCGGTAGTACAAAATATATATTCCCCAAAAATGGACTTAATTCCATTAAATACTGTAAATATGTTGAGAAATACCTTATTCAATTTGAAATAAAATTACCGCAAAGTAAGGTTACTAGGCACGTGCACAGACTAGAGCTAGGCACAAGCCGCCATTGCCCCACCCCTTTACTCCCTCGTACTCCCGTTGAGTATTATGTCTACACTTTAGCTTATTCCATGATTTTCAAAATTTTATTTTTTTAATTTTTATTATTTAAAAATTTAAGTATTTTTTTATATTTTATTTTGCACCAGTATCATGTGTATTATCGACCCTGAGTCGCTCGTCGCTGACCAAAACAACAACCTGTATATTGTTGTATGATAATAATAGAATAAACTTCTAAGATAATTACCTATTATAGATGCCTGTATCGTTGCATCGGAGTGCCCGAGAATGGTGCAGTGCGGTGTCGGCCAGCTGTTATGAACTTGGGATGAGATCTGCATAATAGTTTCGATTGTTTTCTCTTATTTCAATAACATTATGAAAAGCTAGCTGTGGTTTCGCATTCACGATATCTGGATTTGGAAAGAAGTTGATAGTGGCACTTGGTTTTATACATTGTATCTTTATTTTTCTCACGGTTGCAAGACGTTTAATAAAAGTTAGCATAAATGTAAATATTTTGTGTATACGTACCTACTTACGAGTTTTTGCGTAAAATACCCAATGATATGATAATAAAAAGAGGTAGATATCGCATTAACGCACGCTAATTGTTGCAGACAAATTCAGACAATTGTCGTAATTTTGCTTAGCGGCTACATATAGCTATCTCTTTCTGTACCATACGTTCCGTATTATCTATCGAATTCACCTAATTCAACAATAACTGACCGCCGCTTAGTATGAGGGTAGCATATCTGGGGGCACGGAAGTGCCCCCGCCAAGACAGCCAAGCGAAGCGAAAGGGCACTACCTACCTTTTCTTTTGAACCCTCATAACTTGAGTTTGGATTACATCAGATAAACAAAATTCTCAGGATATGATGTCAATAGTAAACTTATTTAACATATTAAGTTTCAATAACATAGCTCTTATACTTTAGATTTTATTGATATCTAAAAAAACCCCGATTTCGTCACTGACTCACTGATGATCATCAAAACTCATAGGGTACTTCCTGAAGTCCTAGAAAGCTGAAATTTGGTATGTAAGTTTGTATTAGAACACAAACAACAAGAAAATTATAAAACTTGGAAATTTCAAAAAAAAAAAAAATACAGGCAACTTACAAAAAGAAGTAAAATCCCACCAAAAACATTATTATGTAAAATGTTGCCAAGACATGGCTCGCACTGTCAAAAAATTATCAGATCTCATGTAGAGCCAAGCTTATAACTCTACATGCACTTACTCTACAAGCCCTAACCTCACAAACTCTACACACCGTAGTCAAAATATGTGGCTTGGCCGTTTCACTACTACAAGAACTATTGAATAACAAAAAAGTAATGAACAGTGAATACATTTTTCTCCTTACTCCTATGTGACGGTAGAGAAACGGCCAAGCCACATATTTTGACTACGGTGTGTAGAGTTTGTGAAGTTAGGGCTTGTAGAGTAAGTGCATGTAGAGTTATAAGCTTGGCTCTACATGAGATCTGATAATTTTTTGACAGTGCGAGCCATGTCTTGGCAACATTTTACATAATAATGTTTTTGGTGGGATCTCTATTATAATATCATTGAAAATACCTATCTATGCGAATTAAAAGAATAGAAAATCAAGAGGTAAACCAATGAAACTGCTATTTACGCTTCTTTTTGTGTTGTCGCAAAAATGTCCCATGTTTTTATTTATGGGTCCATTATATATTGTGTGCGGTGCATTATATATTCCCAAGCGGGAAGTTTAGGTTCAAATGATGTTACGTCGTTGATCTTTTCGAGAATCTGATGATAAACTTTATTTAAATTTTAATTACTACATTAATCAATTATCGGTAAACCAGGAATTAAATGTTAGCGATAGCGATTAACAATTGAACGGTAAAGAAAAATGTTGAGCTTTTGTACGAATCAACAACAACTTAATTTTTGTCTCTCATATCTGCATAGTAGGTAGATGGCTAGATAAAGATAGATAAAACAAATGCATTTTTCACTCACAACAAAACACGAACTAAGAGCTGTATGAGGCTAAAAAATACCTCTTTCAGCTTATGCTGTCCTACCTACGAAGTGCAGAATCATAATATGTTATCTTATTGTACTTACTTATTGGATTCTAATATGTCTACCATTTAAATAATAGTCCCAAAAACAAACACTGTCGCATCTTACAAGAGTACAACATAAAAGTAGGTAGGTATTGTATAGTAAAAGGACTTGATGCTTAGTCTTTTGAAGCACCTACAAAAACATACATAATATAGAATGAGACTGTCACGTTTCTTTTGTATTTCCTGCATAAATAATACGTTTAGTGTCGAACAATGGGGGTGTAATAATGTTAAACATCTCCATAACAAACGAGAGATGTTAACTATGTAGTGTAACATAAATGGGAATGGCGCAAGCGACGACCTATAAGGCATCATGTCATATCTGCACGAGATCGTTGTCATTTATGAATACTCTTGTGTGTCACCATAATTCACGTTCTTCTTTTATGTACAACGTTTCACTTAATCTCAGTGGCGTGCATTGGTTTTCGGAGTAGGTAGGCAATCAAGCACTATGTAGATGGAGCAAGTTAATTGTACACGAATATTTATGATAATAAATGTAGTAGTAGTAGTAAAGTTTTGGTGTGGTCTAGGGAAAGATACTAGGTATTTTGGTTTTTTTTCAACGAAGGAAAACTGACTGAGTGGTTTTGCACGTAATTTTTCGATGCATATTGCATCTTCACCACACGTACTACACTTCAATTTATCCATGTTCACACAGAACAGACATGGAACAGACACACAGCACAGCAATTCCAAACATATACAAAAAATAACAAAAACAAATCACAAATCACAATACTGGTTTTTTTTTTTTGATAATTTGTTCTTGACCATGGATACAAAGTCCTTCAGTCGCATACATTTTATTTATAATATCACTTTAATATAGTCCGCACATTCACTTTCATATAGTCCGCATGATCAGTCACCGTCCAGTCATGTTTTAGTAAAATGGTGGTCATTGTACTAAAACTTTTCACGAACTTTTTGAGACAACTTGTAAAGTCACGAAACACATATTCATTTCATTTCACGTCACTGGTACACAAAGATTGATCTTTATTGGATAAAATACCACTAATAATATGCAATAAAACTCAAAATACACGAATTTATGAAAATTAAAATTAAAACGCTACGTCACTCTGCAAGTTCCCGCCAAAAAGTCAGTCACGTAGGACGATTTTTGCTACTAATTAACTAAGAAATATATTTATGCCATAATAGAATATAAATAACGATTTTCTAAAGATCGATCAATTAATTCTTTTATATAATTTTTTTTAATCGATATCAGACAGTTCAATTTGAATCTATCGATATTAAAGTACGGTAACCCTGTGCAATACCAGCCAAACAAACCATAAACAAAACAATACAAATAAATTGCGAAGTTATATTTGAATTGCTCTGACGTTGGTAAACTGTAGTGTTTTTAATTTGGATGGGTTACAATTGTCACAAAAGAGTAGGTATGGTTACTTTTGGTCTATAAATCGCGAATGTCAAATTTCAGTGTGCTACGCATAGCAAATACGTGATTTATGCTTTCGTCGTATTATCCTAAAGAAGTGTGTGTGTGTGTATGCATATGCCGAAATCGTTTTAGTGTGCGTGAATTTGATACACAAACTCGCGAGTGCATGCGCGGCAATGTTTGAAATTTCGTATTAAATGCTAGGTTAGAAATTTTATTTAAATTTTTAAAATGATTATATAGTTTAATTGAATCAAAATATTATTTTATTGAATCTATCTCATGAGGTAAGCATTGCTTATTTGCCTATATGGAATGCACGCCACTGCTTAATCTATACAAATATATAAAATTTGTCTGTCTCTCTGTGTTTGGGCTGATTTGACGTGCCTCTCATAGGAAAGAAGGCGTTAAGACTTTTCAATGAGTAATCTAGGTTACTTTTAATCTCGGGAATGCAAGTAAAGCCGCGAGAAACAGCTAGTATAAAGGATCAAGCTGGTACCCAGGTGCCCCCGCCCGCAGATGACAGCAGTACTCCATATGAGGTCGGACTTGCGACTTGTAAAGTTGCAGCCTTTGCTCCGATGTGAAGTACTGCCTCGCTCTGTTGAGCACTCCGACCTTTTTGGATGCCAGCTTAACCTTGTCTTCTAAGTGACTTTGGAAAAAAAGTCACTAGAAATGTCGACGCCAGGGATCTCGATGCTTTTACTGTTGTTCAGGAACGTGTTCTGGAATTGCTGAGCCAATCGGAGACACTACTTAGTGTACTCTCGATTTCAGAGACAAGCCATTCACAGCTTTCCTCCACCTCGGAATGAGGGATATTAGCACGACCCGTATAATGAGCGCCCCCTGTCCCCAACATATATTTTAGTAAGATTAATGAATGCGATAAATGACTAAATGAATACCAATGTAGTACTTATTTTTATTATGGTTACGTTACGTGAAGGCTTAACCTTCAAAATTATATTGTAAAGTAGTCTCACAAGTGTCCCTAAGTACTTAAATGTAGTACCTAAATAAGTATCTAAACACGCTGTGTTAAATGCGATGTAAAACCACCGACAAAGGAGACATGGGAAACTTATCTCTATTTGTGTTTGTGTCATCTTTTTGTTAAGACCTTTCCTTGTGAAATTATGTATGTTATCTCACGTTACTTAAGAGGGTTTAGTACGTAATAACGCACAATGCCGCAATATTCCAGGTTTTCGGTGTGACACTACTCAGTTATATTAATAGTTATTCATTTGCGTTGTCGTAAATCCAATAGGAAATTTATTTTTTTACTTTTCACATAGGAAAAATCATTAAATTGACTGTTTGTTATTTAGTTTGGAGTAGTTCTTTGAGAGACCTTTTTTGAATTTTACGGAACATGCTGTCTTTGCTGTCAAATCGGTATTAAAGTACTTGAAACAAAAAAATACAAAAATACATGTTAAAAAGTTCATGTTGTCTTCTATTTTTCTAATAAATAACATCATAACGTTTTGTACATTTTTGTTATGAAAATGACAAAACAATACCGCGTAAAAATTAAGATTTTTATCGATGTTTAGCGCTGTTTTTAATATGGAAATCGAATGTCAAACTTCATAATTACTATTTATTAATACGTAGCAGTTAATGCTTAAAATTATTACATTAAAAAAATCCGTAAAAATGTCATAATTATTTTATACCGAATATTTTAAAACTGCTATATAAATCGATTGCGGAGGCCACGGCTCGGCAGACCCGGCTCCGCCGTCTCAGAGAGAGGACGTATCGCTCTGTTTTCCGCGCGCTAAGTTCGCCAACATATTATTACGATTGAGAGTATTGCTACAATCGCCCGCATTATAGTGCGCTCTTACCACTTATGATACTTGGGTTGATAAGTTAAGTTGTATTGATAAATGGTAACTGTTTCTTAAATTACGTTACGCCAGTAACTGTTTTGAATAATAAGCTGACAAATATTCAAAATTAGTTTTTTTTTGTTATTGTTAATAAATGTCTTCTACCGGAAATCATCGCCTAGAAAGGCACGATCGATCAATGCCAATCAGAAGTAATGGATAAATATCAAATATAAGGGCGGCCTTATGTTTGAAAATTCCTCCGTTTATATACACTAATGACAATACCTACTATAAAAGAAAAGATTTGTATTTTTGTATGTTTTGTTTGTTTGTAATTTCAATAAATTTCAAAAACGACTGTACCGATCTTTCACCACTAGAATGCATGTTACCTATCATATCACTTAGTAAAATAGGCAATATTATATTAAGTGATATTTTGGCTACGGTAACCGCTTACCATCAGACTTGTTTACCGACTTTGTGGTATAAAAAAATATATATATTTGAGGTCATAAAAAAGTGTCCGCCATTATGAACTGTTTAGTTAACTACTCGTCCGATTGCTCTCAAAATTGATATTTGAGAGGCCCTTGGCCCATATAACATGAATATTTGGTCAAAATTGAAAAATAGTGCCCGCCAAAATGTCCGCCATTTTGAACTATTTAATTACTGGTCCGATAGCTCCCAAAATTGAGATTTGAGAGGCCTTGGAATTATAAAACACGAATCTTTCTTCATAATCCAAAAAGTGTCCGGCAATTTGAATTATTTTGTTAGTGGTTATTTTGTTTTGGTAATATGAATATTTTCTCAAAATTGAAAAAAGGGTCCGCCATTTTGAAATATTTTGTTACAGGTCCGATTGCTATCAAAATTGATATCTGAGAGACTCTTGGACCTTATAACATGAATCTTTGCTCAAAATGGAAAAAAAGTGTCCGCCATTTTGAACTATTTCGTTACTGGTCCGATTGCTATCAAAATTGATATTTGAGAAACCCTTGGGACATATAACATGAATCTTTGCTCAAAATTTGAAAAAAGTGTCAGCCATTTTGAACTATTTTGTTAGAGGTCCGATTGATATCAAAATTGATATTTGAGAGACTCTTGGACCATATAAAATGAATCTTTACTCAAATTTGAAAAAAAGTGTCCGCCATTTTGAACTAATTTGTTAGAGGTCCGATTGCTATAAAAATTGATTTTTCAGAGACTCTTGGACCATATAAAATGAATCTTTGCTCAAATTTGAAAAAAAGTGTCCGCCATTTTGAACTATTTTGTTACTGGTCTGATTGCTATCAAAATTGATATTTGAGAGACTCTTGGACCTTATAACATGAATCTTTGCTCAAAATGGAAAAAAAGTGTCCGCCATTTTGAACTATTTCGTTACTGGTCCGATTGCTATCAAAATTGATATTTGAGAAACCCTTGGGACATATAACATGAATCTTTGCTCAAAATTTGAAAAAAGTGTCAGCCATTTTGAACTATTTTGTAACTGGTCTGATTGCTCTCAAAATTGATATTTGAGAGACTCTTGGACCTTATAACATGAATCTTTGCTCAAAATGGAAGAAAAGTGTCCGCCATTTTGAACTATTTTGTTATTGGTCTGATTGCTCTCAAAATTGATATTTGAGAGACTCTTGGACCTTATAACATGAATCTTTGCTCAAATTTGAAGAAAAGTGTCCGCCATTTTGAACTATTTTGTTATTGGTCTGACTGCTCTCAAAATTGATATTTGAGAGACTCTTGGACCATATAAAATGAATCTTTGCTCAAATTTGAAGAAAAGTGTCCGCCATTTTGAACTATTTTGTTATTGGTCTGATTGCTCTCAAAATTGATATTTGAGAGACTCTTGGACCATATAGCATGAATCTTTGCTCAAATTTGAAGAAATGTGTCCGCCATTTTGATCTATTTTGTTACTGGTCTGATTGCTCTGAAAATTGATATTTGAGAGGCTCTTGGACCATATAACATGAATCTTTGCTCAAAATTTTAAAAAATGTGTCCGCCATTTTGAACTAATTTGTTAGAGGTCCGATTGCTATAAAAATTGATTTTTCAGAGACTCTTGGACCATATAAAATGAATCTTTGCTCAAATTTGAAAAAAAGTGTCCGCCATTTTGAACTATTTTGTTACTGGTCTGATTGCTATCAAAATTGATATTTGAGAGACTCTTGGACCTTATAACATGAATCTTTGCTCAAAATGGAAAAAAAGTGTCCGCCATTTTGAACTATTTCGTTACTGGTCCGATTGCTATTAAAATTGATATTTGAGAAACCCTTGGGACATATAACATGAATCTTTGCTCAAAATTTGAAAAAAGTGTCAGCCATTTTGAACTATTTTGTAACTGGTCTGATTGCTCTCAAAATTGATATTTGAGAGACTCTTGGACCTTATAACATGAATCTTTGCTCAAATTTGAAGAAAAGTGTCCGCCATTTTGAACTATTTTGTTATTGGTCTGATTGCTCTCAAAATTGATATTTGAGAGACTCTTGGACCATATAAAATGAATCTTTGCTCAAATTTGAAGAAAAGTGTCCGCCATTTTGAACTATTTTGTTATTGGTCTGATTGCTCTCAAAATTGATATTTCAGAGACTCTTGGACCATATAGCATGAATCTTTGCTCAAATTTGAAGAAATGTGTCCGCCATTTTGATCTATTTTGTTACTGGTCTGATTGCTCTGAAAATTGATATTTGAGAGACTCTTGGACCATATAACATGAATCTTTGCTCAAAATTTAAAAAAATGTGTCCGCCATTTTGAACAAATTTGTTAGAGGTCCGATTGCTATAAAAATTGATTTTTCAGAGACTCTTGGACCATATAAAATGAATCTTTGCTCAAATTTGAAAAAAAGTGTCAGCCATTTTGAACTATTTTGTTACTGGTCTGATTGCTATCAAAATTGATATTTGAGAGACTCTTGGACCTTATAACATGAATCTTTGCTCAAAATGGAAAAAAAGTGTCCGCCATTTTGAACTATTTCGTTACTGGTCCGATTGCTATCAAAATTGATATTTGAGAAACCCTTGGGACATATAACATGAATGTGTGCAAAAAAATTAAAAAAGTGTCCGCCATTTTGAACTATTTTGTTACTGGTCTGATTGCTCTCAAAATTGTTGTTTGAGAGACTCTTGGACCATATAACATAGATCTTTGCTCAAAATTGAAAAAAGTGTCCGCCATTTTGAACCATTTAGTTACTGGTCCGATTGCTCTCAAAAGTGATATTTGAGGGACGCTTGGACCATATGACATGAATCTCTGCTCAAATTTGAAAAAAGTGTCCGCCATTTTGAACTATTTTGGTACTAGTCTTGCTCTCAAAATTGACATTTGAGATTCAAATTTGAGCAAAGATTCATGTCATATGGTCCAAGCGTCCCTCAAATATCACTTTTGAGAGCAATCGGACCAGTAACTAAATGGTTCAAAATGGCGGACACTTTTTTCAATTTTGAGCAAAGATTCATGTTATATGGTCCAAGAGTCTCTCAAATGTCAATTTTGAGAACAATCAGACCAGTAACAAAATAGTTGAAAATGGCGGACACTTTTCTTAATTTTGAGCAAAGATTCATGTTATATGGTTCAAGAGTCTCTCAAACATCAATTTTGATAGCAATCGGATCTCTAACAAAATAGTTCAAAATGGCGGACACTTTTTTTCAATTTTGAGCAAAGATTCATGTTATATGGTCCAAGAGTCTCTCAAATATCAATTTTGAGAGCAATCAGACCAGTAACAAAATAGTTCAAAAGGGCGGACATTTTTCTTCAAATTTGAGGAAAGATTCATGTTATATGGTCCAAGCGTCCCTCAAATATCACTTTGAGAGCAATCGGACCATTAACTAAATGGTTCAAAATGGCGGACACTTTTTTCAATTTTGAGCAAAGATCCATGTTATATGGGCCAAGAGTCTCTCAAATGTCAATTTTGAGAGCAATCAGACCAGTAACAAGATAGATCAAAATGGCGGACATTTTTCTCAATTTTTAGCAAAGATTTATGTTATATGGTCCAAGAGTCTCTCAAATATCAATTTTGAGAGTAATCAGACCAGTAACAAAATAGTTCAAAAGGGCGGACATTTTTCTTCAAATTTGAGGAAAGATTCATGTTATATGGTCCAAGCGTCCCTCAAATATCACTTTTGAGAGCAATCGGACCAGTAACTAAATGGTTCAAAATGGCGGACACTTTTCTCAATTTTTAGCAAAGATTTATGTTATATGGTTCAAGAGTCTCTCAAACATCAATTTTGATAGCAATCGGATCTCTAACAAAATAGTTCAAAATGGTGGACACTTTTTTTCAATTTTGAGCAAAGATTCATGTTATATGGTCCAAGAGTCTCTCAAATATCAATTTTGAGAGTAATCAGACCAGTAACAAAATAGTTCAAAAGGGCGGACTTTTTTCTTCAAATTTGAGGAAATATTCATGTTATATGGTCCAAGCGTCCCTCAAATATCACTTTTGAGAGCAATCGGACCAGTAACTAAATGGTTCAAAATGGCGGACACTTTTTTCAATTTTGAGCAAAGATCTATGTTATATGGTCCAAGAGTCTCTCAAACAACAATTTTGAGAGCAATCAGACCAGTAACAAAATAGTTCAAAATGGCGGACACTTTTTTAATTTTTTTGCACACATTCATGTTATATGGTACAAGAGTCTCTCAAATATCAATTTTGATAGCAATTGGACCTCTAACAAAATAGTTCAAAATGGCGGACACTTTTTTAAATTTTGAGCAAAGATTCATGTTATATGGTCCAAGAGTCTCTCAAATATCAATTTTGAGAGCAATCAGACCAGTAACAAAATAGTTCAAAATGGCGGACACTTTTTTTCAAATTTGAGCAAAGATTCATGTTATATGGTCCAAAGGTCTCTATATCAATGAGACATAATTTGATAAGAATCGGTCAAGCCGTTTCTGAGGAGTTTTATTACAAACTCCGTGACAGGAGACTTTTATACAGGATGGATACGACAATAAATGAAACCATGTAAAGTATTCATGTATACGATCAACTTTTACTATGGGACCAACTTGGAAATCGCAAAAAAAACAAAAGAAACCGGCCAAGTGCGAGTCGGACTCGTACATGGAGGGTTCCGTGTAATATTAACTAACTCTGCTATGAAAAAAAAAAAACGCCAAAAATATTGAATAGCAGTTTACGTATTATGACGTATTAAAAAGAAACTACTTACTAGATCTCGTTCAAACCAATTTTTTGGTGGAAGTTTGATCATTTTTGAAGACCTATCCATAGATACCCCACAAGTATGGGTTTGATGAAAAAAAAATTTTTGAGTTTTAAATTTATTGTCTTTTTTCTATTTTTGTGTGAAAATCTTAATGCGGTTCAGAGAATACATCTACTTACCAAGTTTCAACAGTATTGTTCTTATATATTCGGAAAAAAGTGGCTGTGACATACGTACTGATAGCCAGACAGACAGACATGACGAATCCATAAGGGTTCCGTTTTTTGCCATTTGGCTACGGAACCCTAATTATTGCTTTTCATACAATTCTCATGAAATTTTGTGTACAGTAGGTCTGAGAATAGGACTTAAACTATTATTCATACCCATAGGGGAGCCGGGGCGGGTCGCTATTATAATTATATTAATAATATTGACGGGCCAGTTGGCGCAGTTGGTTAAGGTTCGCCTTACGCGCCGCAGGTCGTGGGTTCGATTCCCACACAGGACATGCATTTGTGTGCATGAACATGTCTGTATGTCCTGAGTCTGGGTGTAATTATGTATATTAAGTATGTATTTACAAACAAAAAGTAGTATATGTATTATATCAGTTATCTGGTTTCCATAGTACAAGCTCTGCTTAGTTTGGGATCAGATGACCGTGTGTGAGGAATGTCCCAGGATATTTATTTTTATTTTTTATTTTTATTCAATAATATTGAATTATTTTAAGAAAACCAAATAAAAGTTTAATTAGGTATATAGGTACACACGGCTACACATCAAGCTATACAATTCCAGTATAAGCTGATCTCGCATTGTATAGGATTTCCGTACAATTGGAGGTCAGCTTATACTGGAAATGTATAGCTTGATCTGGAGCCATGTGTACCTGAACTACATTGTTTATTAGTGTAAAAAAAAGGATTCAGTACATTGTACTATATAACTACATACTTATAAACTAATTCAACCTACCAGATACCTTGTTTATAATATTATAGTTTTACATCGACATGAAGCCATACTGAAGTATCAAAATAATAACGCGCGCAGTATGTTGGCGGAGGAGCCGCACCAATGTTGGCCCCGCGTTGACTCGGCTTGGCGCTGGCAAATACCTAAACTCGAGCGCGGCCGTCTAGCATAAATGCTCTTAAGTTGAAAAAGGGATTATTTACAGATAAGTTTATATTTAGAGAAACTTGGGGCTTTTATATGTCATTGGTCAGATATATTATATTCAAATTCAAATTCGTACTTTATTGCATTCATGTGTGACACATGTATGTAATATACAACATGGATCCCTGTGAGGGCACAGCAAATATATAAAATAAAATATAAACTTATAAAAACTAAAATCACTCAATCACATCGATTTAGATAACAATAAATTAACTTATTTCCTAAATTATAGAATTATTATTGCATTTAATTAATTTTACATGAATTATGTTATTTATTATTCGTTTTATATAGTTCTCTTTGTGCTACTATTAATAAAACTAAAAATAGAAATAGGTAGGTACCTATCAGAACTGTAATAACACAATTAATTATGTGAAACACATACCTACCTAATGTAATAAAACCATATTGTTATCAAACGGTTTTCGAAATGAACTCACATTTGCGGTGGCAGAATGTAGCGAGTACTGAGTAGCTTGTGTCCACAGCTGCTACTACAAAGTGAATTCACTTTATAAACTAGGTAGTTAGCGACACCACGCAACCCTTGTGATGTTAGAATCAAATATTCAAGCGAAAAAGGTGGGTTAACACCATTTTCCTGCATGTTAGGGACACAGACTCCGGACTGTATTCTGAGCCTTATTAAACGTAGTCCAAGGTTCAGAATTTAACTGTGATGTTGGCCTCGCAAATGTTAGCTGATGCAGATGTAGCCTTCTACGTTTTTGTGGCATCATTTACATAGGAATGGAAATTTCCAGAAATAATTATTATAAATTACATTATACGTTTAATCTTCCCGTAAGACAGGGGTTCCCAAACTGTGCGTCGCGACGCCCTGGGGCCCCGCGGTAGTATTCCAGGGTGTCGCGGCGTCGCAGCATTGAGGGTTTTATTACCGTTTGCGACGTCATACTTGTGCGAGATAGGCTTCTCTGCAGTTGCAGTAATTAAGAACAAGTATAGATCGAAAATAAATTAAGAGACAGAGACGAGACTGGCAATTTCGAAACTTGAGCCTAATTTTGAGAAAAAATGCTCAAAAAAGCAAGCACATTTTTCTCATTAATACCAAACGAAGAGAGATAAAAAAGGGTGTGCTTGCTTTTTGTCTTTTTTGTTTGCTTTCATTTTTGTTCTTTATTTTTTAATAAAAACTTTAGATGCTATTTGAAGTTTTTCTGACAAATTGTTATTAGGCTAGAACTACAACTCATAGGTAAATGTATGGCAAGAAGGCCAGGGCGTCGCAAAAATATGGCAACTTCCCAAGAGCGTCGCAGTTAAAATAAGTTTGGGAACCCCTGCCGTAAGAGATAACGTAATGAAAACCGCAACATACTCGTATGTAGATCTCTGATTAAAATTGTGTTTTAATGCGATCTCAGTCTCACCTTTTGTTTGAATGGTAAAACTTATACGGGAAAGTTCTAGGGAGAGGCGTAAGTCGTAACACGCCTAGAAAGTTTCGTTATTGTAAAGTATGATGAACGGTACCTGGGTTCTGTTTCTGTACGCGCGTATAATACGCCTCTCGTCGTCACTGTCACTCGATTCCAGCGAATCACTGCTTTTACGAGACATTTTTCACACACAATTTGGAAGAAAAATCACTACCTACGACGTATAAGGCCGTCGACTGATGATAAGATTATACATTGGGATTTAAAGTTTTTGTAGTTAGTACTAAATACCTTAAATGTAATATCCATCATAATCATTAAGCTGGGCAGTGAGTAATAGGTAAGTACTTTATTTAATGTGAATCCCTTACTAATATGTAGATTTTATAGACACTTATCTCATAGGTATACCTACATATCTCCCATGATATATTTTCTTATAAATCAGACAGATTTGTGCTGAATAGGTATGCGAGCTTAAACGTGTAAGATCTATATAATACTATGTTATGTGTATTATTTAGTTAACGAGCAAATATACTGTAATTGGATGCAGTTAGGTACTCTATAGACAGAAGCCTTAGTTAGTTATGCAATTCAATGAATAAGATAATTTCGTTATAAAATAAAATGTCCAACAGCATCAGCGACTCACCGTCGACCTGTGTAATCATCTGTCAAGTAAAATTACATGCATTTTGCTTGTGCAATTATTGTGGGCACTTTATACCATTACGTTATGTCATTTGACACGGCCTTTGCCAATATAAATTGTATGGATAAAATATTAAACAACTTAAAATGGAATGGAATAAACGCAAATGAAATTTTAATGGGAAATGGAATTGATTTCGCATGCGCTTGAGTTGCCTTCGTATTTTAACAGTTTCCAATATGATTTTAATTGTATGAATATTATGTATCGAAATTTTATACAATAAAATTATATTTATGAACACTCGCTGAAACAAGTAACGTTTTGAGCTAACATAGTTTCAAATCAAGCGCAAATAGAAATTGACTTATTCTGAACAAACTATTTTTAAGTTCAGTTAACTGTTTAGTAGGATGACGAGAATTTGTTTTGTTTGTATTTACTTTGAAATAAAAAAGTAATTTAAAAAAATTAAATCATCTTCAAAATACACTAAAAAGGATAAAATAATTCTAATCTGACACTGATTTGAAGTCAGCGAAATTTTCAATGGAATATGTATCAATAAGCCAGGCCGACACACATATTTGTACATATCTTGAAAACTACTGAACCGATTTTGATGAAACATGCACTGTTCCCTAAGTTGAAGTAAATGTAAACCAATAAAAAAGAATGGTTACAATCCGATTAATATCTTCGGAGATATGCGTGGACAAACATGCATACATACAAACACTAATGAAATTTTGTATATTTGTTTGGAAGCCCTAATAGATCATCATAATTATGTGAATATATTGCAGTTCCAATAATATTACATACATACGTGCCGAATTGATAATCTCCTTTTTTTTGAAGTCGACTAAAAAACTGCAAATGCTCTATTATATAAAATAATAAATAGTGCAGTTAAATTATATTAACTGTATAGTTAAATAAAAAACATACTTAGACGTCGAATTGGGAACCTTCACCTCTTAATGCCGATTCAGAGAATCAGGATGTTTACGCAATTTGCATTGTAAATCCAATTGAAAACTTCAACAACAAATAGGGATGTAAAACCTCAATAAGGGTTAGTTTGGCATACAAATTATTCGATAAGGTAAAAGGTTGGGCCTCGAAATACCTAACATAATAGGTAATAAATCTTTATTATCAGGCTACTTTGGCCCATAGAAACTACATAAAAACCTAACAAATTAACATACATATTAAAATAAAATAGTTTGTGTTAGTACTATAAATAAACTATGTTAGTGTTAAACGGAATCGGTGGAACACCACATTTTGCAGCCAAAATCTTCTTCTATGACGAGGTGCAGAAAGCACGTTTGAATAGTTTTATTTCAAAAATAATAATAAACATACAAGAAACGTATTTACGGAACCGTTCGTGTGCGAGTCCGACTCGCACTTGGCTGGTTATTTTATTTTTATATCATCCATATCAGCGCAAAGACGTCGTGTTATATAACAAACTAGTGGTCGTAGAAATTCGACCGTTTTTTCAATAAATAAATATCAATAAATATTAAATTGCTTTCATAATTTATCCATTATAAACTAATATAAAATGGGTACAAAGTTTTCTTTACATGTATTAATAACAACAAAATAATTAATTAATAATTTATTAATCACCTATAGATACAACATTTGCATATGGAATAAAAATAATACTTGAGGAAAATAAGTGTGCTCTCCAGTTATTCGAACTTTTGCGTGCTTTTGCTACAACTTGAGTATCTCTGTTTGTTAGCTAACTACGTTTGGTATATAACTCAGAATAGGATATCAGGTTAAATGAGGGTACCGAGTAGTAGGTAGTGTGCACAAAGTTGTAGGTATAACTCTGAGTAAGTTAGAGAAATTAATCAAAGAAAGGAAACCATTTACGTTACCTACCGTATTAAGCCGTACGAGCGGCAACGTTTCTCAAACTAAACTGGTTCTTAATGCCTTACTAGGCAATTAATTGAGGTTATAATCATAGTGTTTTATGTATTGTTAAGTTATTCATTGCACAGTTTCAAAGCAGTTTGCATTTCTTGTTACAGTTAATGACTTAAATAGTACGTAATAGGATAATTTTCACTAATGTAGAGTGATTATGTGGTCCCAAAGAGAGGCAGCATTATATTCTAAGCTGCAGATCATAACAGTTAAGAATACCTAAAGTAGGTATTAGTAACTAATGTCATATACTTTGTGGTAGTGGCTACGGATTATATAGGTTTAGTTTAAATGAAATAAAATTGGAAGAATTTTGGTTCGGAACCCTAAAAAGGTAACAAGGAAAAAAAAGCTATTTGAACTAACATGACAACAAAATTACCTCGGCTAAAACTTTTTCTCATGCGGTACGGGGTCAAACTCTCCCGTAATTATTTTTGGCTTGTTATCCTTATAGAATCGGTGCACGGAAGCGATATCTTATTTATATAAATTCGTATAGATTGATACACAAATAAAATATAATAGAACTGTTATGTGGCTTCGCCAGTAGATCGTTGAAACAAAACAATTTTGATTCGGGATAATATTGCAGTCGTCCTCACATTGATGTGAAACGAAATAAAATCCTACATACAAGAAACGTAGATAAGTTATAATTTTGATTTTAAAAAATTATGTTTTTTTTAAACTGAGGTGGTCAGGTTATCAGGATGGGAACCCGCAAGTGGCAATTATTATTCGTAGTGGCAAATGAATTAGGCCCGCGGCCCGCACACAGTTTGGCATTGGCCGAACGGGATCGGTGAGGATACGGGTATGTGCCATGAAAGCTGTTTTTGAACACCAATTTGACCCGCAAATGTGTTTAGGTATACAGAAAATAGGTAGCAATTAAAATAAGACCGAAAATTTCTGATTCTAAGTAGGTACGTGAGAATTAACGTTTATGATTTAAACAGCTTTTTGAATATAGCCTCTTAGAAAGAAGTGTCTCAGCAAGAATGCCTATAATACGATAGTCACGTATACAAACTTGTATCATGATCATACGGCCTTATATTTTGATAGGTTCATAACGTTGTACATAATCGGAAAACAATTTTCCTTTATTCGTATTGGTAAATTGATATGGCTTACTTTCAATACATTTTGTACCCATATGTATAGTATGACTTGTCATAGAATATAACATCTTCATTTCGTAATGGTTGTACGTAGTATTTATATACTCTGAGGTAATGGTGATAAAAGATTAAATTCAAATGAGCTGTCATGTGCAAAGTTTAAATGACGGGCTAGTTGGCGTGGTTGGTTTATATTCCACCTTATCACGCCACAGGTCGTGGGTTCGATTCTCATTTAGACACATGCATTTGTGTGCATGAACATGTTTGCAGGTCCTGATTCTGGGTGTAATTATGTAAATTAGTTAACAGTGGGCTGTATCTCATGAACCATTATAGGTGTATAGCTATTTTTTTTTCAAAATATGTATTTCCGTTGCCGCTATAACATGATGACAAATAATAAAAATGAGTTTATGTAGTATATCAGTTATCTGGTTTCCATAGTACAAACTCTGCTTAGTTTGGGACCAGATAGCCGTGTGTGAAGAATGTTCCAATGTCCCAGGATATTTATTTTAATGTTTAAGAGCAATAGTTTCTTTTTTACTCGACTGCAGTGATATCTGTGAAGAGTACTCATTAAGGTGGCCCTCTGTGGCCGGCGCAACTTCAACGCAAGCATAGTCTAAAAGCTTGTTTTTTCATCCAACGTAATGTTTGACTGCGAAAAAAGAGAGACAGCATCAGAGCCGTCGGTTATCAGTTGGTATATTCCGCTGATCACTCGCGGCCGCTTCGCTAGGTCGTCATTCATGATTTCGAATTCATAAAACTTGTTCCAGGCGTGTACTTCTTGTGAAAAAATCTTACAAGTTTGTGAAAAAAAAGTTAGTTATTTAGAATCTCCAATACATTTGCAAGCCTGGTATCTAAATGTTTTCTTTATTTTTACAATTTATAGGTACATTAGATATGGCCAAAGTTCAGGCAAAAACGCTGTTTTTCGGAGGCTTTGACTGCATTTGTTTCACACTTTTTTTAAATTACGCCTAGATACACGGCTAGATATAGTGCACAAGATACTAATTTGTTCAAAACATTTAACGAAAAATGATTAACAACGCCATAATAAGTACAGGGGTTTTGTATAAAAAGTATGACGAATTGAGTCCTCTTAAGACAGTGAATGTTTGCTCTTTCTTTTATTCCATTATATCTTCTAAATTTTTGTACTGTTCAGAATTTCATCCCGGTTGACATTAATATATAATCTTAAACCATTATGCGTCTCAAACTGACCCTTGACTGCATCTGTAGGGAATAAATTAGAAGTAATACAACATGTTTCGAACTTTTTATAACGGCTGTAATAGTTTTTTTAATTTTTATACTATATCAATTTCTAGTATATCGTCACGATTATGTTTTTTTTTTTTTTTTTTTTTTTTTTTTTTTATACGACTAAGTCGGTATACAAGCATACGGCCCGCCTGATGGCAAGCGGTTACCGTAGCCATATGTACCTACAGCTAGGTATGTACGCACGCGTGGAATTCGGAAGGTGATTCTATTGTCAAGGATTTTGTACAATGGTCGCAGTAATATCCGTTTAAATTGGCCTATTACCATTGCATTGTTAACAGATACCTATGGAAAATTTTGAGAATAATTCTAAAATTATCGCCATTAAGAAAACATAGATTACTTTGTTCTTCGTTTTAATGTGATAATTGTTTATTTTTTGGTGCGCGGGAGTCAGCGATCGTAAAAGAAGCTGCGCCCGGCGCGGCGCCCCGTATCTGCGCGTGTGTCCTTGTATCACACCTTCAAAAGCCAAACTCTATGGTGTCTAAGGCGATATACGTATTATAGGTATCTATATTTTTTATGTTTATTTTCCTTGCTTAATTTTAGTGTTAATGTTGAAATGTATGCCAATTTGCTAACGATGGATTTTTTTGTACAGTACCTAGAAGTATTGTTAGTTTGTGGTAGGTATCTATTGGCACTGTCTTTGTAGCCTAAGCAAATTAATTAAATAAGCTTTATAATTATTTTAGTGTTATTCCTCTCTATTTCTAGATGGTGGGCGAGCCTGAAAAATTAAATATTCAAAAACCTTTACCGTCTTATTAATAAATAAGGTGTAAGTCAAGTATAGTTAAACCTAGGATTAAAATATATCCGTCACTTTCTAATGTCATATAAACAAAAAGGGATGATCTTAATATCTGGTTATTACAAGACTGACTTACACCTTATTTATTAATAAGGGGGTTAGAGTTTTCAATGAACTCCTCGTTTCTAACTCCTAATTGCAGGTGGCTGGAGTTAGTTATCTAGTACCTACTCCGATACCAAGAATGAAATAATGGTTGCTCTATTTTAACTATTTCTCTGATGCTTACAGACAGACAGAGCATATCTAAACAAAATGTTATTATCTTTTGCCAAAATATTCTGCATTGACATCCTTCTGGATAGAATATGAGAGATCTTTCCTAATTTTACTTACCTAATGGATATTAAGGCGGCCCTCTGTGGCTGGCGCAACTTCAACGCAAGCATAGTCTAAAAGCTTGTTGATTCATCCAACGTAATGTTTGACTGCGAAAAAAGAGAGACAGCATCAGAGCCGTCGGTTATCAGTCGGTAAATTCTGCTGATCACTCGCGGCCGCTTCGCTAGGTCGTCATTCATGATTTCGCATTCATAAAACTTGTTCCAGGATTATACTTCTTGTGAAAAAATCTTACAAGTTTGTGAAAAAAAAGTTAGTTATTTAGAATCTCCAATACATTTGCAAGCCTGGTATTTAGATGTTTTCTTTACTTTTACAATTTATAGGTACATTAGATATGGCCAAAGTTCAGGCAAAAACGCTGTTTTTCGGAGGCTTTGACTGAATTTGTTTCACACTTTTTTTAAATTACGCCTAGATACACGGCTAGATATAGTGTACAAGATACTAATTTGTTCAAAACATCTAACGAAAAATGTTTAACAATGCCATAATAAGTACAGAGGTTTTGTATGAAAAGTATGACGAATTGAGTCCTCTTAAGGACGCAAAAAGAACATTTTGCATTTAAAAACTCGATTTTCGTGGAGCCGAGCGAAATATTAAATTAAAAAGGTAATTAATAAAGTAGGTACGTACTTACCATTAATTGATGTTGATAAGGTTAATTGGTGATGGAATGTAGGTATGTATGTCTACTTAATTTGTGTATCATATTTATTAAAATTTATCACTGTAAAATACTCAAAATTATATTAAAAGGCGCAAATTTATTCGTACTAAAGTTAACTATTTATAATTTTACTTACAAAGAAGCACGGCTGTATATAAAACTAATTTTTCGTACCACTTGCTCAAAAAAGTGACATTCTATGCCACAAAAAGCGAACATAACAATAGTCATTTTTAATCTGCTAAAAACAGGGAAAGAAAATTGTACTGAATTTCATTCATCCTTTATGGGGAGAATGTGATTTAAATTTGGAATACTTACCGAAATTTATACTGAACTACATCTGTGTTTACACCATTGAGTTTGTATATAAAGCATTATACATCTTTTTGAAAAAGGAATACGCAAATCAACTCATCAACAATAAATGTACCGAACAAAAATGTAACTCTCTCTATAAATAATTGGACCAATGTTTCGAATGTTAACTTTTACATTTAATTGTCATTATTTTTAATAAATGCTTATCTCATATTATTATTGTGTTAATTTTTTCGAAAATGGTACGAAAAGTAGAGTATTTTCCTCGGTGATAAAGCTGTCTTAGTCTTAGGTGAACTTAAATCCCTCGCTACACTTAGGACTCGTCTTAAATCCCTCGCTTCACTCGTGATTTAAGTTTTTAACACCCTCGCTACGCTTGTGAGTAAACCTCGAGACCTTCGTTACGCTCGCGATTTAAATCGTCACCCGCGACAGAAGACACTGCTTTATCCCCTTGGTTAATAATCTACTATATTATTTGTATCAACTAATGTAAGTACTAAATGTAAATGTACTCGTAAAATGAGAAAGTTTGTGTCTGTGTAGTGAACATATCGAATATTTTTTATCCAACATAATTAGATCCTTCTGAAACTGAGCCCACGAGCGTAAGCTAGTTTAAATCAGTTACGGACCGGTCCTCAGGCCGTGAGCATATACTTAACAATTAATAATAAAGTATTAAAAATAGCTTTTAAAAAAACCGCCATCAAAGTTAATTGACACTATAATATAACTACATTACGAACTCTAATATATGACACTGTTTTGAAGTCAGTGGATAAAATCTGCGCTACCATACCATACATTTTGGTAGTATTGGTAATAACTACTTAAACCATCCAAATCGCATTAAACCGTCTCCGAGTAATCGGTGAAAAAAAAACATACGCGAGAGTCGGCAACGCGCGAGTAATACCTTGGTGTTGCAAGCGTCCATAGGCTACGGTAACCGCTTACCATCACGCGAGCCGTATGCTTGTTTGCTAACTAAGTAGTATAAAATCGTAATCATCAAACACATAATGGAAATGCAAATGATGATTTCGAACTAGAGGCTGGAGCCTCACACGTGGTTTGCCACCGGGAATGTCGGGGATAGTGCAAGCGCCTCACAACACTTACAAATGAGAGTAATTAGTTTGCACTGATTCACACTAGGAACAAGCAAGAAGCTGGACAAAATCCAAACGCTACATTTTCCGCATGCGGATTTCGGGTATTAGGTTTTGTGTACAGCATCGCAAACAGTCATGTGCTTTCAGAAAGACCTACTGCCCCGCAATGGACCTACAAAAAACATAAAATTTTGCACACAGATTCTTTAAAAAGCTAAGTAAAAGACGGGGTAGCGAGTGTAATCTTGGGGCGGAAAGCTTTCCAATGTTATTAATTCGTTTTTAATTAAGTTTGTATCTATTTCCATGCTGTTAAAACGTTTATCTATTTAAAAATCATATGTTCGATTTCTATATTTCACTAGGTATACTAGTATACAAACATACATTTATATTGACTTACTATGCATTATTTACTGTGTCTATATTTGCATATTAATACAGCAAGTGTCAAGTGTGTTGTATTGAGATATAAATCAATAAACGTGTGATACTTCACCAATTGGTTATCAGAAATGAAGATGGGTATTCAACTCAATGATATTTAGAATAGGATTCATATTGTTTAGAACTTGTTTGTTCAACAATATTTAAATAGCAAGAGGGTTGCTTCCATATCTTCTACTTTGAAATATATTTATTTCCAATTAGGTAGTTGGGATTCTTAATTAATTTTTTTTTTCAAATTCAAAAATTATTTATTCAATTTAGGCCCTGATAAGGCACTTATCAACGTTAACAAAATGACTCTACCCCGGCTCTACACCTTCATTAAAACTTTTATATTTAACGTTGCATGAAGTCCCAATTTACAGCTTCATAAAATTAAGTATTTTGTGATTTACGAGTAGACTAATCCCTAATTCTTATTTGCAAATAATATTTTTTTTATACTAATAATAATAACTCTAAAATAATATAATTTGTTATGAAATGAGTCAGTTATGTTTCGCCTAATTTAACCCGTTGGTTCTCGCGAGGGACGCGCGTCCTTTTATAACAATTGATGTCATTGTTATATTTTTAACCGCGAGCCAAGCGATTAACACTTGTAACCTGTGCTATTATGTGGCTCATTATGAATGGCTTATGTAGAATATATTTCTGTAACGATTATCTGCCGCTTATGAGCTAGGTATATTTTAAATAGGATACTTGGATTAGTAGCAAAGTATTGAAACCTTAGCGAGATAATCCGCTTTAATGGAGCCTACTCTTGACTGCGCGTTTTATAGTGACATTCTCAGGGTATGAAATATCAAATTTAGTGACATACTATCACACTTAACAATCTGTTGACTAGGTTTCCGAGATGACTAATTGATTCCATCACAATTGATTTCTTTATTCGCCTGGTGACCCTTGCTAAATTCGTTCACGTTCTTCACTCATTTGTTCATCGTTACTTCTTTTGATATCAAACGTAGCACTGGGGTCCAAGTCTGCTATTTTAAATAATTCTGATACGATCCCATTACCATTGATCCAACGTTCGATGTCTACTAAATTAATGATAGTTTTCGACGCTATATTAATTGATAAAAATGACAATTTAGACACCACTGATAGTTCATAACAGCAAACTTGGACCCATGTTATGACATAAAATTATAGATGTATTGTAAACAACTGTTAGATTACGTACTAGCCAGCAAGTGAGGAAGTAGAATTCGATATCTATTTATAAGAATTTGATTTAGTCAGATCAGATAGTAGCTGGTAGGAAATGCGCGGTACCGTAACTATCTCAGCATCTCTTCAAACTCCTCTTCAAGAAGGGTGTGAAGAGAGTAATGCGCGAGTGTCCAAAAAATATTTAAAAAATGTAACCTTGCTGAGTTTCTTGCCGGATTCTTCTCAGTTGAAGGCCGAGTTCCGAACCGGTGGTAACTTCAGAAAATGTGACCTTCATACGTGCCCTTCTGGGGCCTAAATTGAATAAATGGCTTTGACTTTGACTTAGTGAAGTGTAGTAACCTCTTATTATTAGGCGGACCGTATGCTTGTTTCACTGCACTGCAGTACAGTTGTACAGCAGTTGCTGGAAGACATCGGTTGATGGCTTGGCGATAGTAATACAAGCGGAAACATTAACAATTCAAATACATTACAAAATGAGTTTATACAGACAACAGCTGTTAAAAAACTAATAAAATATTAAAATAAACATCATTAACATTTGAATAATTGGTCGATTATTTCCAATTTCCGAATAGACGTTGACAAGGCGCTGGCATTACGGAAAAGCTAACGGAAAACCCAAATGTTATAATTGACGAATAATTGGAGATTTGACACTTGGAATAACGAATGACAGCGACGATTGTCGTCTAGCTCGTTCAGAAAGCCGAAATACGTTTAAATAGAATGAGCAGTGTGTCACGTAACTTTTCGATATTTTTTCTTCTCGGTTTTCGTTTTGCATTTTGCTAGTGTAGTTAGTTTTGCTTAGAAACTATTCTTGTTAGCAATGTGTTTGTTTTCTTGTTAGTTTACATTTTCTTATTAAGTTAGATTAGCTCTATTTTTTTAAATCTAGAATTTTAACGATAATTATTTGATTTTGAAGGCCACTTGAGTTTTGACCTTGGTAATCTTGATTTACTCAGAGTTAGTTACATACAACTAACTCTTAATGGCGCAAGAGCGCCTTATAAGTATATATCAGTTAGCAGATGAACTACGTTTTGTCTGAAAAGACATAAATAGTCGTAGGTTAGCAAACGTATCGAATCCTGAATAGCGAATATATGGATCCGATGCTTTATTACTTTTGGGCCATAAAACAATGATTTTCAATCTTATTGATTTCGCGACCCCCTTACTGGTTGAAAAATTCTGGCGACCCCCTTGTCAGACATACAAAGAACTTATAAATTAAAAGATTACGATAATGATTTTCTTTATTTTGATACCTTTGCTTATTAGTCTGCAAGAAGCCGCGAGAGGTTTGCAACTAAGTAAGAGGTAAGTTGGACGCCCGTTTGCGCGAAGTCTATCTTGCCTTTTTCCTTCTGCCGGCGACCCCCCGACTAAGGTTTCGCGACCCCTAGGGGGGTCGCGACCCACAAATTGAAAAACACTGCCCTAAAGGAACGTCCCGTGTTTGCTCACCGCTCATTTCCTTAAAACTTTTTGTTTTTGGTTGATTGTACGTGAATTTGATAGTAATTGCTCTTTGCTCTTACATTTCAGATTTTCAAATATACTTAAGTGATTGTAAATTCTTATGAGAATTTTCTTAAACTATAAATTTTATTGTCAAATTGTCATTTCGTATTTGTCGTGTCGTACTGGTGATCAAATCAGCTATTTTTAATTAAAAAGTTATTCTCCATTGTCATTGAGCCAGTGTGCGTAGTCTACTAAAATCATAACTGTAAAATATATACATTTCATTTGTTCATTGAAAATTGTAATAGCAGACTTGGGTCCCTGATTAATCTCTGCAAGGGCGCCGACTCCGTGGGTGCTCGGGGGCTTCACCCACGGTGTTGTCTAAAAACCGGCGCCTCTGATGACTGGCGTCATTACCCATAATGTGACAAATGTATCTCCTTTTGTTCTTTCATATCGTAGTAGGTATTTTTCAGCTTTGGTGCGACTATGGAGAACATATGGCATCTTTATCTCGGGATCATTAAATATTATATTAGCCCAGCTATCATTTCAGATAATTTTCTACGGATATGATACAATATTGTTACCTCTTCCTCACTTGCGTATCAACTAATCAATTGCATAGACGGATCAAAGTAAATTAAAAGATACTCAGGTATATACCACACGTCATACCGAACTAAGCAGAGCTTAACTTTCCTCTAACTATTATAAGTGTGAAAGTTTCAGTGTATAAGTTCATTACTCATATACGCTGTCACGGTTGAACAGACTTGGATTATTCTTGGGATATAAATAGATCAAAACTTGGAATGACATTTAGAATAGGTCACGCAACTGTTGTCAGTGAGACTAGAATCTAAAAGTTATGTAATTAATTCAAGCTTTTTAACCGCTTGAGACGGATTTTTTCGACAAAGGTTTTACGAGCCCATTCTGCCTACTCGTCGGATTTACACGGCAAATACCTTGGGTAGTAAATTTAGTTTTTTTCAGTCTAATCACTAATAGTGAAAACCAGAAGTACCTATTACACCAAAGAAACTGGCTAAACACGTAACAAAACTTCAACTGTGTCGTAGCGACATCAACTATTTAAATTGTGTTTCGCTGAAAAATGTGGTATGAAAAACTTTCAAAAGTGTATACGCCTTGACGATTTGTCTGCAATATGATCAAATCAAATCAAATCAAATCAAATCATTTATTTTGCAAAAACACATGGTATTACAGGGTCTTCAATTAAAAACATTAGAGCTTACACATGTCACCAAAATTATGAGTATGCAAAAATAGGATAAAAATCCAAAATCCAAAAAATAATAATAAGTATACAATGTCAAAAAAAATCAAATAATAAAAAAATTATATAAATTACACGATCAAAACAATTAATTATCATTAGTAATGTCAATCGTTCATTTGACATCTTAATATATAAAATGATAAACTGATTGTTGATATATCAGCCCACAGCCCAAACCGCTGGACCTAGAGATTTGAAATTTTGCACATAGATACCTTATACAGTGGAGGCATCCACTAAGGAAGGATTTTTGGAAATTCCACCCCTAAGAGGGTAATCTTAATAATAATCTTAATATAAGAGAATACATGGATTTTGTAAATAAATAAATAATTACATATAATTTGAAAGTTAACACAGACATACAATTATTGGAAAATATGTACATTAATTGACATTACTAATGATAATTAATTGTTTTGATCGTGTAATTTATATTAATTTTTTTTTTTTTTATGACATTGTATACTTATTATTATTTTTTGGATTTTGGATTTTTATTCTATTTTTGCATACTTATAATTTTGGTGACATGTGTAAGCTCTAATGTTTTTAATTGAAGACCCTGTAATACCATGTGTTTTTGCAAAATAAATGATTTGATTTGATTTGATTTGATATATAAAATGATAAACTGATTGTTGATATATCAACGTACAGCCCAAACCGCTGGATCTAAAGATTTGAAGTTTTGCACAAAGGTACCTTATACAATGGAGGCATTCACTAAGGAAGGATTTTTGGAAATTCCACCCCTAAGAGGTTAAAATAGGGGATGACAGTTTGTATGAAAGTCCGTCAGTTTTGAAGTTAGGATCTTCAAATTTTGTGTTTAAGCTGACGATTAAAAATTAATGTATAGTTATCTCAGCGTTTGTGATAATCCCACCACCGAAGGGAGGAAAAGGGGGATGAAGTTGTGTATGCAAGTCCTTCAATTTCAAAGTAAACTTCACCAAATGTACTATTATACGGTGTAGGCATCCACTAAGGAAGAATTTTTGGAAATTCCACCCCTAACAGGGTAAACTAAGGGATGAAAGTTTGTATGCAAGTCCGTCAGTTTTGAAGTTAGGATCTTCAAATTCTGTGTTTAGGCTGACGATTGAAAATTAATATATAGCTATCTCAGCGTTTGTAATAATTCCACCACCGAAGGGAGGAAAAGGGGGATGAAGTACACTTTTATTATTTAAGCTTATGGTTATAAACTAACGAAACGAATATTGGTGTTGTTGTAATTTGAACCCTTAAGGAGTGAAAAGGGGGATTAAATTTAGTATATGAACTTCTTTATTTTCGGAGTGAAAATTTTACAATTTATTATTTCGGCTTATGGTATTGGCGTATTGAAATGACTCGCCTAAACAATATCAGGAAAAAGAGAGGAATCGGTATTAAAACAAAAATCCGGTTAATACGAGCATTGGTATTCCTCATTTTCATGTATGGAGTGGAAGCGTGGACTATACTGGCCCGAGAAAGAAAAAGGATTGATGTATTCGAGATGTGGTGCTGGAGACGGATGTTGGAAATACCTTGAACCGCTAAACGCAACAATGCATCAATCCTATCGCAGCTCCAAATTAAAACACGATTGTCCACCATATGCCACCAACGTATTTTTTCGTATTTCGGCCACATGATGCGCAAAGGCGATGAAAGTTTGGAAATCTGATCATAGTTGGTAACACGGAAGGAAAACGACTCCGTGGTCGTTCACCAACAAGATGCTCCGATCAAGTAAAAGACTCATCGTCCTCCAAGTTTTACAGAAACCAGAAGACAGAAACCAGTGGAGGCAGATCATTCACTCTAGAAGCAAACCCGATGTTGACCACGATCCTCAGACATGAGGGAAAGAGAGATAAGGCCTCCAAAATTGTGCTGTGGAACTAGACTACAAGTAACAGCTCTCCGCCGCAATGTTATTGAGGTCAAAATATTTACTGGTTCTGCCAGAGGAGAAACAGTCTTCTTGCCGCGTATACCATTGATCCCAAATCACCTTCCGTTTGAATTTAAAAGATAACAGTTCCTAATTAAGGTTTGTAGTCACAGGGAAAAACTCTGAAAATTGCTAGAGTTGATTTGCGGCAGGACTGTTTCAGTTTTATGTGGCATCCTCGCATATGAGCTCTTAATCTACCTGAACTTTTGTCAATATCACACGTAGTGGCGGACAATAGCCATGAACAAAGCTCTATATTGTTACAATGATTCATATCTAGAAAAAAGAAATAATCTACGCGGACGAAGTCGCGGGCTATAAAGCTAGTTATAATAATAAAAATCTCAATTTCTGATAATCGTGTTGATGTCGCTACGACACCATTGAAGCAGGTGGAGGTTTGTTACGTGAATCGAGCCACTGATATATTGTTACTGTTTGCCTTGTGTATAGCACAAGCCTATTTTTTGGTAGGTTTTTATTTTATTTAAAATTCTAAAAATGAGCTAGCCGCTACGGGCTCGACATCTGCTAGAAAAGCGATAGTTGTTGAGTTTATTACCGGCTCTCTCTCGCAACCTCAATCGGTATCAGAGTCAGACAATTCATAAGTGCCTGCGAAGGTCTATTTGAATAAATAACTGAATTTTGGGACTTTTATACTGGGAATTCACAAACGTGGTAAATCCCAGGGGCACAAGCTAGTGAAAAATAGAAGTAGAATAAAGAGCAACGTAGGTAGCAATAATACGAAACGTTCTGTTATCATCGCAGCAAACATTAATCTCTATAAATCCATACCTTCATCAGCCGGCGGTATAATGTAAACATATGACTCGAATAGGTACAGTATTAATAAGTATAATAAGTATTAATGCTTGCAAGTACGTATGTTCATTCTGACGTTATTAAATATTAATGTGTTATTGTCAAATGGGTTTTCGTTGAGAATTCTATAGGCTGAATATTTTTTTTCTATAATCAACATTTCATATAATTTTTACTTAAATACCTACCTAAGTAGGTATATCTATTATAATTTTATTGACAGATCTCGATTTATAGGGTTCCTTAACCATAGGAACTAGGGAACCCTATATTGATGTCACTCTGATGTCTGTCTGTGTGCCCGTTCGTATGTATGAATGGTTTGGATATTATATGCGCCGCCCGATCCCACAGCGAGCGGTGTATTATGTTATGTTCTGCGGTCAGAGTTCTATGTGCATTCTCCTTGACCGCCGCGTTCGCTGTGTCCAATTATCAAAAAACGCCGCATAGATTACAGTGAACACGGAACGCCGAACTGACCGTAGAACTCTAGACCGCTTCGTGTGTGGGATCGGTGCCATAGTGTGTAAAATGTTGTTTATTTACTACTGGTCACTGACCCGAAACCTTAGGTAGAGCTTACCCAGAAGAAACCTATTAAATGTGGTCTTGAAATTCCCTAGATTGTAAGAGTCAGGAAACAGACGCCCCCCACTCCCTTGCTGTCCGTGTTATAAGTTATAACTGAGGATGCAAAATGCTGTGTTCGTATGTTTAAATAATAATAATTATACATCATAATATACTGTATTTAAACAACGTATACCTAGTGAAAACGACTATTCATAATGCAGCTTACAGCTTTGAATGGAACCTTAATAGACCGAGGCCCGGCTCGCACTTGGCCGATTTTTATAATATGGATAGGTATTCGTTTCAAGACAGCGTTGCACATACCCATGTTCACAGCACATACTCTGTACAGTCGCTCTAAAGATATTCTATCTCTATGGTAATTCGTGTTTCATTACATGCACTGAACTGCATAATCACATCCGTAAGTGTTACGTAATCCCTCACTTAATTTACGTGAGTTTCATTAGTTTGCAAGTTACATTTCAACTGGCGTTGAAGTCTTAACTTTGATAAGTCTTCTCTTAAACACCCATTCCATGGTTATGAGTCGTAACTTATGTATGAGATTTCAATAACCAAGCTTTTAATTTGTTTTGATTTTTTTCATTCGAATAGTATTTTTAAGGTTTAGTTACATGATCTCAAAATACCCTTAGTCTCAAGCTGTTTTCACACTCAATCTATATGTCACCGTATTTTTGTGAAACAAGAAGGTTGGTCAGGTGCTTTAGCTACTATGTAAAACTCTCTCTCTCTCTCTTTATCTTTCTACGACGACTGGCACCCATGATATACTACAAAATATTAGGAGTACCGGAAGCTAGTTCAAAAAAACAAAAATGGCTGCCATATGTGGGGAAAGGGGGCATAACCCCTCATATGAGGTTTTTATTGATAAACTTAGATGGCCATAAAGTCAAAGTGTAATATATAATACAATGCGGCTGCCGATAGAGAATGCGTTTCTTTACATGTAATCATTTAGTAAAGTAGCTTTACGGATTGTTAGTATTGACTTTATAATTGAGGTGTGTTATAATTCAGATTTTGCTGAGTTTAAAAAATTATACCGACTGTTTATAAAACTAAAACGTAAGGCAGATACTTAATCATCAAATTTACCTAGTTATACCAATATTGAGTCAACGTAACTTTTTATATTCACGTTTAAGAGGCCGTATGCTAAATTTTGCCGATTTCGTTGATTTATGTGATTTTACAGACGTGATTTTACGGTTAAAATACTGTAATTCTATAAGTTTTAATACACAACATGAAAGATCATTTCAATTATTATCTAATAAACGAGCTACTTTTTTAATTTTATTATTTGATTTTGATTAATCGACCACAAACAGGCGGTTGTTTTTGAATTTTTGCTATAAGAGGTTTAGAATATCACATATTTACGAATCGTTTTGCCGTCTAAACGGTATGAAAAAAGTACAGTTTATTGATATGAAAGTTATCTATAAAATAAACGGAGCACTTTTTACCACTTTAATAAAATAATTTTGAGTAAAAAAAAATTTTACTTAGTCAATTTTTTGAAAAAATGGGCGAAGAATTGTTTATGATTTCGGCTACTTAGAACTCTCGTTCATTAAAATTATAAAAACATAAATAAACTTCAATTAATAAACAATCCATTTCCTGAAAAAAAAAAAAAATATGTTCAATAGTTTGGCAATAAAAAATCTTTTAAAACAACCTAAATCTCGCAATAAATAAAATAATAAAAATGAAAAGGTAGCTCATTCATTAGATCATAATTCGAATGATATTTTAGGTTGTGCATTAAAACTTGTAGAAATACAGTATTTTAACTGTAAAATCACGATTGTTAAATCACGTAAATCAGCGAAATCGGCAAAATTTGGCATACGGCCTCTTAATCTTTGTGTTTGTTTATATAGGTAATCTAAAGTTTGTGGTTGAGAGTACAAAAAAAATGGGACGCTAAAGCAGTTGTGGTTTTTCCAAGGAAATGCTCAGCTAGGTTCTTCAAGAAGGGCTACAAGAGATTTTTGCTGGGTTGGCAACGCTCGGTGATACCTCAAGCGTCTATAGGATACGGTAACCGCTTACCATCAGGCGAGCCGTATGCTTGTTTGCTAAGTTTGTAACACAATAAGTAATCACAAGTTTATAAACTTATGTTTTTTTATTTATACGACTACATCGGTAAACAAGCATATGGCCCGCTTGATGGTAAGCGGTTACCTTATCCTATAGACGCTTGCACCACCCGGGGTATCATTTACGCGTTATCGACCCTTCCCTCTCCCCAGTGAGTTAACCTTACTCACGCTCAGGAACACAAAATTGTTCTGTAAGGTGGAGGTACCTACTTCTAGTACTTCTCCAGTCGAGCTGCTCTTTGAGCAAAAACCTACCTCTCTTGTAGTACAGTGTAATAGCTTTCAAACTACTTTAAGTATCGCTAAATCTAGTTATGAGATCATGGGTACAGTCATAACGTAAGTATGAAGTAATAGGTATATTTTTTTGTTAAATCTGTTTTTTTAATAACAAACCAATCGCAGTATTCGCAGTGAATCAACATAATATAGTCATTCATTATCTTACACAAAACTAACCTATTGTTTACCCATTTATACTTATAAATAAGAAGGAATGTACTTATTTTAGAAGTCTCTAGTATATTTAAATATCTTAGAGAAATATAAAAAAACTGTACTGCACGAATTTTAATGACGTTTTCAAGTTTACCTATATGGAGTTTAATTGATAATTTTTTAACTCTATATTAAACCAGAAACGCAGAAAGAAAACAATAACATTGAAAATAAAAAATGGAGGCAACACACAAAACAATCTGGACATCATACATTATGTATTCGAACAATGCACTCGTCCCTTTTGTCACCAATACATAATGCATTTATGTAAATAAATTGTTAGGTGAACTTATTCTCCGTACCTTGAGTCAATTGTAATCGGTGATTCTTCTGATATCTGGACCGGCTTTTCACGGTCCGTTCACAACAACATTAATTTGATAAGTTCACAACAAATGAATCACTTGGTACGAGATGTTAATAAGGAAGTAGCTCAAGTAACAGTGTGCTTAGAGGAAGGTCGCACTATGAAAATGTGTCGGAGTTAGCTGGTGATAAGGATAGCGCGCGCTGTGGTCGTGCAGCTCGAACCGAGGCACGAGCGTCGCGCGCCGGCCGTACTTATCAACTAAACCCATTAAAAATGCCGGTCGGCCGGTTGGTGCACGACCAGCCAACAACTTCTAACTCTATCTGCATTGCATTAAGCATTCGTCAAGCTATAGGATCTCTCGAGATGTTTCCTATACTGAGTCTATTTTAACTACAATCGATTAGCCGACACGTACTTAACGTCTCAAGGTCATGATGATTTAGCCTAATGTAAAGTCATTACGCTCATCCATTGTTGTGGGAAAAATATAGTTAAAAAAACATAAAATATCTAATAATTGTATTTGTTAGGATGGAGTTAGTCTAAGTAGTGAGTAGGTTTTATATATAACTTGAAAACCTACGTAAAAGTAGTACAAGTAGGTACCTACTACTTTTACATAGTATATTATTATTTACTCTGTGATACCTATTATGACTATGCCTACAAAGTATAAGATACAAATCTTACAAGTTTGTGAAAAAAAGTTAGTTATTTAGAATCTCCAATACATTTGCAAGCCTGGTATCTAAATGTTTTCTTTACTTTTACAATTTATAGATACATTAAATAAGGCCAAAGTTCAGGTAAAATTTGTGCAAAAACGCTGTTTTTCGGAGGCTTTGACTGAATTTGGTTCACACTATTTTTAAATTTCGCCTAGATACACGGCTAGATATAGTGCACAAGATAGTAATTTGTTCAAAACATTTTTCGTACTAAACCTCTGTAGGTTTTGTATGAAAAGTATGACGATAATAAATATAACTCCTCAATTCATTTCAAATCTAATGAGTCCATACTCGGTGGGATCATGCGCAATGAATAGAAATCGTCACGAAAAATCTGAGCTCAAATTCGGTGGGCTTACTAGCTATTAAACAGTTCCATAATCAGAAGAGCTTGATGGTCAACTACAAAGGTAATCAAATTTAATCAAACAAAACCATACCGCCAACATTTAACATTATTTAACGCGAATAGGTTTTCCTTGGGTCACTTATTTCCATACATACTGACGATCTTTGAAATTAAAACAATTAAGCGCAGACTGAGTTGAAGCACAATAAAAGTTGACGGTAGAGCCCCATTGGCTTAAAATAACTATAACCTGCAGCAGCGTGGACCTAATTAGAGTTTATAAGTGAGATATAGCATGCTCTGACTCTATGTCATAATGCTATAACACATAGAACAGAATTACAGTTCTTATAAAACTATATCTTAACGCTAACTGCTACTTCGGGTCATTATTTCTGTAACATACCTAATATTCGTTTAATTTTTGATGCTAAAAAGGGCCTGTGAGTCAGTGCTCCAGTCTAGAAGCTCATGAATTATGGAAATCTTTTAATACCACCAAGCATATCTAACATTTATCGAATTCCTCAACTTGGAAATATGGAGAATGCTAATGCGCAGGAACTTGTGGTATAATTACTTTTACGGTAAAATACCCATAACTACGAGGTAGCCAATTAGTTTTTATATTTGCTAAATTCAAGTAGCCTGAGTTTAATTACCAAATAACTACATCTTTATTTTATCAGTTTATGTTTACTTTTTATTTAAATTTAATATCTCGAAATATTGGTTGTGTATAAACGATGTAGCTGACTCTACATTTTGCAGGCCTATGTTGTACACATAAGCTCGATACAACAGTTAAAATAATAGATAAGATTAGATGCGGAAATACAATTTTTAAGCGTAAAGGTTTATAACTGTTATTGATTGATTTGTATGTAGGAGTTTTATCTATGTACGTTCCTTAAGGGTTTTGACAGCACTCGTTCTTCACTGGAATAGGGTTGAAAATGGTAAATCATAAATGTGTCGACTCTATGAAATGGACTGTTTTACGGGTTTTCTTTAGGTTAATTAAACAGAATATACACATTAAATTGAATAAGTGTCCGGTTAACATTCTATTATAATTCTGAATCTTATATATTCTTAAAAATAAAATTGTGTCATCGCTGAAAATACGGAGAATTTCGACGCGAAAGATTTTTTTAGACGTAACTTACGAATTTTTTATTGGGAATATGAAAGCACTTTTTAATATTCTATTTGGTTAAAATTTTTCTCAAAACCCTCTTCTATCCACAGTATTTTTTTGTGTTAGGTATTTCATTGCGTTACGTCATACTCGACTCTCAAAGAAACCCATTTTTGAGATTTGAGCTTAGACCTGGCCTTAAATAAGTTCATAACACCATCATTATATGAGAATATCGTCCAAAAACAATGTACACATTATAAAAAGAAATCGATAGAAATACAATGTGAGATAAATCTACTATTAATAATTTGTATCATACAAAACTGGATGATGAACTGGATATAATATGAACTGACATTTGCCTGAATTAATTAAACCATTGTAAGTATTATGAGAAGATTAAATAAGATGGTGTATTTATTTTTAAACTAATTTGATATGCTATTGTACCTATAATAAAAGCACGGAGGAAAGAAAGAAGAATAAAAGTAATTAGATAATATCTTATTACATATTACGTCTATCTATCTGTGCATCTTTGAATATAGTAACAATATATTTGAGGTTTGCGATAACATATTTATAAATGTCATGTTCACTGGTTTCAAGACAACTTATGCATACTTACATTGAAAGCACAGGTCCATTATAACTTTGTTGAATGACAACGATAGATATCTTCAACTTGTATAGAAGCTGAGGAGTGATTTCAAACAGCTACAAAAACAGGCCTCTAGTGTAATGTCCATTCTAAACTGACCCCTCAATAATATGAATGTTTTTGAAAAGGGAGGTCACCTGATATTGGTGCAGTTTGATCGTGAAAAGATGTTGTGGTTTTATTGTAGTTTTTGCGTGATGCTCGAACGAACAAACAAATAAGCAGATAAAAAATACTAATTAATGACGAATACACTATAAAGTAATGTAACCTTTGCTATGTTAATATCTTGAATGTACAGACAGTTTTATAATAGTAGAGATATGCTAGGACGATTCGACGAATCGTAGGCCTACATATAAAGACCTCTCTTCTGCTCAATCAGTACCACAAGCTGTACTCATTGATTAATTGAATGGCGGACCGGCTTGATGCTATGGCAAAGGGGATCTTATTGAAATATGAATAAATACTAAATTTATTTGACTGATGCTGAGTTACCCTTTCAAGAAATTTTTCATCAGCAAATGGTTGATGTTTTTCACGCAGATTGAATTACCTGATGGCGATTCACGTTGTTCTTTTATGGGGTTACGGTATCAGAAAAACAATCCCAAAACCTGTTTATTAGAACAAAAACAGGATACTTTTTGTAAAGTCATGTAATTGTATGCAATCTAGAATTTCCTGGCTTTGATGATAACATTTCAATAATGCAGCGTCATCTATACGTTTCTAGATAATTTACCTACCTATAGCTTCATAAATTACAGTCATACAGTACATGAAATAATTTATTATTTATTTTATGGCAGACATCAAAAGCAATGCCATATTATACATTTAATGTTGTAACAATATAGAATAGATCGCCTTCTTCATCCACATTAATAGCAGTTAGTTTAGAATATGATTACCATAATTATTAGAATATGCATGATGAATTTGTTTGATTTATTTGACTAAGGGTTTGATCATCACTATATCCATATATGACGATTAAGGGACTAGTTACGAGTATCAATAACAATACATCGAAAAAAAACCCTTTACAACTGTAGTAATACCGAGCAAACCAATTCTTCCAACTAGTAAATGCTTTTACAATGATGAATAACAGAGTGCATTGTCGGTGATAGGGAATTGGCGGAATAGATTTTAAACAAAATGAACGTCTTTGCTCTTCTTTGGGTAAGTAGAGTAATGTGGGGCAAGTGTACGCAGCGGGTAAGTGTACGCATCCTAAATGTCTCGAATACGGTTTATAACTACGAATTGGCCTCACGCAACGTCATTCGAAGTGCTCGTTTGCCATTGTCACTGACCGCTGGCGTGCCATTTTATTTTTGCAGGTGAGATATGTAATTTGCTTAAATTATTGCGATATTTTATAAAATTTAACGTGTAATCTTTTGTTAACGTATTTTTATGAAAATTTGCTATATATTATTAAGCACTACGTAATATCTAATGTGACTAGTGGTCATGTTTGGATCGTTATGAAGACCCAATTGTGAACAATTTGATTGAATCTAGTTTGATGATGGTTTTAGGCAAGTGTGCTAGAGTAAGTATGCGCATGGCTTTGGCTTTGTATTTATGGTGCAATTCTTTTCAAACTATTAAATCAAATAATATTGAAAATGCTTCAAGATTATCAAAGAAAGGTCCTGTATCGAAGTGACGTCACAGACAATCAGCTAGAAGCTGCCAAACCATTAATTTTAGGGGGTGAGTAAAAGAAAAGCTGCATCTTAAGTTGGATTGAAGGAAAGTACGCTACGAAAATGGTTAAAAAATAATTGGAAATACTGCGAAAAGTATGTGGAAATAAGAATGTAATAAGAAAATACAATGAGAAAAACAAATTTTTGGGTCTGTAATATCTCAGAATTCCGAATTTTTATGTTGTGCACTACTGCGCACAGTTACCCTTACCTAAGGTAATTGTACGCATTTTGACTGTGTTTGTCGCTTGTGGCATATCGCCAAATTTTGCATATTTTCAAAGAAATCGTGCCATCGATGAATATTATTTCTATATTTAAGTTGTTGATTAATAAATACTCTAACTTGACATTTTCGATTTAATGGCGGTTAGTCAGACTAAGACTCGCACATGGCCGGCTTTATATGATTAAGATTTGGTCCTTATTTAATAAGCAGAGTGGTAGCTTACTGATTGATTGATGGGTGTGACAGGTCCTCCACCAGCCGTCGCCGTACCGCGCTCCCATCCTCGCATAGGATCACCGAGTCCACAAGAACATTTATGGATCTTCACGAAATTAACATCTCAACGTTGATTACGCAAACGTATAAACGAGCGAAGCCGCCGGCAAAAAGCTAGTGCGATAAGGACATCGAAAGACCTGGCTTAAAATCCTAAAGAGCCCCAACGGTGTGTATTAACAGCAGTTGTCTAGAGCCAGCCAGCTTCTTCAGCCAGTTTCTTTCTAAGCTTTCTACATTGGCTACAATATTACTTACCATAGTGAGACTGATAGCCTTTTTATCATAAAAAAATAAATAAAAAATTGGTTTATCAGTCTTTTTAAAATTATTTGAAAAACATAAAATATAACACAAGAGTTAGTTATCCAGATATATAAGTAAGTAAGTAAGTAGGTGCGAGATATTTTTTCGGTTATTTGCAAGCGGAAGCGAACCCGTTATCCATTTCTCATGTTACAAGACTACTTAGCTTTATCCAAGCAATCTTTAGGGTTACTTTTCAACACAATTTTCTCCTTTCGGCAGTAAGACTTTTTAATGAGTTTGGACGTTATCAGATCGTTAAAATTTCAGAACAGCTTTTAAAAGGATAAACGTTTGAAGTTTTTACTTACTTGAACTTCCCATAAACAAATGTCTATAAAATAATTCTCCGTCATTGATTTTATATACTCGAATAAGGTATCAATAGTTGAGACTGGATAAATTGAACTTACATGATATTTTGATAGGAGGGTTTCCTCTCAAAAGGTCGGGCTCTCTTTGATTATTGACAAGAGGGAAACAGTCTGGAAAAAAAGGCCAAGGTTTATTATTACGTAGGTATAATAAGTGATACATTTATAAATATTTTAAACCAATCGCTGTGCAAATTCCCTATAAATATTAAAAGCCTTTATAACATCGGGAATTATACAGGATGTTGTTTTGGTCGGCGACAAGCGACCCAGGAGCGGTAGTACAAAATATATATTCCCCAAAAATGGACTTAATTCCAAAATATGTTGAGAAATACCATATTCAATTTGAAATAAAATTACCGCAAAGTATGGTTACTAGGCACGTGCACAGACTAGAGCTAGGCGCAAGCCGCCATCGCCCCACCCCTTTACTCCCTCGTACTCCCGTTGAGTATTATGTCTACACTTTAGCTTATTACATGATTTTCATTTTTTTTTTTTAATTTTTATTATTAAAAAAAAATAAAGTATTTTTGTTATATTTTTTTTAGCACCAGTATCATTTGTATTATCGACCCTGAGTCGCTCGTCGCTGACCAAAACAACGACCTGTAGTATGTATATTAACAAACGAAACGCTCACGCTCTGCTGAAAATCTTATGACAAAGTAGGCAAGTAGTATGTACGGGAATCGTTTTAGTCAAATGCAAGCTAATCTTCTTCGTTCTAATATTATAAATGCGGAAGTAGCTCTTACTATCTGTTTTTTACCTCGCCACGACTTAACTTCTGGGCCAGTAGACAAGATGGTTGTCGACAATCGTAATCGTTAGTAAACGATCAACCTTTGTATGGGATTGACATTTCAAGTCGAGATATCACGTGATTTTTAACAATCTCTTATGTCAATCCCATACAAAGGTTGATCGTTTACTAACGATAACGATTGTCGACAACCATCTTGTCTAGGGGGGCTGAACCGATTGCAATGAAATGCGGCACGCCTAACATTTAGCTATAGAGAGAGAATATTATAGAGCACGGGTATGTGCAACGTATTGAATTGCGCGTTCACAGTTTGAACGACTAAATACATACATATTATAATGAATGTCAATTTCTCGTTTTTATTGATACTTTTACCGAGAACATATAACAAGGAACTCATTTTTTTCTAAAAGTAAATTCAACTAGTGTACGATATATCTATGAATGGATCTTCTATATGCAAACTGCTCACGATTCGCACATTCACGTCTATTAATATTCTTACTCTATGCATTTAGCCTATTATATCCCTATATAATGGCCTAGGTTTTTAGGTAACCTAGGCTTCTTTTTATCCTGGAAACATGGACGAAACCACGGGCGACAGTTAGTAATATAGAAGGATGTTGGTGAGAAATCTAACTGGAAATTCAACTTACGAGATAGGTACCATAGAGTAAGAAGTAAGATCTACAATGTTTCAATGATCAAAGACGAGTTTCGTGGTACAGTAGTACCCAACTGATATGGCGCATCGTGAATCTTCGTTCGCACAGAAAAGAAAGTATGGCCCAAAGATTAACGAAAGAATGCTTAAAACTTATAAACAACCTTAGATCACTACTATAAGGTTCATAATACACTGCACCTGTTAGTTCCATCTCACTCGCAAGTCACGCCCCTCCGCACGGCGCGCGCTAACATGGCGGCAGCTGCCGACCAATAGCGTTTCCCGCGCTTTGAAAATGTATCTTCTGCGCAGGTACATCGGTAAGCCATATCAGTTGGGTACTACTGTAGTTGGGATCTCGTGTCGATGTTGGAGAAAACACATAGGATTTTCATAGAATATCCTCGCTACATAGGTATGTAGCGAGTTAATTCTATGTAAATCCTGCCCTTACGAAGTGACGTTTGTCGAGCAAATTACTTATTTGCAATTCAGGCTGTGGATGTTTTTATGTTGAGATACGTGCTACCTAAAATAACTTAACTGAAAAGAGAAAAACAAGCTCTTAAATCTATAGAATTTTGAATATAACTTGAATTTTATAAGGTATAGTAATCGGGGACAACCAATAACCTAAGTATGTATTTTTTTGTAATATTTGTTTATCCCCGACTGCAATACCTTATAAAATTCAAGTTATATTCAAAATTCTATAGATTTAAGAGCTTGTTTTTCTCTTTTCAGTTAAGTTATGTTTTACGCAGTCGGGTTTTTTGTTTCTTTTAATAATTTAATTTATTTCAGACTTTTTAGTTTTATACAGAATGAGTTGTATGTATTAGTAAGTAAATGAGCGGTACGGTAAAGTAACACTAACAACCGTCGCAACTCTGTGTGTTACGTACGGTAAGCGCTCAGTACCTACTGTCCTTGCACTAAACGTGGTTTTTTGCAGTTTACGTCAAAATGGTAGCATAAAAGTATTACAATATATACATATATGGAATGGTCTATTTACAAAGTTTCATTTGATACCCATATTGTTATAATAACGAAACTTTTATTATTAATACCCCCCCTATTTTTTTATTCTTAGGCGCTATATAAAAATAATATACCCTATAACACTCTCCCAGTCAAGACGAATCTAACGACACCTCATATGCTTAAATCCATCAAGCCGTTTAGGCTGCAGAGCGGCACAAAGAAATAGACATACATACATACATACATACATACACTCGAAAAACATAACCCTCCTTCCGGGTCAGTCGGGTAAAAAGGCAGAATATTTACATACGCCTGTTATCTTTTGGTTTAATGCGACCTTTATGTGAGTATCATTTAACTTTTCGTTGAGTTATACCTTAATCACTTAATTTTATTTAATATTCTGCAGTGAAATTAGAAAAGACGAATCCCAACCATGATTCTTAGAAGTAAGAGTTACTCTTTTGAATAGTTTATTAGGAATGGGTTTTCAAAATCCCGCGAGATTCGCGGAAAAAGTTCTAAGTGCGCGTGTAGCAGGTATTTGCGGTCCAGTATCGACAAGCCTGAAAATACGGTGAAGAAGGTACATTATTTTATATAGTAACATAATTATGGGACAAAAAGTTGGATACACCCTCTAGGAGTTTTAGGAAATATTGAGTTTTGTTTCGTTTATAAAAGTTGTATATAAAAGGTATTAGGGTCGGCAACGCGCGAGTGATACCCCTGGTGTTGCAAGTGTCCATAGGCTACGGTAACCGCTTACCATCAGGCGGGCCGTATGCTTGTTTTCCACCTTGGTGGTTACGTACGCCTGTGATGCCAAGAGTTTTGCATCACAAGGGACGCTTACAACAACTGAAGCATCACTCACTGGTCCTTTCCCTCCCCCCCCCCCTAATGAACTCTGGCAACCAAACTCATACGCAGGAACATAACATTGTTATTGGGTATTCTGGGTGGCGGTATTCTGTAAGGTGGAGTACTTCCTCAGCCGAGCTGCTCTTTGAGCTAAAAAATGCTGCTCTACCTCTCTTACTTTTGGGCTTTTTAAATGTGATATTAAACTACAGAATTTTGTAGGTTTTAATTTTTCCCTTATGTTTTTCAAAACAAATCTCATCTAATATTATAAACTAGCTGTCCCCCGCGGTTTCACCCGCGATCTCGGAATAAAAAGTAGCTTTTTTATCGTGATCTGTTGTGGAGTAGTTAAGGCGTAACAAATAAACAAACAAACTCACTTTCGCTTTTATAATATTAGGTAGGATAGTTAGGATTAAGATGCGAAAGTTTGGATGGATTGATGTTTGTCAATCATACTTCAACAACTGAACGGATTTGAATGAAATTGGCACGCTGATATAATATATGTTCTGGATTAACACATAGGGTACTTTTTATCCCGGGAAAGCAATATATCTCTCGGGTACGCGACTAGAACCGCGGGGCGCAACGAGTCAATTATAAAAACTACATATAACATACTAAGAATTACATTTTACGTTTGTTTGTTACGAATAAATAAAATAAAATTAAGTATGTTTCTTAGTATAGAGAAAGAAAAGGAAGTTATAATAAAAACATACATCTACCTCAGTTACAATAACTTTCCCGGAAGGTCGTAAAACGTACATCACAGTTGGAAGGAAACTACGCTTAATCCCACATTTATTACATTAAGTTAGTTATTACCATTGACTTATATATAACTAGCGTATATCACTGAGACATAACGCAAAAATCCACATGAATCCCTGTGACTTCGTTTTATGCGCAATTTAATCAGAACATTATTATTTCTTAACAAAAGTATGAGAAAATGACTTTTCCAATACATATGATACAGTGATTGTCAAAATTTTACCCATACGGCCATGGAAAAAATGCTAATATTTATTCTAGAACATTAAATAAAAGGTTTAGGTAAGTTTTCTACAGTAGGTAGCTGTTTAAAATGTTTTCATGCTGAATAAAGTTAAAGGGTGGAGTAAATTTTTTCCACTTAAATATCTCTGCAGTAACTCAAGCAAGGGCTGTAAACTGAATGTAGATAAAATTTACTCCATGTAGCAGTACAAAAGCCATTTAGTGTTTCTCAATCTTTTTAACACGGATAATTTTATGGTGCGTTACCTCGTGTGCGTTATGTTTTATCTAGCTCAAAAAGGCTGGTAATCTTCTATTGTACCATGAATTTATGGACATATGCTATCTCAGAACTTGCTTTGTACGTATCTACCTATATAATGCAAAAAAAAAATCCAGGCGTTTGAGGGCACGCAAAGGTATATAGATACTATATTTATTATATTTAAGGCGATGATAGCTCAGTGGTAGTGACGTCGGATACTGAGATGAAGGTCCCGGGTTCGAATCCTACAATGAGCTTGAGTTTTCGGTGAAGGAAAACATCGTGAGGAAACCATAGCACGGTGGTAGGGTACTTTGTAGTACCCGCCTGGCTGGCTACCACCCTCAAGTTGAAAATCTGTCGCCAAGCATCTTTCGGTGTGTTCCGACATCTGCACTTGAGAGCCAGTTCTTTCTAGGCTTTGTGTGCTTACCATCTTCGGCCGCATCATCACTTACCATGGTGAGATTGCGGTCTATAAACAGTAAAAAAAAATACATGCACTTTAATTTAGGACAGATTTAAGGTTGAACCGTTAGTTGCAGCAAACGTATAACCGTATAACCTGACACACCAATGTACATATAACTACACCAACACGCGTGACAACATTAAAAGAAAAACGTGACATAAAATATCAAGAATTGATAAATAAAATGAATCGGCTAAAGGACGTATTTTTAGCAATTCCTAGTGAATCCTTTGAGTACGTGCTCAATATTCTACATAGTAACTGACATACGACCAAAAATTCCGCTACATAAAGTTTGGTTTCTCATAAGGGAATTACATTTTCATGATACATCAACATTTTTTATGGGCTGGGGTACAATCTCGCCGAGACGACGTTATAGTAATAATGTGGCTGAAATTGATCTACTAAAGGTGTTTCAGTTCTGTTTCAAGTAAGATGTGATAACTATATCTACAACTGTGTAAGGATATGAATAAAATGAATTCAAGTCACAGCTATGACCTAGTATACCAAGTAGAGATCTCAAAGTTTCTCTGGGTTAGTCATGCAGAACAAATTTTTCTGCAGGACCAACACAAAATTCTCAAAAAAAATATGTTTACTTCTCTTTTAAAAGGCGAAACCTTGATCGATGATAATAAGGGAATTCTATTTCGATCGAGGTCATCATTCCCATGTATTCGCGGGAATTGCGGGACTGCAAAAATAAACATACTTTTTGTTTTAAGTTCATGAATTTATGAAGTATATTATAATAAAGTCCTCCATGAGTCCGTCCTGTCCGTCTAATGGATATATACTAATTTATTAGGAAGGTTTGTGTATACAGGGTTATTGCTAAAACATTAACTAACTTTCAGGACTATATTACTAATATCATAAACAACAACTTTTGTTCTATGACTTTTATTAATTCATCAGATTTAAATTTATTCAGATCTAGTAATCATATTTAGTAAAGCTAGTATGAAATAAAAGACAATTAAACATTATACTTATTAATCATATTGTTTTTACAAAAAAAAAGAGTTTTTTTTTGCCGTAATAATTACCGTGACGCCCCGCGACCCGCGACTCATCCCCGTACGCTCATATGAGGGTCGTGTGATGGGGGGTTAATATAATCAATGTGAATGTGTTTGTTTGTTACCTCTTTTCACCTCAACGATCCAATAAAATATGCCACACGAATAGATCACAGCCTAGAATTACATGTAGGATACCTTTTATCCCGGGGTAAAATTAGATGACTTGGAAACGCGGGTGAAACCGGCGAATTCTTGTTTGGTATATAATACAAACTAATACCTACCTCAAGTTATATAGTTGTTATCTTAACATTGGTTTTATGTTATGAAATTATCCTGAATACACAGAATAGAAAATATAGAGTTTGCTTCAGTTGACCCTCTCTTTGTCTCTACAGTAGTTGGTCAGAATAAATTATATTTTAGGCGGAAACAAGAGATGTAATGAGGTCAAAGGGTTGATAAGACCCTTTTGCTGGTAAAATGCTAGATAAATTAATTTTATTATAAACCTAAATCTAGTCTGCTATGGTTATACAAATAAATTGTTCCATCGAAGGAAATTGTTTGATGATATTATTTTTTCGTTAACGACATTGCTAGTTTTTTTAATAATAAACAAGACGTATTTTTAGGTCGTATAAATTATTGTATACATTTTGGTTGAGCACGTTTTGTTTTTATGCTCGTCAACAGTGTTCCGCCAAAAAATAATATCTCTGGCATCATATCTATTCTGAGAAATGCGGTTGGGACGAGCGTCCTATAACTAAATATGATAAAAATCTATAAAAATATTGAACGCTACATTTATAATTGTTATCTAGTCTATTTGTATTATTTAAATTGCAAATAAAATACGTCGCGTATTTTATTGCGCGATGCCTGTGAACGCAATGTATTAGTATTAGTACCTCGCCGTACGCGCGTATGATTTCGCGGGAAACGATTCGCCACGAATTCGCCCCATCTGGACAAGGTATTAGCGGATAAAAAGCGCTTTTCACGCAGATTTTGAATGATAAACAACAGGCTTCCGAGCTTCGATTTTTTTTATTTTTCCTTTGCATAAAGATTGGGTAAGCAATATTTATAACTGTTCCAAATTTCAAATCAATAGCATCAGTGTTTGCTGACGGAGTGGCACCATAAGGGTTCCTTTTTAACCGACTTCAAGAAAAGGATTACTTTTTTCATATATGTACCGATTACTCGAAAACGGCTTATGCGATTTGAATGGTTTAAACTGTAATATAATATAAAGAAAGTATAATCCCGAGGGAGTCCCATATCAATTTTATCATGATCTGACCATGGACATTGAAGATATGATGGAATTCCTCAACGGAAATGAGCACAAACATTGCGATTGCAGCATTTTCTTCAATATTTTCGACAATTTATCAATGATATGCACATCCTCGGTCCGTGACAAATCTTGCGAAGTATATGAAACTCGAAATTGAAAAATAATAGTAGATTATTAACCAAGGGGATAAAGCAGTGTCTTCTGTCTCGGGTAACGATTTAAATCGCGAGCGTAACGAAGGGCTCGAGGTTTACTCCCGAGCGTAGCGAGGGTGTTAAAAACTTAAATCACGAGCGAAGCGAGGGATTTAAGACGAGTCCTGAGTGTAGCGAGGGATTTAAGTTCACCTAAGACTAAGACAGCTTTATCACCGAGGAAAATACTCTACTTTTCGTACCATTTGCGAAAAAATTAACACAATAATAATATGAGATAAGCATTTATTAAAAATAATGACAATTAAAAGTAAAAGTTAACATTCGAAACATTGGTCCAATTATTGATAGAGAGAGTTACATTTTTGTTCGGTACATTTATTGTTGATGAGTTGATTTGCGTATTCCTTTTTCAAAAAGATATAATGCTTTATATACAAACTCAATGGTGTAAACACAGATGTAGTTCAGTATAAATTTCGGTAAGTATTCCAAATTTAAATCACATTCTCCCCCTAGAGGATGAATGAAACTCAGTACAATTTTCTTTCCCTGTTTTTAACAGATTAAAAATGACTATGGGTTAATTGTTCCATGATTGTTATGTTCGCTTTTTGTGGCATAGAATGTCACTTTTTTGAGCAAGTGGTACGAAAATTAACTTTTTAACGAAAAAAAAACGCCTTCAAAGAACACTAAAAAGCTTTGAGTATACATAACTAAAAAGTATGAAATAACTCTTATCTGACACTGTTTTGAAGTCATCGAAAGAGTATGATGTGTTCTATAGAAAATATTTCGCCATTTGATTTAGCACCCCTACAATGTTGTGAACCACGTACTCAGAGAGGAACAAATTGTCTTCAAACTAGAATGTGAACAAACCTGTGTATTTCCTTCTGTCGTTGATCTAAAGTAATTTCGAGAATCCCTTGAATACTTCACTAAGATTTATTTTGATTATAAAAATACACAGGTTTGATGTCTAGTAGGAATCTAAATTTAAATGAGGTTTAAACAGGTCCTGTAAAGTTTAAATTCATCTTCAAGCCCATGTTGATCGAGGTTAATTTCGCCCTATATTTTACCGGAGCACTGTTGCTTATTAATTTGTGCAAACAAAACTTATTTTCGTGTACTTACTTCCTAAACGATGTCTAAAATTAATTGACTTGTTTTAGATGTACAAATTCCAACTTTTCTAACTAATGTTGACAAGATTAAATTAAAATTAGTATTTGTACATAGACCCATAATTTATGCGATTTGCACAATATTGACATTATTTTCGTTTCTACATTACAGGCGCGCGGGACTCCTTGCTATGTGGTTACCTGCTACGAAAATAAATGGTAAGTCATTCAATACAAAGCCGAGGTGGTTAAATTCAAGTTCTAAATCTCTTTTATTTTATAGACAGCACAAGACTTACGACTTAATCTGTGACAATTAAGACTCTCTAGAGTGTCGTTAAATGAATCTGATGAAATTGATGATGAATGTAAATAATTGTTGGTCGCTGTTGGAATCGTAATCAAAATAAAATTACATATCACATTTTTAACTATGGACTTATATGGCCATATTTGTCGTTGTGATGATAATTATAGGTAACAAAAAACACTGATTGTATAAGTCTTTTAAAGGTACACAGTAAGTTGTCTACCTACAGGTACCATAAGCGAATAGTCTTGTCATTAAGTCCTCTCAGTTTTTTTCGTGACGTAAACATGAAAAGGGACTATAGTAAGCGACAGGAAAATCTTTGATTCTTTTAGAAGGTCTCGATATAAAGGAAAGTAATGGAACCCTTCAACATGTCAGTCCTTTATTATGATAGGTTCCTATGTGATTAATACATTAACGAAAATACGTTCGCAACACTTTTGTGCTGAAAATTGCTAGATGCATCGACTTATTTATGTATACACGGTGACTTTTAAATCGTTTTAACGCTAGAACAAATTTTGTTCAGACCATGGTCTACTAACATTCAAAAACATCAAATGAAAAAGAAAAAGTCATTGGTTTTTGAAAAAACCACAATTCAGAAAACATTCAAAAAGCTTGGAAGCCGCGGAGTTCCACACCTGCTACAAAACTGGCGTGCTGCCGTACCACAACTACTTTGAAGTGCAAGCGCGGTCTCTGGGTTGTAAGGAGTAACGATAATCCCGATTTTTTTAACTTTATTTTGTGTTTTTTCAAAAACCAATGATGTAATTTTTTTCATTTTTCAGATTTAAAAGTCACCGTGTATGCATTAGCGGAGAACGTCAGTCGATCACCTGTGTAGACCACAAATATTATTTCTCGATGAAACAACACTAGACATGATTCAATGAACAATCGATATTAATGAAATCACATGCTGCCTGGCTGCCACTGATTAATTTAATCGCAATTCATGTCTATCGATAAACATCTTTCTAAAAAAAGTGGTTTAGTTGCAATCACGTTCTTGTTGCTTTAAACTTTATTTTCAAGGTTACTTAACCATTTTTTTTGTAATTCTGCAAGGTCCGGGTGTTCTTAAGGAGTATCGCTCTTTGGATCTCGAACTCAATAAACATCTTCCAATTAGGTACCCCTTTGAGTTCAAGAATGCAGCTGTCCCCCAAAGCGCTTTGCACTAGCCGCTAACAAGACCCTTAATTTATAATAGTAAGAATCGATTCGAAACGAAAGGAGAGCTCTTTCTTATACGGTCAACTACATGAACTCTAAGGTGAGCTCACAGTATAACTTAGCCATATCCTAAAGCCAGAGAGTACAACTTAAACTTAACTATGTTTAAAAAGTAGTTTTAAGGTCATAAGTAATAACATAAATATTTCACATTTACTCCTTATTCTATTATGCTTATGGGTTGATTATCAAAAAAATCTTCTTGTATGAAATACTTGTTCCATGTTTCTACCGTGGGTTGCCTGTCAGTCTTTCGAATTAATATAGGATTCATATTCACATATATTTGTGCTGATCATCATCATCAGCCTATAATGTCCCACTGCTGAACACAGGGCAGTAGTCCTCCTTTCACAAATCAGGGTGAAAGGGAATGGGCAGATACTCCACCACGCGTGCCCACTGCAGATTGGTAAAAAAATCAGTGCTGATAAAAAAATATAATTATGTCGTTATATATGTTGGAGCATTTAACACCTGGCAGCTCTTCATGGAGAAAGTTTTGATTTCTCCTCCGTGGTAAAGTGGTAAAAGGCTCAGATAGAGATCAGAGGTTTTGGGTTGTTTTTAGTCCGTTTGCTCTCGCGAGGGACGCGCGTCCTATTATATATAACACTTCATGTCATTGTTATATTTTTAACCGCGAGCCAAGGTATTAAACATCGTCCTGAAAGTGATTCGCCAGGTCGGTTATGTGCTGTGCCTAAGAAATGGCAATATTAAACTAATTTAACTAATTTATTTTGGTGACCTGTTATAACCTTGCTGAAAAAAATTATACTACTACGAGAAAGTACTAAGACCTCTGTTTACCTCTTCGGGGATAAAGTGCGATATTATAATATATGAGACCGGGCACACTATTATACTGATGGTATGATTTTACCTTTTTATTTAACACCATCAAAACATCTTTCATAATGCCTCCTCAATCAAATAATGAGCACACAATTTTTGTTTATTGAAGAACACAAAGCAAACATTACTGAGGGCGAGAAATTGGAACTAAAACGTGTTTACGAATAAAATTCTTTGAATAAATATTTAAAAACAAACATCTCAATTATGTATGTGAAACAAAAATATTTTTCCAAGTTTTGCAGATTTCCTTTCAGTAGTTTCTACAAGACTGGGTTGAAATGAATAGTCTTATCTAAATAATCCGTTGTATTTTATATACTTGTAAACTGGAAACACCTGGTACACATCTTAGTATTAAATTAGCGTTTCAGCTGCATGCAATCAATCGTCTTTTATGCGTTTCTCAATCTGTGGCACATTCCAAACTATAATATGTATGTATGTTACCTACATTATGACTGTTATTAACCACAGCTTCAGAGGCATCAGGGATTATAAGTTCTTGTTATGTGTCGTTATTTTGTATAGTCTAGAAACACATCATGTTTGTAGGTACGCACGGCTACAGATCAAGCTATACATTTCCAATATAAGCTGAAATCCTATACAATGCGAGATCATATCAGATCAGATGTGTAGCCGTGTGTACTATTGGGAAAATTATATGGAACTATTATATTGAACACCAACTTTTTAAACCTAATTCTGGAAAAGTAGGTACTCTTATGAAGTTGAATAAATGATTACGCAGATTTATAGCTACAAAAGTCAACACGACTAGTACCTAAAGCAAAATATTTAAAAGCTTTGCTAATGTTCTAGAAAGATTTAATTTAGATTTGCGCATTTAGAGCGAACATATTTTCGAAAACTAATACGAACATAAACTCTACGTATAATTTTTTGGGTTCCGCACGGGAAAGTGTACGCCGCCGTCTGTCTAACAGAGATGTGTCTTTTCACCCGCAATGAAGGCACCGATCCCACAGAAAGAGTTCTAGAGTTCCGCATTCCGAGTTCTGCATTCCGTGTTGACTATTGTGCACACAGCAAGCAGTCTAGAGTTCTGCAATATTCTTATTTGAGTCTTATTAAACATGTTACTATGACTTTCATTATGGCAAATAATCTGGCCTCTCATTGAAAATGCTTTTCTTGCTCTTGGACTGGAAGGGATATGGCATCAACATCAATGGCGAACGCATCACTCACCTTCGATTTGCCGACGATATATATCCTAGACGTCATAATGGCGGAATCGCTGGAAGCTTTGAAAATCATGCTCAATGACCTCAACAGAGTTTCTCAACAGGTAGACCTCAAAATGAATATGGACAAGACAAAAATTATTTCTAATGTTCATATTCCGCCAATGCCGGTGATTGGTTGGAGCACTGTTCTCGAAGTTGTAGACGAGTATGACAAATTGTCCAACTAGGTAGGTCCAACTTCGACAAAGGTCAATCGATGAATCCAACTCGGCTGGGCAGCGTTCGGGAAGCTATGGCATATCTTCACGTCCAAATTACCTCAAAGTCTGAAGACAAAGGTCTTCGATCAGTGTGACATACATGACAGAGGTGTGGTCTTTCACTGCTGGCCGCATACGTAAGCTCAGATTCACTCAGCGAGCTATGGAACAAGCTATGCTCGGAATTTCTCTACGTGACAGGGTCCGAAATGAGGACATTCGTAGGAGAACGAAAATGACGGACATAGCTCGTAGAGTTAGTAAGCTGAAGTGGCAATGGGCAGGCCACATCGCTCGAAGAGCCGATAACCGATGGGGAAGAAAAGTTCTCGAGTGGCGACCACGTACTGGATAGTGCCAAGCGGGACGACCTCCCACCAGGTGGACCGACGACCTGCAGGGTTACAGCAAAAGCGTAACAAAATTGCATAGAACAGTGGAGCTACAAAATTAAATTGATTTTGTTATTATTACGAAACTCTTAGTGCACGAGCCCGACTCACGCTTGTACATAACAAGGGAATGTTTTACAGCTTATAATTAACATTACCGAATACCGACCTTACCTAGATACCTTCTTAGATGTAATTATTAAAAAGTCTGCGTCTCTTTTTTATCAGATGGTGCTCGTCGGTGCGGCGGCGTTCGCTAGCGATATGACTGCGAGGATAATCTGGAAGGTACAAAGTGAAACATTATTAGTCTGTAAAAAGATAACAACCAGCTCCTTTAAGGCTAATTTTAGATAAGCAAAAGTGTTTAATTTTTTAACAATAGAATACTGTGTTTTACCTTATAGTAAATACATCTCACCGTGGTAGGTGAGTAATGATGTGACATAGAGGTAGTTAGTCTAAAAGGGCTTTCACGTGGAGCTTCCGGAGTTAATCTGGGTGATTGGCTAAAAGTTTCAAATTAAGACTGGTAACGAGTAAAAGCTTTTCCTTAAGATGCCGTATGCCAAATTTTGCCGATTTCACTAATATACGTGATTTAACAATCGTGATTTTACCGTTAAAATACTGTATTTCTACAAGTTTTAATTCAGAACCTAAAATATCATATTAATTATGATCTAATTAATGAGCTACCTTTTTAATTTTATTATTTTATATTACGCGAGATTTGGGTTGTTTTAAAAGATTTTGTATTGCCAAACTATTAACCTTTTTATTTTTTTTTTCAAGAAATGGATTATTTATTAACTGAAGTTTATTTATGATGTTATAATTTTAATGAACGAGAGTTCTAAGTAGCCGAAATCAAAAGCAATTCTTCACCCATTTTCTCTAAAATTTTACTAATTTAAATATTTTTTTACTCAAATTTATTATATTAAAAAGGTAAAAAGCGCTCCGCTTATTTTATAGATGACTTTCATAGCAATAAACTGTATTTTTTTCATACCGTTTAGATGGCAAATCGATCGTAAATATGTAATACTCTAAACCTCTTATAGCAAAAATTCAAAAACAGCCGCCTGTTTAAGGTCTATTAATCAAAATTACATAATAAAATTAAAAAAGTAGCTAGCTTATTAGACAATAATTGAAATGATCTTTCATGTTGTGTATTAAAACTTATAGAAATACAGTATTTTAACCGTAAAATCTCGTCTATAAAATCACGTAAATCAGCGAAATCAGCTAAATTTAGCATACGGCCTCTTATTTTTCTTCACCAAAACTTCCAATTCGTTTTAAGGGTTCCGTACCCAAAGGGTAAAACGGCACCCTATTACTAAGACTTCGCTGTCCGTCCGTCTGTCTGTCTGTCCGTCTGTCACAAGGCTGTATCTCATGAATGGTAATAGCTAGACAGCTGAAATTTTCAGAGAATATGTATTTCTATTGCAGCTATAAAAATAAATAATACATTTTGTTTTCCTTACAAAAAATAAATAATAAATTAATATTCTGGGAAATTCCTCACACACGGTAATCTGATCCTAAACTAAGTAGAGCTTGTAGGTACATATACTACTTTTTGTTTGTAAATACATACTTAATATACATAATTACACCCAGACTCAGGACATACAGACATGTTCATGCACACAAATGCATTTCCTGTGTGGGAATCGAACCCACAACCTGCGGCGCGAAACAATGAGTTAGTTAATATTGTACGGAACTCTCCGTTTGCAAGTCCGACTCGCACTTGGCTGGTTGTTTTAAATTATAACTGGCGTAAGTTGAGGTTCTGATAGACAACATCATCATCATCAGCCTATAATGTCCCACTGCTGAGTACAGAGGCCTTTCACAAATGAGGGTGCAAGGGCAATACTCCACCACGCATGCCCACTGCGGATCGGTGGAGGTAGACTAGTGGTCAACCTACTGTTGGAATTTTTCAAGCCGCCTAGGAGGCATCCAACTAGCTTAACGACTATCACAATTAAGTGATAACCGGGACCAACGGCTTTACATGCCTTCCGAAGCACGGAAACGCTCGATTTGAAATACCACTAGGCGGTCACCCATCCAGGTACCGACCACGACGGTGGCAGCTTAACGTTGCCGATCGATTAAGAGTGCGTACCAAGCCAGAAAAATATGGCAATGTCAGATGAAACAAACTTATGTCTAATCTTCGCGTGGAGATGAGATGGAGATAGCGTGTTTCGCGGAACAAAAATGAACTAAGCGCTTTTTATCTAAATAACTCGTAAAGTATAGAATATTTTAAAAATCGTTAGTAGCAGCCCTAGGTCATATGTTAGTGATATTATTTATCGAATTTTTGTCTTAATTAGATACACCATGAACGAATAAAACCGAAAATTCATTATTATTAGAGGTAGCATTGTGATTTTTTTCTATAGAGGAAATTTCATTCCATCATGTTTTTGCTCAGACAGAACCCTCGCGTATATAATGAACATACTCATATAAAAATATTTTTTTATTCAAATACTATTCACTTGGGTAAATTTCAATTCTAAAATTGTTATTTTGCTTTATACGCAGTCTTAAGAACGGCTAATCATGCTACACCACGAGCGCTTCTTAGACAACATATCAATACATAATATACTAAGTAGAACAAAGTAATGTACGAGATTGGGGTAATATAATATTTTCGGGTTTTCATTCAGTAACTTACCAATTGTGAATTTAGTTGGGCTTACCATTATACTGTAGGTAACTGCGATAATTTTATGCAACCATTGAAAAAACTAGCTGTACTTGATATATATAACTATGACAAATTGTGAACTTGATAAATAATCTTTTACCATAGCCTATAGACTCTTGCAACACCAGGGGTTTTACTCGCGCGCACCTTTCAAAAATCCCTTCACACCTAGAAGGGATTGAAGAGGAGTTGCGATACGTCATTGTACCGGCTGCAAAAGGGACAAAGTGCACTGAAATTTGGCGCTACACCGCTGGACCCCATAAACGCCGCAGACGCAGACGCTATTCGGCAGGAACACAAGTAATGTTATTTGTCTGCGATGAACTGCGATCTTCTGTAAGGAGGAGGACCTTCCCCAGTCAGGTTGCTCCGTATTTTATACGGGAGAGTCCATATGCTCTACCTCTCTACAAAATACTTTCGTCATAAAACAGATCACATGATATCCCCAAGGAAAATGATTGAAGTAGCGAGTCCCAAACTAAGGTAATAGGAAACTGTTAGAAATATCCCGGGAGGTTCCAGGAATATTCTGATACATTGCGTGTCCAATTAGTGGCAATAATCCAATCGAATGAAAATAAAGCGGCCCTAGTTATATTGTAATACAAATAGCTAAATATAACAATCAAAAACATTGCATTCTAAAGGTAGCCTACAGAACAGACATAATACATTAAACAATTAGTAAGTAAGGTTTAGGTTGTCCAGTAAGTAGATTAGACGCCAAAAAGGGGTCTCATGTTTCAATAATGATAAAATTTTAGTTTTAGCTATAAGTACGTTTTTAGTAAGTACCTATACCACTTTAACAAAATTGGAGGTCAGTGATCCGATAGAGAGCCGATAGGTACTCAAATAAGATGGTATAGTGAAAAGCACATATAATATAATGAATTAACAAAATACCTTATATTTAGGTACCTAGTTATGTACGAAGGTAGAACATGTGATCGTTGCACTAAAACTTTATTCGTGCAATAGGTGCAATTAATACCTACTATTTTTGGTAAGTTTGTGTAACTGAGCACCGTGCTAGTGCTAAATCGTACTAAGTACCGGTGTGTTACGGGAGCAAAGACTAAGTAAGCTGCAACAACCCAGTTTCAAAAGAAGCGAGTGCGCTCCACCGCTTTGCACCGGAGCTACGAGATGCCATGTTCGGAACAGTGCTGCAAACCCCAACTTACAAAAAAGAAGTATTGAATATTTGCTTTCCGTAGAATAGTAGCAATTTTTATATTCTTCTCCTTAGTTTTAAGTTTGGAAAACAAATCCTTTTTAATAGGACTTATTTTTACCCGACTGACCCGGAAGGAGGATTATTGCCAGTCGAGTTTCACATTTTCCTCTCTGTCAATGTCCATAATTTTATGGACCTCCATTTTACTAAAACATGTATTTACATGTTTTAGTAAAATTGTACTAAAACTTTTAGCGGATTTTTTGAGGCATTTGAAAAATCACGATACACGTAATTAATTTCATTTTTGTAGAGTAACAAGGGCACAAGGGCAACATTATTATCATTTTCATCTTTCGCAAACTACTTATTTACGCAGCGCTCGCGATTATGCGTTATTGCCGACTTCATGAAAGTTTAAAATATCCATAAAATTTTGAAACATTCTATTAATTAGTGAAATCCCAAATAAAATCCGTTCCGTAGTTTCGAGTAGGTACACCAAATCATTTTCCGAAGATGCTTTCCGAAGAGGCCTGGGAGTGCTCACACGATGCTATTGGTATTTTTTGTGATCTCTCCAAGGCATTTGATTGCGTAGATCACCAAACGCCAGCTCTTAAACTTAAGTTATACGGAATTCGCGGAGTGGCTCTCGATCTTGTGGTTTCCTATCTTTCAGGGCGCCAACAAAAAGTAGGAATCAATGGTAGTGTGTCATCGGGCTCCTTAGTCAAATTAGGCGTACCTCAAGGTTCGATTTTAGGCCCATTTCTGTTTCTAGTTTACATAAATGACCTACCCTACATGGTGAAAGAACTATCAGATGTCGTTTTGTTTGCAGATGATACGTCTCTGATATTTAAAGTAGATAGAAAAGACAAAGACCTTTTAAAAGTTAACCACGCTCTGGAAACTGTGTCTCAATGGTTTGCTGCCAACAATCTAATGCTAAATTCTAAAAAAACTAAATGTATAAGATTTTCATTACCAAATGTACCAAAAGTTGATACCAATGTTATTGTGGACGGTAGTAAACTTAATGTAGTAGATAAGACTGTTTTTCTTGGTCTGACCATAGACTGTAGATTGCAGTGGGGTGCTCACCTGGAAGCCTTAGGTGGTAAACTGAGCTCCGCTGCTTTTGCAGTCAGCAAAATAAGGCAACTGACGGACATTAATACAGCCAGATTAATTTATTTTGCATATTTTCATAGTCTTATGTCTTACGGTCTTTTGCTGTGGGGCTCTGCCGCAGACTTGGAATCAATTTTTGTATTACAAAAAAGGGCAATTCGCGCCATCTACTGTTTGGGTTCTCGTGAGTCTCTGAGAAAGGTATTTCCGGACATTAATATATTAACTTTGCCCTCTCAGTACATTTTTGAAAATATTATGTATGTTCGTAAAAACATTAATTTGTTTCCAGTCAATAGTGATTATCATGATAGAAACACTAGAAATAAAGACAAAATAACTGTGCCTAGATTTAGATTAGCTAAAGTAAATAAGTCCTTTCTTGGGAATTGTATCCAATTTTACAATAAAATTCCTCATAGCGTGACCAGTATGTCCTTTTTTAAATTTAAGGAACATATCAAAAAGCGGTTGTTGAGTAGGGCCTATTATAAAGTGTCTCACTATATTGACGACAAGGATGTATGGAAGTAGCTTCTCTCTGCACCTGCTTCACTTAGCAGCTAGTTCAAGGTCCATTTTAATTCAAAGTACCTATGTTATTATTATTTATTATAAGGTATGTTTTTTAGGTTACAGATAATTACTTATTACAATTAATTCAATTCAATGTTCGTTTATTTGTTTTGATATAAATTCATTGATTTATGTCTGTCTAATTGTTATATTCTATTCCATATAAATGATATTTAATCTAAAGTTGTAAATAGTCACAGTGATAACAAATTGTGTGTTTAGTAGGTTCCCTTTAGTATTTTTTTTTTATTTCTAAGGCAGACTTAAGTAAGTCATGCTCACTTTAAGGTCTTTGCTTGCGGCTCTTCTCAGCAAATGCAACCTTCCGAACCGGTATTAGAGTATTAGAGTCAGACTTTTCATAAGTGCCTGCGAGGGTCTATTTGAATAAATGATTTTGAATTTTGAATTTTTGAATTTTGTAACGTCACAAAACATTGTCAGTACATAACCAATCCCAGGCTGAACATAATTTCTAAGGAAACTATGTTCAGCCTGCGTTGCAAATATAACGTAATTTCTCAGAAATTATGTTATGGTAATTCCCTAGTAACGTCGAAAGTAAAAACCAGTTCATAAAATTGTTGACAAAGTTGAAGCAGCAATAAACAGCTTTTTCATATTCACTCCTGTTCTATTTTCTATGTTTGGGTTCACAGGCAGACCGTGACAATATATTACTACCTGCACAGTCCTATTCGCACGTTTTACTTCCCGAATGCAGTAGGTACCTAGCTATTCAGTCCCAAGCGTTTGCTGTCATCATATTTCATATTATTCTTGTGTGATAATGTGCAATGTTTTCTCACTGGCTCATGTTTAAATGCAAGCTGCACTGAAAGAACGCTGGCTTGGTTCTTGTTTATAAAGCTGCATAAATTAGTGGTTACTGGGGCTATTTTTCAATTTTATGATAATAAACCGGTCAAGAGTGAGTCAGGCTGGTTCAAAACAAATAGTAGTCGATAGGTCAAAGTAAACTTTGTCTTATTCATATACCCCCTTACTCATAAAACGTTATTTAACTAATAAGCTGATTAAGTGGTCACCTAAATAACGTCAAATTGTTTGACAATGACAGCAAGGTGACGTTATTTATTTGACCATTTATTCAGTAGATTTAGTTAAATAGCGTTTATGAGTAAGGCCGATAGTCTTTGGCATATAGGAGGGCTGATTAAAAATATAGTAAACTAGCTGTCACCATGATAGGTAGTGTTGCCAGGTGTCCCGATTTGCGCGGGACGTCCCGATTTTCAGAGGTCTGGTGACACGTCCCGATTAACCCTTGATCGGGACGCCAAATGTCCCGATTTTTCACTAACCTCATGAGTCTTTACTATATTTGATAATTTTGACAGGAAAACTGAATATAACTAAGCTGCTACTACATACAAATATTTTTGCTTTCATATTTTCTCACCAAATTCAGACTTTCACTACTGTCCCGATTTGAAACCCAAAATCCCGATTATATTATCCTTACGTTCCGAAATTTGACACACGGGACCTGGCAACACAAATGATAGGTATCATTGTTTTTTAAGTTCTGTGCATCCTAACTAATACATGCGAAAGTGAGTTTGTTTGTTTATTTGATAGATATAGCAAAATATTAATATGGCATACATTATTTTTCGACTCAATAAACTTTTAAATTTATAAAAAAAAATGGTATGTACCAAACTGATATAAGTAAAAGTGATAAACGAATTCAATCCTTTTATTTACTAGATATATGCATAGTGTAGGGTGGTCACCTAAGGGTTCCGTTTATGGTACGGAATCCAGGTCTACAGCTCACAGAATCACTAGTAATTTTTTAACTTTTTGAAGATCGATAAAAGTACACAGTGAATTAATTACCTAGAGCTATTAAGTAAACGCAAGGGATTGAATTAATCTTTTACTTAATTGGGAATTTCAAGACAAAGAAATTTTATTTGAAGTCAGGGAATTATAAAACGGACAAGGAATTTGGATGGAATACGCTCGGAATGAACCTAATAACTTGAGTTCGTACATTCAAATCCAATGTTGAACATTTGTTCTCGGGAGTAAGTATTTACAAAGGATAAATTTCAAATCAAATGAAATAATTGAATGAGAAATGAGAAAAAGTTTGATGGTGACCCAGAAAGTCAACAGAAGGGCACATCGCATTAATTTTGACTATTCCATTTTGTTTTGTTTCAAATATATCTCTATGATAGAGTCTACTTGAATTTTGAGATTATGGACTATGGTCGGGGGCTCTAAATTGTAAATGGAATTAATATCTCGAATCCCCATTTTTTTTTATACCACTAAATATATTTAATATATTTAAATGAATATATTTTCAATTCAAATAGGTCTTCATAAGCGTTATCTCTGACTCCAACACCGGTTCGGAAGGTTGTATTCAAAAGAAGAGAAAGTTTGAAATAATCTAGTCTTACTAATAGATATTTGACGGCAAAGCAAAAATAGATTAAGATTGAATAAGCATATAGGCTGTATTCGTGAAAACTACATCAGTGATGATTTACGGAGACAAGAACAGCTCCCACAAACATTTTTGACTGTATGACTATCCGCGCGAACGAGGAAAACAATAAAAATCAATTGTTATTTTTTAACCGCAAGTCAATAAGAAGAAAATGAAGCACCATCCGTCATCAATTTATTTTTATATTGATGCATTAGATATTCAAATAAATGTCATATACATACATATATAGATAGTGGTATATACATAAATATATATCTGAGCATTATCCATGCTCTAGGTACATAGTTTAACAAAGAAATAAAGCCAAAGGACTTTTGTCAACGATAACATTAAATATTCATTGAAGAGGAAGCTAAAGTACATGTGCCCAAACGAAAAATGTTTGTATTGCAAATTAAATTACATAGAAATCATGATAGAAGCCACTCGAAGTATATAAAATGTTTGAATAGTATATTTATTCTTCGTCAGTATCTAGGTATGTACTATGAGTGAAACCTCGAGAGGCGTAAGTTCCTCGACGAAGTCAGAGCATACACTTACAATGCGGTCGAGCTATGTGCAAACACTACTTTTACTCCATGCAGCTCTCTGTAACTTTTTTCATCTCGTTTTAAATGTAGTAGACTAAAATATTTCTATCTATCGTTCCACATTTAAAGTTTCAAGTTAACAAGTGAACAAGGTTCGAAACTTTCACTTAAAAGTTAATTCTCGTCGACAGTTAACACGATTTTACTTCAAGTTAACTTTTGGTAGAGCTATTTATTTAGATTATATTACGTTCTAGGATTTTACTTACAAGTAATGGTTAAAGTTTCTATATTGAACTTATTTTATCGTATTGTTTAAGACTTAACCTCATAAAATAGCGAACAAGCTTATTAGCAAAAACCTCTTTCATGGCATGTTTGCATTTCTTTTAGCGTTCCTATTCCATAATAATAGCCCAAAAATACTCATGAAAATTTCATTGTGTCATTAAATCCAATTTGATATTCATATTATTATAAAAAATGGTTCACAATATACGAATTCTTAAGGCGCTACGGAATTTAGATTAATGTAAAAATTTCCGGAAATTACCGAGTTACGAAACAAAGCATTATTTTTAATTTTGTGCGACAAATGATCCCGGGTCTGAAATTAAAAGAGGCTATAATGATTTCCCCTCTCGTAACTCAGATTTGAAGTCTTTTAATTGAAGAATTATTAACAAGTACAAATACTTTTCGATATTAATAACAATATCTGAAATTTGGAGGAAATCCATGGGAAAAGCAATATATAAAGTTTAATGTTGTCTTTATACATCTGCGCTTTCCATCTTGACACTTCCCTCGGTACAATGACGGCCAATCGTATCGTTGACAATCTCTGACTCACTCACTGCTGAACTTAGAACACATAATAGAGTACCATCCAAAGGCTCAAAATTCTAAACTCAAAATCATTTATTCAAATAGACCTTCGCAGGCACTTATGAAAAGTCTGACTCTAATACCAGTTCGGAAGGTTGCATTTACTGAAAAGAGCCGGCAATAAACATAGCAATTACTCTTTTCAAAACAAGCTTAGAATCATTCCATATTATTTACATTCTAATCGCACTGACAACAATTGCGTGCCCGGGCTTTTGGAGGGTCACTCTATGTGTTCTACAGCCTGCATAATGGGGATACTCCGAGGATCTTTTGGACCTGGAGTCTTGTTATGTTTTTTTTCATCACACTGGTCACTGACATCAGAATCACCTCGATCGTCCATGCAAAGAAAGATTAAGTTAGACGTCCTAATCGCCGAGATGGGTAAGAATGCGTAGCGAAGCTGTGAAACGGTGTGATTCTTTCCTCGTAACTCTGGTCTGCTCGCTGTGTGTTCACTAGTGACCGCGGTACGGAGAACTCTAGACCGCTCACAGTGGGAACGGCGCCACTCAAGAATTATTCGAACTTAATTATGTTCAGCAAAATAGTTGCCCACAACAAACAGCAGTTAGTTTGTTTGCGATTTCAGTTCAGTTTCGTAGCCGTATTCGTAGACTCCGTAGTAATAGATGACACTACGACACTACTGTCGGTAAAACAAAATGTTGATTATAATAATTATACATAAATGATAGTCTCTATACAGGTTGTTGTTTTGGTCAGCGACGAGCGACTCAGGGTCGATAATACAACTGATACTGGTGCTAAAAAAATATTAAAAAAATACTTTAATTTTTATAAAAATAAAAATAATATTATTTTGAAAATCATGTAATAAGCTAAAATATAGACGTAATACTCAACGGGAGTGCGAGGGGGTAAAGGGGTGGGGTGATGGCGGCTGGCGCCTAGCTCTAGTCTGTGCACGTGCCTAGTAACCATACTTTGCGGTAATTTTATTTCAAATTGAATAAGGTATTTCTCAACATATTTACAGTATTTAATGGAATTAAGTCCATTTTTGGGGAATATATTTTTTGTACTATCGCTTGTCGCTGACCAAAACAACACCCTGTATAATAGAACCAACTTTTATGTTCCAATATTTTCACCGAGTAAATAAATCACGTATAAAAATTGCTCTCTCTTTTTATTAGGCGTTGGCTACGAATAATAACAGTGAAACGTAATCGGTTCGGTAGCAATCATCGATCCCGATTGCTTTTGTAAAATAATTAGCTTGTATTCATCGGTTTTAGTATCTGAATTGATCTTTTCACTAAGGTTTGTCGCAGGAAATAATAAATACCCAGGACATTGCTATTAGCTAGATATTTTATAGAACCATTTTATAGCTTTTATTTTCTTCACTACTTCTTCTTTTCAATAAACCGATCTACACCGATATCATTGTAGAGCTAATATTACTAGGGAAATATAATATTGGATAGAAAACAGTTCGGAATGGTATCCTGCACTAAATAGCTATATCACTAAAAACATATCCTAGATTTTTATTTTTACTGAGACTTTCCTTTTATTGAATAAATTAAAATGTAAAATATGTTAAAACTTTTACATTTTCTTCACAAAATTATATAATTTTGCAGACGAACATGCATAATGAAGTATTAATTTCTCTCATTTTTGTTACTTTTGGGTCATATTTGTCCAAAGCGGAGGCCCCACCGAGACTGTGTGGCTTCTCTTTGATGTAAGCCATACAACTGACAATGGCGCAAACTTGGAGCACAGACGCAGAGAAAAGTTGGAGCCCAAAGTAGCGTTTGATGTGGAATTTCCAAACAAGCAACTGGGATTACCTACTGTAATCGCGAGTTCCAGCCGGTGCTGCATACTGTGCTCATTAATACTGACAGGTGAGCTCTAATTTTGTGTTACAATATACTGTTACCCACTAATGCTTTGTCTTTAGATATTGGTGCTGATTCTGTTGCAAATCGCACTTAACTAATTTTAATCACATTACATCTCTTTCTCACAAACATGATTGAATAAGGATAGAGAATATTTAAAGCTGTCAAATAAGTCCCTGTCATTTTGTTTTATGGGTTGCTAACAAGCAATCGGACTAATTTGATAGGACGAAATTTCAATACTTTTCTTATGTTCTTTGTTAGAAAATCCCCCTTATTACGTGAGGTAGTTTTAAAGAAATTCTAGGAAAACCCAGGTATATCCGTCAATTTCTAGCGTCATATAACAAAAAGATCCAGGACTATCTTATAACCTGGGATTTACTAGACTTGGCTTAAACCATCTCATGTAATAAGACAGAATTTAATTACTTTAGTTTGTAAACAACTGAATCAGCACCATTATTGAAGGCTCTAGAACATTCGCTATTTGGGCATAATCCTACCCTTTTAGAGTAGGTAGGTGTGTTTTCAAACAGGGTAAAGAATAGGTGTAAAGGAAAACCGCTCGGTTTTGTATTTTGGACGACCTAGTTATGAGGTCGTTTATTAAACAAACAGAAAAATTATTATTCTACAATTTGCCAAAATGTTTGGAGGCGATAAGTAAACAAAACTTGAAAATACCCACCTACTTCATAAGAAATTCAAAAAGTTTCTAAAACAAAATGTATTTCGGTCGTTAGGGCAAATAGGATTTTAAATAGTGTCTTGATACATACAGAAATATCGATATTGACATAGTGGCTGATCTGCTTGAAAGTAGAAACAAACTCAGCTGCCTAATGGGCCTTGAGCATTTATAAACGAGTTGGATACACTTTATACCATCCTGAACTAATAACAAACAACATGATCCAAGTGTGGTTTTTAGGACCCCGTAGTCAACATGAAACATTTATATTTTCGCCATGTTCGTCAGTCTGTTTGTCTGTCTGTCTATCTGCCTGTTTGTCCGCGACTTAGCTCAGAGACTCTTACACAAGAAAGCTGTGCTTTGGCACTGGTATACATACTTGTATTAATCACGTCGATAAAATGGTAAAATAAAATCATGAAATACAAGTAAATTGGGGATGATTTTTTTATTTGTCTTCTATCCCATGGTGTTGGGTGTCGTTTTTTTTGGATAGGTCGTTCAAAAATATTGCTGCTAATTTTTGTTAGGTGTCCTCCCCCTGTCAGAAGTATCACAGCTAAGTAGGCTTTACAAGTTAACGAGTAATAGGCGACTAATTTATAAAATTGAGGTACTTGTTGAAATAAAAAGAAAAATTTCGTACATACTCCATAGAAAATTATAGAGTAAGAGCCCATGAACCCCAGACCTTCGTTATTTTCTTTACTAAAGGTGTGTAAAATACCGATCTAAATTACTACTGTAACTACGTTATAGTATAAAAGCTGATTTTTATATATAATACTAGGCCAATAATATTTCCTCATTAGCCAGACATTTTTGATAGTTCCAACCCCTTGCCAGACAAGCATGTAGGGACAAACACCCTTAGTTTATGAAATTTAATTCTACTTACGTTATAGTATAAAAGCAGATTTTTATATACAATACTTGGACAATACCAAAAAATCACACTTTATAATTTGATGAATTTAGATCGGTATTTTAAACACCTTTAGTACCGTTTACCTGCCAAAAGCCACGGTAACCCAAACTTCATACGGGTACATCGTTCTTACTTGTGCTGGGAGCATGCGCTGACAAACTTCCAGCTTTTATAAAATAACGAAGGTCTGGGTTTCACGGGCTCTTAGACCATTACGTAGATGAAGTTGTTAGTGGTGTAAAAAAGGTAGTAAATAGCCCCTTCTATGGCCGCATATTTTGACGGGCAACTAGGGAACCCTACACTATGCGTGGCTCGACACGTTCTTGGCCGGTTGTTTTGGTTCTACAGTTTACGTTTATCTACTTGTTTTGAATCTACTATAATGAAATTAACCCATCGACCGATTAGTTGCCATAATACTAAAGTTACTAATTGCTACTAAAATCAGAATCTCGGCATTAGCATATTGATGAATGAGGATATTGGGTTTCAATAGATTATGTCATTGTCGTTGTTACCCTAATAACATTCAATGGAATAAATTTATATGGATGTAATACACCGTGTATTACACTAAAATGATCACATAATCACGCCACATTGTTTGACGATATCTCTATCTGATAATTAATTAGTACCAGAAATTTTCATTATAGATATCTGACGACATTCTAAGCATATTCCAGCTCCATTACAGAACCCAGTTCAGTGTGTTAAATATCTGATGCCGGTATTTCAGCACATTTCCCTACGTTTAAAGGATCGCAAAGGGCAGTATATAATACATTTAAGGGCGCGTTAGTTAAGAGGAATGTCTTTTTGAATATTTTGTCGGCAGGCTTGTGGTTTGACAGAATATACCTATATATTATGATATCAGATAACCCTTTTACGCTACCCACATGTAACTAAGGGACTAAGAATAAAGAGGACATCATATTTTCTAAGAATAGTAATATTTTACATGAAATATTTGGAGGATTGCGTATAATTTTCAATCCTATTTTTTGGTAACTGAACATCTGCCAATAACGTTATAGCCTCATGCCAAAATACAAGTATGCCTGCCAATCTGAATGAGCGGATTATGTGATTACAGTTGCTTAATAATGTAATCAAAATGATTAACGTTTGCCAAAACGGTGGAATTAATTCGTTATATATTTCGCCGTAATGTTTTCAGTAAGTAAATAATCAGCCGGCTGCCTGGTAGCATCCGTAATTTGTTATAGTTAATTTGGTACGTATTTTGAATATATGTACAGTCAGAGAATGAAAAGGTTCGTCATCTTAAAGTTGGTTTTCGCTTGCACCAGATTGCAAGAATCAATTTTATTATATGTACCAACATATTACCAGTGAGGTTCCTAACAGGAAGAAACAGTGCTGCTAACATTAACATAAATCTGACGTTTGCAAAACATAAAATAAAAAAAGACCTCGTTGACAAGATAATCAGTCGAACAACTTTGTTCTGAATAATGTTCAGTGTATTCTGTCTATTAAGTTTGAAAAGGTAATTATGTGCTCGTGATACGTTGAATGAATCAAGTTGAAAACTGACGAACCTTTCCGTCACTGTACCTTTAAGTTAAGTTGGTAAATCATTAGAGTTTGCGGAGATCATCCTGTAGGTAGTTAACTTATTAACTAAATTTAAGTTATTTCGCCTGAGTTCGAGGAATAAGATGACTCAGTTCAGAAGATTTGCTAGTTAATATTGATAACTTTCGAGTGGTTTATTGTATAGAAAAATAAACTGCTCCTTATGCGACTTATGGAAAGTCGGAGCAGTTTCTTTTATAATATAGTAGCACAATTGAATGACTTGTTACAAGGAACTACAATAATAAAATAGAAGCTACGAGACAAGGGAGTTACAATTTTTCATTACGAAATACCTGAAAGCCGTTACCTGTCTACGAAATATGTTACAAGATAACCTCCGAGTCAGGCTAAATCTAAAATATTACGATATCACTGAGCTTTATTTTATATCCTCCGTAAAGGGTTGTCTATAATGCATTATGATATTATATTATCTTTTTTAATATAAGGAAGTCTGGAGGCACCTTTATCTACTGACTTGTCATTTTACACAATCTGATTCGAAATAATATTTATGTTCCAATAAAATATTTTTCAATTTGTGTAATACCCGCCGGATGGAACTGTAAGCCCCTATTTCGAATAAACTTTTAGGATAAAAAATTATAGAATAAGGTTTATTACGAAAAAAATAATGACGGTCAAAAACGTTTAGGCTTTTTAAATCAAACATCATTTAGTATTTTTTCATTACATCGGGTATTTGCGGGCCTTAGATTAGAGGGGCTCATGGGTCAGATTATTAGGCCATTGTACACCTTTGTGTGCTGTAGTCCCTTGTGAAATATCTCTTGCTTCCGTAATCAATATGTTGCCGCCGGCCGTGCGTAACTTTACCTATATCTGAACATTACAACCAACATTAGGTAATAAATACATATCAATTTGTTTTCTTAATTCAATAAATAAGTTGAATAAGTGTATGAATATATTTTAAAAATGTAGAGAGAGGGATGTCTAATAGGTACTTATTTTTTGTTAAGATTCGCAACAATATTTCAAGCTTTAAATTAATATTTTGGAGACGTCTATACCTACTTAATTCCACTTCTAAAAATATTCATATGGGTAGAGTGAATTTTTTTTTCTAGCCAGTGAGGGCAACTTCTGAACTACAGGTCTTAGAGAAAAACGCTGAAGGGAACCCCGAGCTAAATTTTGAAGAAAATAAAAATGCCATTAAAAAAAATGAAAAAAAAAATATGTTTTTAATTTTTTTCAATTTTTTTTTTCTTTTTCTGCTTCTACTTCATAATACGAACCAAATTATGTATGACAATCTTGGTCTGAAGTTGCTAGAAGTTATCAAAATTGACCTCAAATTTTTTGTCAGAATGCTAAGAGCCAATTCTTTATGGCTAAACATAGTGAGGTCCCTGCGAGATCTGCTCCACTTAGTCAAACTTTACGCAGCATAAAACCATGGTCAAGGAAAATATAAAATAATATTTTGGATAACTTCTAGCAACTTGAGAGCAAGATTGTCTTACATAATTTTGTTCATATTGTGACGAAGAAGCAGAATTTCGAAAAAAATATTTTTTTTTTTAAAAATTCAATATCTTCGAAAATACTAATATTTTTTAAAAAAAATATTGACATTTTAATTTTCTTCAAAATTCAGCTGTGTTCCTTTCAGCGTTTTTCTCTAAGACCTGTAGTTCAGAAGTTGCCCACACTGGCTAGAAATAAAAATTCGCCCTGTATATATAATATATTCATTCTATTCGTATACATGATGAATTTCTAAGGAACAGTAGGTATCACTGGTAAGAAGCTTATCTAGTTTACGAGGAATACTCGATGAAAGGAAGGTCAGTAGTATAAAATAAAACTATGATAGGTATACAATTTTGATACATGTGTGCAAAGTTGGTTATTAACACTCCATCATAAGGGAGCCGAGAGTGTAATAATCAATGCACACGCGTGTCATACGACGTTTTTCAACACACTTGCGAGGAAAAAAACAAACTTATATTTTGAAATAAACGCCGCTTTACGAACGAGTGTGTTGAAAACTTATTTTACCTGCCGTTAACATCAACCCTTCACTGTGCGTGGTTCGATACACACTTGAGCAGTTTTATGAATTTAAAGGCTTAATAATAAATAATCACGAAAACAACGATAGGAATAGTTACGAATTAGGATTTTAAGAGCTTCATTGGCACTCGTCTGTGACTTTTCACAATCAAAATGCTAAATAGAGAGTTGTAAAACGATTTGCCTTGTCCGTAAAGAAAGCACAGTAATAGATTTTTATGTGATCTTTACGACGCCCGTGTCTCGTGAGTCTGAAAGCGGTGTGCGTGTGTCTATAAGTCTTTGAAAAGACACAGTTTCAGCTTTTATTGAGATAAAGTCTTGTAATAGATAGTGTATCTGTTAAAGACCAACCATCTGTTTGAAATTGAATACGTAAACTAATAAAGCTATATAAAATATGCTATATAAGTAAATATCTCCAAGTCGTGATCAAAGTTGCTGTATTCAATGTTTAGCACATGTCAGAGCTCAAGCTCAAGATTTGGAATGCAATATGAAGATAAGTAATAAATTAGTATGCATATATTGCTAGTAATGTAAGCACATTAAGTACCTCGAATCGAGGACGAGCATGAGCCGAGCCACGAACGAATCCTGTTCGTTCGTGGCTCGTAGGCTCTTGCTCGGTTCGCGTAGCATGGACGCACCATAATAATTGCTGTTGGAGTACCAAAAGTGGACCGAAATTTCAAAGTAGATCTAACAAGTTTAAATGGAGTAAAATGCCTTCATTTTTTTATTTTAAAATAGGTTTTTTTTTTCTTAATATGTTGCGTTGTTTTTGACTTATGATGAAAAATTAAAAGAAAAAAAAACACATTCTTCCTAATCTCCGACGTTCACCATATGAAAAAATCTGAAATAATTACAGTTGATAAACATTGCTGTAAATATTACAGGAAAAATAGAACGATGTCTCTAACTAGCAGTTTATTTCGAAATCTTTAAAATTGAAAAATTACAAACAATACATCCGGCCCGGTTTATAGGCTTTCGTACCCAAAGGGTGCTAACGGGATCTATTACAAAGCCTCCAGCTCCACTGTCCGTCCGTCGTCCGTCCATCCGTTTTTCTGTCTATCTCTTGAACCATAATAATAGGTAGACATTTGAAATTTTGACAAAACATGTATTTTTATTGCCACTATAACAAAAAATAATAAAATTAAAAAGGAACATCTTTCCGGAACCGGTGTGCGAGTTCTCGCACTTGGCCGGCTTTATTTTTTATTATACGTGCTACTTTAGGAGTTTTATTATCAACTAAGTTAGTATTGTAATTGAGGTAATTATTTCAAAGATTATGTAAAAGAATACGTACTGGCACGAACTTGAGAGCCAGTTCCTTTATGGGTATTATATACTTACCACCGTTAGCCTTATGCCTATTATTACATATTATGTATAAACAGACCTAATCAGGGTAGAAGATGACTTTGATATTACTCCCGGAAGTTCATGATCGATTTAGGAAGTTTAAAATATAATTTAAGTTAACAAAATGCTCGAAAAGAAATTTGAAGCTTCTCACAACTTAGTTGAATTTTGATTTCCCTTGTTTCCCCATTCTTTAAAAGATTTAGGTTACGATTTTTGTATGTTTCTTTTTATTTTGTTTGAATAGCTAGATGAATTAATTACAAAACATAATTATCCATTTAAAAACAAAATATTAAATATTTCTTATTCATTTGGTAAGAAAACAAGTTTGTGTACCTACACCATTTGTAGTCTATTTGGATTTTATAAATTTCCCAAGGTACCTACCTAATCTTTATTTGCTACAAGAAAAGGCGGACTTATTCTTATCTTGATTTCTTAGTTTCTACATTAGACTTCTACAGTAATATTTAGTATTTGCAACTACTCTAATTTTGTAGACAATAAACGAACAAATGAGTCTACGAATTCATTTATTTAGTGCTCTCTGTAGATGACAAATGGATTGGTACATATACTATTGCTTTCCGGTTTTTATTGATGACCTTTATAATACATAAGTGAATCTTGGCAATTTTCATTACTCAGGTATACAGCTGTATTTTCCAACGACAAATCGTTCCATTAGCTTTTGAGAATTTCTTTGAACGGACAGATAAAAGAACTGCCCTAATAGGATTTCTGTGCCGACAAGGAATTACAAATATCGTGTTGAATTTATCCAATATTTATTTTTCTTCACACATTCATGATTGAAAAAACGTTATCCTTGACTTTTTTTTAACAGGCCTGTGTCTGAACGTAATTTCCGCATGGTACCTAACTAAGTGATGATGTGGCCGAAGGTGTTAAGCATGCAAATCCTAGAAGGGAACTGGCTCTTAAGTGCAGTTGTCAGAACACACCGGTAGGTGCTTGGCGACAGACTTTCATTTTGAGGGTGGTAGCCAGTCACCTTGCTATGATTTCCTCATGTTTTCTTTTACCGAAAGCTTAATCTCATTGTAGTATTCGAACAAGCGACCTTCGTCGTGGCATTCGACGTAATAACCACTGAGCTATCATCGCTTAAAATTCACTCTGTAAATATTCGAAATATTCTAGTCCTATACTTGAACACTCAATTATTTAGTTATTTCAACATGAAAAGTAAACATAAAGTATTAAAATAAAATTAGTCGGCATACATTAATTCCATACACGCTTTTACCAAGCAAGAACTTTGTGAATTAGGTTTCGCTACCACAGAACTCGCTTATTAAGGTTTGTTAGGTTTGCACGATGAATCATTGATCAAACGAGCGATAATTTAGTAGGTAATCAACAATAATATTCAAAATACGAGTATATATAGTAACACCAATAACAACAGTACATGTACTGTTAATTATTGTATTCTAGATTCTAACCATGATAGTCCGTTGTTATGAGATTAAATAAAGGTTATATATAAGATCTACGAAGCCGATTTTTAGTAGGTAAACAAATCGATCTAGAAACCGGCTTTTCGGGGAATATTGCTGCTCAGTTATTACTATCGTAGGTAATCAGTTGGCGTTTGTAAGGTATTATAAGAAATCCTCATATTTACCTTTTTACTTTATGCAAAAAATAATACGACCTGCCTTAAAAGTACTCCATATAATGAAGTTAGAAAATTGACCAAAAGTTCAAGTAGGTACCTAGCTGTTGTAACACACCTATGTATACAACCTTTACATCACACTACACACACACAGGCTAGGCTACGCGTAGAGAAAAACTTTTTTGCTGAAAGAAGACTACATTTCATTTTTATTTTATTTTAGCCAATATTATGAGTAAGTAAGGAAACATCATAATTTACATTCAAACATTCAAGGTCTTCCTTTCATTAGAGATGCTATAAAGGAATTGATCCTTAGAAATTGGATCATGTTTCCTAGTTTTGTTTTGAGGCGATCAGCAGTTTTTTTCATTATGTAATTTTTTGTAAATAAAATGTAGTGACTCATAAATTTTATTACGTTCATTTAAGGGTTGTCTATTAAACACAATTTATTTCATTAAGCTAGCATTCTTAGTTTCCGAGGTTTATAGGTTTCTTTAAGTGACCCGGATTTATTGCTCTCGAGTGTATACCACAAAATCAAAACTGTTCCTATTTCAGATATCAGCGAATAAAACATAATGATATTTTGTAAAAAAAAAAACTTTTTTATTAAAATAAGACAACCCAGAATAAAACTTGCATAGGTTACAACATACCACAGAGCACGGAGTGAAATAACGCTCGCGCTTTTGGATTCATTTGATTTCTTGCTCTGTGCTACTGAATTTCTGAACATTCAAATCATTATAATGTACCTACTCAGAATACGTCTTCATATTGATTAAGAGCCTGCACAAACTATCAGCCGATAGAAAGTTTTATAGTCTGCGGGGCTCTAAGGGTCCATCGGCCTGGAAGTTCAGATAAAACTTATCTGATGTAAAAAGTAATTTATATTCTAAAGCAGCTCTTACGTAAAGAACGTATAAAATGTACTTTCATTCACTATTTTTAAACCTACAAGTATTTAAGGCACACGTAAGGTAGCTGAATTTTAAATTTCCGGATACGTACAACTACATATTGTTCCTACCTATGACTTTATTAAATTCTGGGTCCATCACGGCTCTCTGCCCATCCCTGCGGCTATCGGCATGCCTTTGTATGAGGGTTTTATTTTAATATATGAATGTATGATGCGAAACTTGAAAGATGTTTATTATAAAAATAAAAATTACCTAAGAAGCGGGGATTGGTCGGTCGGTACTGTTATTAGTGCAAGAACAGTTTCTAGTTGCGGAATTGGGTTGCTCGGTATTACAGTATTACCCAACTTATATGGCGCGTCGTGAATCTTCGTTCGCACAGAAAAGAAAGTACATTAACGAAAGAATGCTTAAAACATACAATCAACCATAGATCACTACTATAAGGTTCATAATACACCGCAGCTGTTATTTCCGTCTCACTCGCAAGTCACGCCCCTCCGCACGGCACGCGCTAACATGGCGCCAGCTGCCGACCAATAGCGTTTCTCGCGCTTTGAAATTATATCTTCTGCGCAGGTACATCGGTAAGCCATATTAATTGGGTACTACTGTACTACTCTTTAGGTATTTTTCCTCAATGGACGACTGTGACCGATCACTATCATCACATGGACTGTTTTTATTTTTTTATACCACTAAGGTGGCAAACAAACATACGGCCCGCCTGATGTTTAGCAGTTACCGTAGCCTATGGACGCTTGCAACACCAGAGGGGTATCACTCGCGCGTTGCCGATCCTGAAGAAATCTCTTCAGGCTGTTTTGTGTTTGTCTGCTTGGCAGCCTTCTGTTAGGTTTTATATTGTGCTCGTGTATTCATTATGAGTTATGTGACGCGTCAGTGAAAAGAACAGCTAGGCTTTTTAGAACTTTTTTCAATAACTTATGGGGTCACCATCTGTTACATCAAACGGAAATGAAAACACAATGATACAAAGCTTTTATACTCTCGACAATGTGCGATTTAGCGTCTACGAACGGCAACAACACGACAGCGTCGCGACGAAATGGCTACTTGAAATATGTGAATAGAGTCGCTGCGGCTATTTGCGGGAGCGTTGTATTTGCGTTTTGGTACCTTTAAAATGTTTGTACCGCTTGTTCCCAGTGTCGCTGGTGGTTGCGTTGTGGTTGCGACGCTGCCGCGGTGTTGTCGGTATATACACACGTCGTCGATAGCTAGACGGCAAAATGTGGTCCGTGTGAATTCAACTATAAATCATACAAATTAGCGCTCGCTGACGTGGTGTCGTTGTGATGTGGTTGCGGTTGTCGTGTGGTTGTCGTACGTGTGACTATTCACATTCAAAGCCTTAAGAGAAAATGACGACTAACAAAAGATAACTTCAAAATACATAAATTCCCACTGTATTTTTAATAATAATAATATATTAATATAATTCGATATGGGTCTGGTACCCAGTTTTAATTGCTCATCTGTTATTTTAAACTTTTCGCCTTTTAGCACATTACGTACATCTGTTCTTTGATTTACGTTGCCAACTTTAAAATAACACTTCACACACCGCGGCTTTCAAGAGAATATAACCTACCTACGAATATTTCAAGTTTGGAGAACTTCACAGACTTTAATAAATATTGTGATACTAGCTTCCGTCCTGCGGTTTTACCTGTTTCCCGGGATGAAATGTAGCCCTTAACATTCGAGGATAATGTAGGTTCCTATTAGTGAAAGAATTTTCAGTATCGGATCTGTAGTTCAGGAGATTACCTCCAAACTAGCAAACAAACTTCACATTTTTATAATTAGTACCTATCATCATCATCAGCAGCCTTTAATGTCCCACTCCTGAGCACAGGCCTCCTTTCACAAATAAGGGTGAAAAGGAATGGGCAATACTCCACCATGCATGCCTACTGCCGATTGGTGGAGGTAGTATATTGGTCAACCTACTGTTGGTATTTTTGAAGCCTCCTCCAACTAGCTTAACGACTATCACAATTAAATGATAACCGTGACCAAAGTCTTTACGTGCCTTCCGAAGCACAGACACGCTCGATTTGAAATACCAGTACCCATCCAGATACCGACCACACCTGTGGTAGCTTATCTTTGGCGATTGATTAAGACCGGCTATCATGATTCACCACGAGCACATTGTATGCTAGTATAGATATAACTAATTATAAGAAGATACTGACAAATGCACGCACATGATTGGCGACTATACAACTCAATAGGCTACTTTCCTGAAAAAAACTATTTAGTCTGTCATTTACATTATCAAAAAATATTAGACACGTATTTTTACTTTTGTCAATTAAACAAAAAAATACGAAGATATCGTGTGTTGAAGTTCCGCGTGACGTCACGGTGTGGTACACTTTTTAGGAACAAGTGACGTCACAAGCCCCCACTCCCGAACTTAGTCGCGCTTTATCTTCGTCAATTGTTAATGATTTGGTAAAGCAAAAAATACGTGTTCAATATTTTTTGATAATGTAACTGACGGACTAATTAGAATTATTATATCCAGGCAACATCCCTATTATACCAACAAAATCCATGTTATGATGTCATAACGTTTAAATAAAAAGTTTCTATAGACTGGGTACTCCAATATTTCTTGTAAACTTTGAAATAAATAGATGCAAAAAGCCAACGGCACGTTGTGTTCCCAGGCGGTCACCCATCCAAGTACTGACTGCACATCTTTTGCACACAGGTTCAATAAATAAGACATCCAATAAGGAAGGTTTTCAAAATTCCATCCCTAGGGGGTAAAATAAGGGATTGCGAGTAAAGCTGCGGGCCGAAAGCTATACGAGTAGGATAGGATTTGGAGGATTAGGTATCACATAAAATATTACATTTCTAGGAGGTGAAAGTTTGAGTAATAAAGAAGAGTAGTAGATATCCTAGGTTGAATATCGAATCGAAATGCTCAATGTATTTTTGAGCTTTAATTGCTCATCTGTTATTTTAAACTTTTCGCCTTTTAGCACATTACGTACATCTGTTCTTTGATTTACGTTGCCAACTTTAAAATAACACTTCACACACCGCGGCTTTCAAGAGAATATAACCTACCTACGAATATTTCAAGTTTGGAGAACTTCACAGACTTTAATAAATATTGTGATACTAGCTTCCGTCCTGCGGTTTTACCTGTTTCCCGGGATGAAATGTAGCCCTTAACATTCGAGGATAATGTAGGTTCCTATTAGTGAAAGAATTTTCAGTATCGGATCTGTAGTTCAGGAGATTACCTCCAAACTAGCAAACAAACTTCACATTTTTATAATTAGTACCTATCATCATCATCAGCAGCCTTTAATGTCCCACTCCTGAGCACAGGCCTCCTTTCACAAATAAGGGTGAAAAGGAATGGGCAATACTCCACCATGCATGCCTACTGCCGATTGGTGGAGGTAGTATATTGGTCAACCTACTGTTGGTATTTTTGAAGCCTCCTCCAACTAGCTTAACGACTATCACAATTAAATGATAACCGTGACCAAAGTCTTTACGTGCCTTCCGAAGCACAGACACGCTCGATTTGAAATACCAGTACCCATCCAGATACCGACCACACCTGTGGTAGCTTATCTTTGGCGATTGATTAAGACCGGCTATCATGATTCACCACGAGCACATTGTATGCTAGTATAGATATAACTAATTATAAGAAGATACTGACAAATGCACGCACATGATTGGCGACTATACAACTCAATAGGCTACTTTCCTGAAAAAAACTATTTAGTCTGTCATTTACATTATCAAAAAATATTAGACACGTATTTTTACTTTTGTCAATTAAACAAAAAAATACGAAGATATCGTGTGTTGAAGTTCCGCGTGACGTCACGGTGTGGTACACTTTTTAGGAACAAGTGACGTCACAAGCCCCCACTCCCGAACTTAGTCGCGCTTTATCTTCGTCAATTGTTAATGATTTGGTAAAGCAAAAAATACGTGTTCAATATTTTTTGATAATGTAACTGACGGACTAATTAGAATTATTATATCCAGGCAACATCCCTATTATACCAACAAAATCCATGTTATGATGTCATAACGTTTAAATAAAAAGTTTCTATAGACTGGGTACTCCAATATTTCTTGTAATCTTTGAAATAAATAGATGCAAAAAGCCAACGGCACGTTGTGTTCCCAGGCGGTCACCCATCCAAGTACTGACTGCACATCTTTTGCACACAGGTTCAATAAATAAGACATCCAATAAGGAAGGTTTTCAAAATTCCATCCCTAGGGGGTAAAATAAGGGATTGCGAGTAAAGCTGCGGGCCGAAAGCTATACGAGTAGGATAGGATTTGGAGGATTAGGTATCACATAAAATATTACATTTCTAGGAGGTGAAAGTTTGAGTAATAAAGAAGAGTAGTAGATATCCTAGGTTGAATATCGAATCGAAATGCTCAATGTATTTTTGAGCTTAAAAATAACGCTGAATATGCAAGAAATTATATAGGTAAGTACTCGTAATTTCTGTAGTTGTGTTTACAACTGTTCTTTGCGTGAATAGCGGTGGTGATTAGCGTTTGTGGATTTTAGTGATACCCAAATGTATCAAATTAAATAAGGTAATGGTGCTGATTCTGTTGATTACAACTAAACTAATGTAGTCTCACTATGTCTATTGCTAACAAAGAACATAAAAAAAGGATGTAAGAAATTGTGTCCTGTCAAATTAGTCCAAATTAGTTAGTTTTCCATATAAATTTAGTCGCTATCTATCGCGTTTACGTCTAAATATCCGCAAATTAAGACGGAAAAGACTAATTTAAAAAGCTTTGAATATGTTCTATCCTTTTTGAATAATGTCAAAAAGTTTACGTTTAGTGCGATTTACAACAGAATCGGCACTAATGACAGTGCTGATGATGATGATGATGACAATAGAGCTGTGTTTTAGTCTTTGCGATTGTATATAGACAGTAAAACTTTTAATAGATTTTATCCTATTCTGTTACGAAAAGCCTTAATTAGATCGGACTATGATAAAATCGGACAAAACAAAGTCGCTCTGACTTTCAGGCTTATTTACAAAATTACCTAGTTAATCTGCCGCTTCAGCTATCGTATCTCTCATGAAGAGTAAATAAAATTAAGTATAATGATGATATCAAATAAACATTTTCTTAATGATTCAAAAATAGGTTTTGTTATTGGTTTAGTTCTAAAAAAATGCACTAGTTGCATTCCCGGGGTAAAAAGTAACCCTCTCCAAATTTTTACGGAAACGTTTCATGGTTTAGTTGTGAAAAGTAAAAAATAAGCAGATAGACAGACAGACAAACAGTGGTACTTTCACATTTATAATAATTATGGATTAGATAGCCTGTTGAAATACGTCACGTCTGAAACTACGGGCCACGGATGGTACAGTAGTACCTCAGAGTATATAAATACTACGTACAAGTAGTACCCAACTGATATGGCGCGTCGTAAATCTTCGTTCGCACAGAAAAGAAAGTATGGCCCCGAAGATTAACGAAAGAATGCTTAAAACTTACAATCAACCTTAGATCACTACTATAAGGTTCATAATACACTGCGGCTGTTAGTTCCGTCTCACTCGCCCCTCTGCACGGCGCGCGCTAACATGGCGGCAGCTGCCGACCAATAGCGTTTCGCGCGCTTTGAAAATGTGTCTTCTGCGCAGGTACATCGGTAAGCCATATTAGTTGGGTACTACTACTGTATGGATATGTAGTTGATATATATTATAAGCTTTATGGCAAGGTCACTACTGAATCTATCTACGCGACGGATTCAAAAGTTAACTGGATTCGTTAACGAAGCTGCTGCTAAAATAGTGTTTTTTAACATTGTAAGCTTGTCCGGTAAACCGATTACGTCGTAGGTAGGAAGCGCTTTGTCATCGCCATAATTAAAATGGAATTTAAAGTAACTTTATCATTAGTAGAACGAAGTTGAAACTCGCTAATCTCGCCCGGTTTCAATAAACAAAAACGAATCGTTTTGCTTACCAATGGTAGGTTTTTTATTGCCAAACTGGGCATATAGATCATTTCGTAAGCTAATTTTACCTGTGATAGCTACTTCCATATGGGAGGGTCTGCTATGCAAAGCTTTGAGGTCTTTGCTTCATTATTAATAAAGATATATGAGTCTTAATTTTAATAAATCTTAACCGATACCGGTCCGTAAATTATTGAAACTGAGCCTAAAAGTGTACCTTTACTATGTTTGTAAATAAACCGGTAAAAAGCTAGTTACATTTTATTTTTGAATATGTTGGGTTAGTCTTAAACGATAAACATGCTCGCTCAAAACGTAGGCACAGTAGTTATGTGTAATAATATTTTCATCCCTCATACTCCGAAAGTAGGCCATAGTTTAGGTATCTAAGAAGCGGCTTGGATGTGATATCTTTCGAAGCCAAGTGACATATTTTGACTACGGTGTGTAGAGTTTGTGAAGTTAGGGCTTGTAGAGTTCGGGCGTGTAGAGTTATAAGCTTGGCTCTACATGAGATCTGATAACTTTTTGACAGTGCGAGCCATATGGTCTTGGCAACATTTTACATGAAAATGTTTTTGGTGGGATTTCACTTATTTTTGTAAGTAGCTTATGTTTTTTTTTTCTGGCATAATCTCCATTTTTATAATTTTTTTACGGGACTTGTTCCGGAATTTGGGAGCCTGAATTGTGAACGCGCAGGCTTGTGTCTTAGTGGGGTACAAATGGACTAGGTTTAGGAGATCCCAATCGGTTACACTAGTCAGTGTCCTCTCAATTTCAGACACTACCACCACGGAACGAGGGATATTTGCGAGACTGATAATGAGCGTCCCCTGTAATGTCTTCCGCATAGCAATAAATGCCGTCAATAGACAATAATAATTAATATTTTTTGCATATTTTGTTTTTGTTACTTTCCTCATAGACGAAATGAAAGTTACCAATGTCTCACTGGAACTATTAGAGTGCCCAAACATCTCGTTTGAAATAGGTGCCTTTCATCCCGTTTGCTGAACAATCTACTATTTATTTAGTTAGGTATTTCTTTTTGTGGCATATGGCATTAATTTATATCACGCTTACATATGTGTTTGCTGGATGCAAGCGGCCCAAAACCGTTCGAAGTGGAAGTCAATGGGGGAGGCCTATGTTCAGCAGTGGACATCCATAGGCTGATATGATGATTACATATGTGTTTAGTGTTTGTATGTGTGTATACCCAAGTGTAGTGTTTCGGCAGTTTCGGTTTAATCTCAGTTTGTAAACTAATAACTGTAGATATTTAAGTTCCGCTGTAACTTTGTTTGTAGGATGTAACTACCATTTCTGAAGGGTTCAGACAAAGTCCAGAGAATTAGTTTGTAGTTTTTACGATCGAAGTAATGTTTAGTATTGGTTTACTTCCTTTTTACGTTTTCTTTTCCTATATATAGCTGCTATCGGAAACCGCGCCCAGGTTTACCTATATTAATGAGTCTTATTTACGATTAACGTTATTACATAATTATGAATAATTAATTTAAACTGGATTGCTTAAAACTGAGTAGGTACCGACGATAAATACCGTCACGTGGGAAGCATGGCCAACATCGCCACGTGACATATATAGAAAATTTCCAACGGCAAGGTTCCAAGCACGCTGCATTAGACGCATTTCAGGTATCTACTTTTAATTCTAAAATAAGTTTCTACCGCCAATTTTCACCCTTTCATTCAATCGCAAAGTTAACCGACTATAACTTAGTTTTCCTAAATTCAGTCGATCTAGTTCGTAATTTTTTTCTCATGTTTAGAAACTAGAGCTTTTGCCTAAACGGCTACTTTAGCTTACCTTATTCCCTAACTTAATCATCTATATATATGTTACCGGCCAAACCCGATTTTAGGCTAAACTAGTTCAGCCTAGGCCAAACTAGTTCTTCCTATACACGATAGGATAAACCGGTATAGACTAGGCCAAACTGGTACATCCTAAGCTCGGTAGGAGAATCTAGTTTAGCCTAGGCTGAACTAGTTTATCTATTCAATACGTGTAGGGAAAATAGGTAAAGAAAACTTGTAAGTAAAATAATTAAGATTTCTAGTATTAAAAGAAACGAATGATCATGATTCATTTATACATATTTTTGCAAGGTGTACTCTGATGGCACTCAGTGTTGCAGAGCACCATTTTTTCTTGCTAGTTAACTAGCTACTTGCTGTTTGTTGTACAGAAAGATCGTCGAATACCTAACATAAATATCTAAATAAACACTAGCAAAAATACTCAATAGAATAAAAAAAATTAAGTAGATGGGTAAGAGAAAGAATACCTGCAATATAATTTCTGCAAAACGCCATATTTGGTGCCAACTATGTCAAAGCCCTTATTATTTCTCTGAAGAATAACTCCGATTATGTTTCTGAGATGAGGTGATCTTCCTTTGTCTACTTCTGGAATCGGTATTCTCGCTCAATCATTGTCGACTACGAATTCAGACTAGGCCATACCAATTTATCCTGAAGTGTGGTAGGATAAACTAGTTCAGCCTAGGCTAAACTAGATTCTCCTACCGGGCTTAGGATGTACCAGTTTGGCTTAGTCTATACCGGTTTATCCTATCGCGTATAGGAAGAACTAGTTGAGCCTAGGCCAAACTAGTTTAGCCTAAAATCGGGTTTGGCCGGTAACATATATACGTAGACCTTGTAGCGCAAGTACATTCCCGTGACATACAGATCTGATGGATGGACGAACGGACATGATAAACCCACAAGGGTATGTTTGACTTTGGAAACCTAAAATGGTTTTATACATAAACATTATTGGAAAGCGAAACTTTATGAAATATGTAACTTCAAATGTATATCTATGTTTGTAAGCTGAATCGCAATGATAATGATCGTTTGATCCAAATAAATGTATATTAATACTGAAAGCTCCTGAAAGATTATTCTTAGTGGCTAAGAAGAATGGAATGTTTGTGATGGCAGCTATTTGAATATATGATTTATTATAATTAGAGTATTTATGCTCTGATAAAATTAAATAATAACCTCAGACAGGCACGATATTATATATATTTATCGAACAGTATTAGTATATACCTTCTGAGATCATGCCAAATAAAGCTATCATTTGTTCCCATCTAATCCGTAATCGTTTTTATGGGTTCAGGGACTAATAAACAATGGGATTGCGGTTCGAATGTCAATTCAAATGACATTGTTCAAATGTAGGGAGACAATAAGTGGGGTTGACTGTGGAAGTACGGCCGCAAATCATGATCTGAAAAAGAAAAAAGATTTTGGTGATAATTAAATCCTAATCTTAACTATTATAATTGCAATAGTTTGTTTGTTACGCCTTCACGCCTCAACTACTCAACGGATCATCATGAAATTGGGATGCAGACAGCTTATTTTATGGAGAAGGAAATAGGTGTTTTATCCCGGGAACGCGAGTGAAACCTCGGGGGACAGCTAGTACGTCATAAAGTTAATATTAGTGATATGTTTATCCGACTCTGATTTTTTTAACAGTTTTCCACAAAATCTCTATCAGATTCCAATTCGAATTATTACAGTTACAATTTCCTGAAAAATAACTTTAACGCTAATTGCTGTACTTTGAGTCATCATTGTGTTGAAATATAAAAAAAAAATGTCGAATTTTCATGTGAAAGTGTAATCATGTTAACCTCAAAATACTTATATACTGCAACTGATCCAACGTCCTCTACATCTTTCTCATAGGATCTAACAAGTATCCCAAAAAACTAGTAGGGTCTCGCGATAAAAATCTTTTATTTTCATTTGCCTTTATAAAAGGGTTGCTTCCATCCAAAAGTTCCAAATAGAGCGCGGTAAATTGAGAATCTTCAGTTTTTAAAAAGAAGCTTTATTTCAGAGCTTATTTTTTCTTCACATCGTTTTAACACACTTTTTTGATAATAAAAATGTAGTAGGCTATCCCGTACCTTAGAACTGATCCAAATAGCCATGATAAACTCTGCTTGTGTTTGGCTCAAGTCTATAAATGAAAAAAAATATATACTAATTCGTACATAGGTACTAAAACTTGTGTTTTCCAGTTATAATATTTTGTACAGTAATCTAAGAACTTTCTTTCTTCAACTTCTACAATCTTTTCCCCACGGAATCTAATATTAAAATCTGAGTGCTGGTTTTAATAATAAGCGAACTGAATTTATTTAAACAATAGTCAAAGACACTATCACTATTGTTAAAATTCATTTATTCAATTTAAGGCCTAGTAGGGCACTTTTGAAGGTCAAAGCTACTGAAGTTACCACCAGTTCGGAAATCAAGCTTCAATTGAGAAGAACCGTCAAGAAAATAGCTACATCCTAATCCTAAGCCTAATTAAATTATGCGATCCATCAAATCATTCATCATTATCATCATCATATGCCCATGGATGCTGCTGCTAGCGGCGCCCAGCGACTCTGACCAGGTCGTCGGTCCACCGTGTGGGAGATCGTCCCGCTCGGCGCGCACCAGTACGTGGTCGCCATTCGAGAACCTTTCTTCCCCATCGGTTATCGGTTCATAATGACAACAAGACAAAAATTATGTCTAACGATGTCTAATGTTTATATTCCACCAATTCCGGTGATTGTTGGGAACACTGCTCTCGAAGTTGTAGACGATTAGTTTACCTAGGACAAATTGTCCAACTAAGTATGTCCAACTTCGACAAAGAGGTCAATCGAAGAATCTAACTCGGCTGGGCAGCGTCCGGGAAGCTACGGCGTATCTTCATGTCCAAAATATCAAACCATTATATATATTTAATCCTATCCTAACTAATATTATAAATGCGAATGTGAGTTTGTTTGTTTGTTATGCCTTCACGCCTCAACGGATCATTATGAAATTGGGATGCAGACAGCTTATGTTATGGAGAAGGAAATAGGTTTTAATGAGTGTTAGAATGAAACCGCGGGGGTCAGCTAGATTTGTATATATTTTTTGGACAATCTGACTATATTAGCGTTTTTTATTTAAATAAAATAATGCCTTGTGCGCTAATAAAAACATATAAATATAACAATATATGACAAATCTCAGAATCCTATACTTGCGCGCAATTATGCGTAAAAAGAGGAAGGTACAAAGATTTCACGACTTCACGTACTAGATAACCTAGTACCACAGTTTTACCATAGATGGTATACTGTGCTAGTGTTCCTCCCTAGGGAATACTGGATTTATTTTCTGGATATTCAAGAGAGGTAGAAACAAGTTCATTATTAAACTTCGACTTATACTACTTACGATTTGCAAGGTAACTGCCAATCCAACGAAGAGTTTTTCACCCGATACCATAACTGTCACATTCATTCAGTAGATTCTAGATTCTAGAGTTAGATTCGGCTTTGCTCATATCAAAGAATATTTCAGAACATTTTTCATTGGAAAGAATTTACAGGTACTAACATAAAGGTAAACACGCTCAGTTTAGGGCTCCGCAGTAGCCCGTCACAATATATGGTCTTAGAAGGGGCCTATTTACTAGGGGAGAGCGGGGCTGGACGTTCCGATTTTCAAATAACATGAAGTTTTATTATGAAAATAAAGGGTTTGATTTTCAAAATGTGCAAATATAAAAAAGATGTTTATCATTTTTTGTAATATTATAGTCACTTCCACTAATATCTTAATAGTTTTTGTTGTAGAAGCAAATTATTGTCAAATTTCGGAACGGAACATTCAGCCCCGCTTTGCGGAGAGTTGTTCCACCTTTGAGATAAGTTGTTCCGCTTAGATTATGTAAATAAACTTTCAAATGACATATATAGGTTTTCCCAAATAAAGTATATCTATATTCAGGCTGCTGTTAATAACTTATTGGCTCATTAAAAGACAAGTTACGCCTTAGGGTACATTAGCTTGTAGGGTATTAAAAAAATGCATATCAAGTTCATAATTTTAATAAGATATTTACAATTCCGTCAATACTTTACTTTATAAAACAAGAACAATTTGTGTAAACTTTATGCTATCATGATGATAAAATATACAATAATCTTTAAACATACATATAATTATTTTATACAAAATATATAAGAGGATTAAGATAGTATAAGAGAGTAGGTAGTCATAGAAATATGTTTCTTATTTCTATATATACCTACCTACTTTATTTACTGTATGTATTTATGTGATCATTAGGAACATCTACGCATAAGTTACAAACATAAGATCAAAGATGCTCCAACTTATGTTCCAATTGTAGGTAGCTATAGTCTGGCATACGAAAGTAGAACCTGAAAAAGCGTGGCAAATTCAAAAAAAATATATGTGGTATCACTAAGTATAGTAGGAATATATTGTTTTGATACTTTACAAAAAAAATATATAAATATTAAGTTATGTTTGATTTTCCTAAATAATATTTGCATGTAAATGAGTTAAAATTGTACATAAACTCGTTATATTCTATTTTTATATAGAATGCTTTTAAATAAATATCCTGGGATATTCCTCACAAACGGTTATCTGATCCCAAACTAAGCGTATTATATTTATTCAAATTAAAAAATTGTGGTTTTTTTATAGTTTATATTTTTTTTACCTTCGTAGAACAATATGGATATAATGTTTCAGTGATTAGCGACCGTAGAAGTTCATTTAGCAAATTGTAGAACATTTAGGTGATCGAAAGAATGAGAAGGTGGACACTATAACACTGATTTAGCTATAAAGCCATTATGAATAAAGGGTTAGTATCAAAACTGGTTCTGGTAAACTAGTTGACACTTTTTATGCCGGGTGACGAAATAGAATGTTGCCATGTAAAGAGTTTCAATTACAGCCAGGCTCAACTTTCGTTTGCCAGACTCTAGTATATTGATAACGCGATCATAGCTCTGTGAAGTGACGTCTGTCTGTGAATGTCATGGGTTCGAGTCCTGTAATGAGTTTGAGCTTTCATCACGCAACATTACAGTAGTACCCAACTAATATGGCGATGTACCTGGGCAGAAGATACTTTTTGTACATTTTCAAAGCGCGGGAAACCGCTATTGGTCGGCAGCTGCCGCCATGTTAGTGCGCGCCGTGCGGAGGGGCGTGACTTGCGAGTGAGACGGAACTAACAGCTGCAGTGTATTATGAACCTTATGTAGTGATCCAAAGTCGATTGTAAGTTTTAAGTATTATTTCGTTAATCTTCGGGGCCATACTTTCTTTTCAGTGCGAACGAAGATTCACGACGCGCCATATCAGTTGGGTAATTAATACTGTACATTACTGTTGAATTTTTCATTGTTTATTCTGTCTCATATTTCATATTGTATGTCATTAATGTAATGTTCTGTGTTGTCATGAATAAAATTTTTTTTCGTTCTTTCTTTCTTTCTTTAATTGAAGGGTAATATAATATAAACTATAATATATACAGTGAGGGCACTATACAAGGTCGTAGTGTGCCCGCTTGGCTAGCTACCACCCTTATGTTGAAAATCTGTTATTTCAGTTACCTACTAGATTCTGTGAGCTTACCACCAAAACGGTAAAACACGTGTGTGATCGTAAATGTTTCAAGAATAGGATAGGATAAGCTTATATATTTTTTTCATACAAAATGGGTTGAATTTTCCAAAACTCTACCTTACTGTATACCTACGTTAAATAAGGAACCCACTTGCAAAATTTCAAGTTACTAGACCATGCTGTTTATAGCTGTTTGTTGAAACGGTATTCAGTCATATAGTTTCTCTTTTAAAGATTAACATCACTTTTGCTGCGTCAGCAAAGATTGAGGTTTAATGTCACTACAAAAACTATGTACCTATAACACAGTCAAGAAAATATTATTTTGTTAAAATTTCATAGGAAAATCCAATTTGGCCGTTGAGAGCTAAGCGCAGCTGCCTGTCGGTACACTTCGTGCATTCTAAGTTTGACGCCGTAAAGTTATCGTTCCAAAGTTGCGCAATAAAAATAATTTCCATTTTTTGAGCTTAGCATTTAGCAGCGGTAAACGTGTACGCTGTAACTAAATCACTAACTTGTAGGTACATATTTGGTACATAACATTTTGCATTTATTTGTATTAAGTAAGTGAAGTAGCAAGGGTAGTCACAAATTGTAGGTACCTAAAATTATATTTTAAAATATACATTCAAGCTTACAATAATTTTGGCAAATTTCGATGTCCTTTATACATCAAGAAACTTTGTAAGAATTTAATAAACTTTACGAGATATATTTTTATATAAATAATTACCACTTCTACTACTACAGGGTATTGTAATAAATTATTATAATTTGGACCAAAAAATTACGTTTGAAGATTCCGTTACATAAAGGTGAAGCTAATAAATGCGTCTTAAAAATCTGGTTCATATTATTATCACATTTACTATAATAGAATCGGTAAATTTCTCGACATCGGTGAAGAATAGGTATTCTCGACACTCGTATACTCGACACATACTGGACCTACATTTGTATGTGTGCTTCCATATTGGCACAACAGTGGGGTGTTGGCATGCACTCGAATGACCGCTCAGTAGAAGGCTCGACGATTTCGTGCCAGAAAATAGCTGCTGAAAGGTATCGTGTCGTTATGGAGCTAGACAATGCCGCACCGATGTTGTATCACAGAGTACTATAGTTGTACCGACTAGTCAGGAAAGGGTCTATGTAAGTTCCTAACTACAAAACTAAATTCGACCTACATACAATACAATACAGGAGATATAATGACTTTGTTTATATACACGATTGATGCACACTACTTGTAACAAAAGATAGATATGTGGTACATAAACCTTTGGTCTCAGTTCGCTCGTAACTATTTGTTAAATCCAATAATAACATTTGTACATTAACTTTAAGCTCATGAGATCACTAGGTTGATGTCATAACAAGTTTACAGATTACCAAGATAAGTTCTAAAATGTCCTCGCGAAACTTATGCGGTACATGCATCGAGCACTCTAGTCGCGGTTCCTAGTCGTATAAATCTCGTTTGGAGATCGTGGAGACGTTGTAGAATCCGCTGCTGTCGGTCACCTCGTCCGTGCTCTCCGTTAATCAGGAAATATCAATGTTTTCGACTTTGTACAGGAACCGGCGGCGACGCAAATCTCATGAATCTCCGTTAGGTGCCATTGTAACCGTGCTGCAGTTGGCGCGGGTGGAGCGGGTCGAGCTTCGACGCAGCCCCCCGCCCCCCACCGGGTTCAGAAGTATTAAGTTATTGCTTTTCCTTTTACCGTGACAATTGCAAAACAATAACTCCTTCATACCTTTTCTAAAATTCTTCGAGAGGAAAGCGTATAGTAGCGGATTAATCCCGGAATTAAAATAGGTGATGAGAAATGTTAGCGGCGTTAGGAGCGTGCTGAAATCGCTGGTACCCTCGTAGCCGCTGGACCAGTACTGCCACATTTTGCGTGCGTGGAAGGGCAGATTACAGACGGCGAAGGTGAGCACAACCACGATGAGCATGCGCACGACCCCGCGTCGCGCGCGCAGCACATTGCGTGACAAGTGGCTCAAGTGGTGACAGTTTCGCGACTCATGAGTGCAGCGGACTGCCTTTGGCACACTTGTCTTGGCGCTTGGAGTCACAGTCTTCTGTGGGACGAAATAAAATAAATTGAAACTATTCTCTTTATAAGAGGTTTATCTGACAGAGTTACGTATAGTTCTAAAATACCTACACTGGGGTGCCTAAATATAGGTTCACTTAGAAAAATCAAGAGAGGGTTGACAGAAGAGGAAAGGGCAGGTTAAGTTGCAACTATTGAGAAACAAAGTACAAGAAATTCGATATTACAATTTGAGGTCTGACTCTACAATTTAAGTTATGTGACCATTATTATTGGCTCATAGTATATTAGAGTAGATGTTGTGTTTACTTCGATTAAAAACATAACCCTCCTTCCGGGTCAGTCGGGTAAAAAGCTATTTAGTATGGATTACTGATCTAATATAAGTAATTATTCGAATTTCATTTTCAACTATCCTAATAATGTTAATATAAAGAGATAAAGTTTGTTTGTATGTTTGGATTTAGGAGGTAATCTCCGGATCTACTTATTCAATTCTAGAAATTCTTTTATTAATAGGAAGCAACATTAGGCCCTAGTGCTAAAGGGTACTTTTCATCCCTGATATAGTACCTGAAACTAAACTTATATTAATATAGAATAGTTACGGTTATGAAGTTATAGTAGGTATGTATAGTTACCCCCTTATTCATAATAAAGTTATCAAACGTTGATTACCTAAAATTACGAAGTCTTTATCTGACAGGTGACATTTGGTGATTGAAAGAGTGAGACGGGCACACTATTACACTGATTTAGTTAAAAAGCGATTATGAATAAGGGGGTTAGTACATATAACTTTATTTTTTGTACATAGGCCTGTTTTGACCACAATCTCACCATGGTAAGAAATTTGTGGCCAAAGGTGGTAAGCACAAGTAAGTAACATATTTTTTGTGAAAATAATAACGGTATTACCACGAAATGAATGGGCTTGTCCAAAATCGTAACTCAAATTTTCTCATGTAGCTATTATATCTGAAGCATATTTATTGCCCTAAAGCGTCGGAAGGATAAGCAAAACAGAAGAGGAAATCTCATTCGTGCAACATAACAAAACATATCTGCTATGTTGTGATTTGTTGAGAGTACCTCCTCCCTTATGAAAACGTTGGAAATTACATTTTGTTATGAAATTGCGTTCAATAAGCATCATAAAGTTTTGTTCAAACTGAATATGATACTAATATTAACAATATTGGAATCTACAAAATTGAGTTCGTAAGTACCCACTTATAGCACGGTAATAGTATCTATCTATAGTCTAACATTATCAACATAACCGTTTTTCGGTATTTCAGTAGCTAAATTCAGTCTATTTTATATATAAGGTCCTAATAAATTAGTGAACTTCCTCTCAGTTGACTTGCATAGAGACTCCATACAATTCAAAGAAAAAAAAAATTTTTTTTCTTTGATTCGGATTTATTTTCTAATATATTTTTTTATTACTAATGATAATCCCTCCAGAGGAAGTTCACTAATTTATTAGGACCTTATATGTATTTAGACTGAGATATTTTTTATATCCCGCATTTTATGCAGGTGTGCACTTTTAGTATTAAAACAGAAACTTACTATCAAAAAAGAACTCGTTAAGTATCTATTTATTATTAGGTTACTGTTTGAACGTGTACTCACAACAGTAAAATATTCATTTGGTGGATTCAACAGATCCTACATACATTACCCCGTTTTGGTTCAGGTGGCGGTCGCTGTGAAAATTTCTCGGTCATATAGAATAAATAAATAAAAAATATATCGAAATGTATTCGTGCGAACGCCCTTTATAACGTCATCGGGACGCTTTACAGTATCGTATAGTTATGATACAGCTCCTACTAACTTGCTTGCTTCATCAGTATAACATGAATATTATAAAATTAAGTTTAATTGCTGAAACGGATTTTTATGTAATTTTCTAAAAAGCTTATTATGTATAAAAAGGTATACAATTAGTTCATCTAGATTACACAGGCGCATACACATTTTTATAGCTGAAATGAACTCTACTTACCTTTTCTTCGTTGCCTATGAATGTTCGTTGTGGTTCGTACTGAGAATTTGTTGTTGCAGGAGGCACAGGCGCCGGCGCAGATTTCTCGCCTCGCGGACACTGCGTAGCGCAGCATTGTACCCGCCCTAAATGCTGTAGCGCATGGGAACTCTGCCACAGACCCACTGCTATCCTTGTGTATAAAACCTGGACACAAACATGATTAATTACAAAAAAAGGTTTTAAGATAGCTTCGGTTTATTTTGTTTTATGTTGTAAAAAAGTATGTAACGGATATATGTATTTAAACCCTGCGTTTTACGACTCAAACATTTTTTGTAATAAGGGGAAACAGTTTTGCGTGACATAAACTATACAGTTTCTAAATTGTTAGCTGGCGTAAAGCTAATGATGATTTAGAAGAAAATATTAGGTGAACCCATGCTGAATTCCTAGCATAACATTTTAATACCTGGATAAAGGTACATGTCTGGCAAGGTTAATGTGGTAGCGTAGCATAATGCCGTAAGGTAGTAAGAATGAGCTACGCGTAGAAATTCCGTAGCTAAGAAACATGAAGATCTTATTTGGAGGTTTAGAGGTTAATCAAGGGTACCAAAGAATTTTATCTACATCTGTATTATACTACGAAGTTTGCGTACACTTGATTTGCATTTGCTTTAGATTTAAAACTGATACTGACTTCATAATATTTGTATTAGCAATAATTTAAACATCATCTCACATCAACATAAAGCAGAAAAAATGGAGATATCCGGATGTGACCTAATAATGTTATAAGCTTCGCTGAATAATTTAAATGCTTAGCGGTTCAACAAAGCTTTTCGTTGCAGTCCGTATATGTATATTTAATTAACGTGTTTGCGTCAGTATTTAAAAAATACTAATTCTACACTTTACTTTAAATTGCGGTTAAATAATTACAAGTAAAACAATTGTTTTCATGTAACGCGCGTCTCATGCTAGAAACAACAACGGGTTTATCTTATAATATAATAAAATGTAGCCATGCTTAATTCAGAAACGTTCGTCAAAATCTGTTTAACACGATTGTAAACCACAAAACTTGTTTATTCAATTTATTAGGCACAAATAATGCACTTAAGCACTTTAACAATTAAATCTACCACCGGTTCGTAATATACTACTGAGAAACTCAGCAAGATTTTGTTTTACAAACTAAATTAATTCTTTCTAAAAGATATAACGATTTGTAGACACCACCTAGGTAGGCAGTACCTACCTATAGGCATCACAATCACAACACACATGAAAATTATGGGAATATCTCAATAATTTTACCATAACCATTCTCAAATTAGTTTTTTAAGTAGATAAAATGCGTCTTGATTAAATTTATGAAAACATAAAAGTAACATTAACTTAAGACCCTTATCTCGATAGAGTGGAAGGTAGCAATAAAATCAAGAATTCAATGGGTTTTTACCTAAACAACCAAACCTTTTCTTAGAATGACAATAGGAGCGAAAAAGTAAGAGGCTTAAAAGAAATATAAATTGCTTGTGGAAGTACAAACAAATCTTACTTAATATTTCACACTCCAGCGCTTTAATGAAATAATAATTTAATTTGATGTATTAATGTTTCCCTTAAGTTCATTTTACCCGTTGAATCTGGGCGCATTGCACACACAGAGATCTCGTAACCACTTCATGTAATCTAGATTTGAATCAGTAATAGTCGACATGATAATAAAATGAGCTCACAATTTTGCAGGGATACGAACTAGAAACGTCAACTATAATCAAAATGTATAGTCCGTTTGTATAAAATACATGAAAAAAAAACAATAGTCTTTACTCGAAAACTACAAAAAAAAAACATGTTCTACCTATATGTAGACTTCCGATTGACGCTACTTCTTGTGTATATCGATCTAAAACATAAATAAGCCGCAATAAGTACTGTCAACTCTCTTCCGGGTTCTGTGTTTCCCTACACCTATAACCTAGTTGTATTCAAGGCCAGAGTGAATAGGCTTCACTCTGGCCTTAGCTAGCTAGCTTTCTGGGTAAACGTGCTACATCCTCGGCCTCGTCATAACTCCTCATAGAGTCAGTCGAAGGTCAAACGCAAGCCCATAAAAGCTTTCTTTTGGCAACTGACCGGCCCGTTAAAGACGTTGACAAATCTGTGGACGATAAGATGGAGCACGCTTGCCCCGAAGAAACCTATTCAATAATTTTAGTTTGTTACTGTAATGTGGTCAAGAATTCAATTTTCTATCGCTCATTTCCGTGATTGAACAATAAATTCGATGCCATGTCTTTAGAATTTTATTTTTAAATATTTTGCCACCCACATACCGTGTTAAATATCGTCGAATTACCCAAATAAAATTACAAATGGAAACCTTATACTCGTTAATAAAACATACGAGGTACATACGGACATAAATTTACTTGTGGATTATATTCCTAAATCTAAAGAACCACAAAACACACCTTTGTGTCCAGGTGTACTGATGGAGACTAATAATGATAATTAATAATTAGAGTCAAAATTATTCATGTTTATGTAAATTGGTGAGTAAGTAGCCTTTTCTCGGAGGGCGGCCCTGCGCTGGGCGGGCGGGACATATTTATTTCATGACACTTTTAAATCTACTTAATAAATCACTCTAATTAAATTGTTTTGTGCTAGGTTGTTGTTGTGATGTTTAACTATACCAATTCTTTCCTTTCTCTTTTTTAAGGAAGACACACTGAGAGAGACACTGGTGTGATTTTGAAATGTGGGTAAGTTGTTTAAGGCGACAATACTTTGGACCTAGTTCCCTAAAGTTTATAAATAAGCTCATCTCCCTTGTATCATAAAAAAATGTTTTTTATCTTTATCCATAATAGCACGTCATAAAGGATCAAAGAGCTACCAATATTACCTTCCTTTGAACTGTGTAGATTGAAAAATATATACTTTGTAGAAGCGTTCATATAACTGCGTAAGAAATATACAATACCATATTTTGAGGAAATTATTTTTCCAACACATAGGGATTTGTTAGTCTCTCGCATCTTCTAAAATTCTTATACCTTTCTTTGCGTATTTATTTTGTGTCCTTTTCCGTACCTTAGGCTATCTGCGTGGTATCATGCCATCATGATAGGTTCAGCAGTAATAAACTAGTGTTTGAGTAAGACGGTTCAAAGTCAAAGCCATTTATTTAATTTAGGCCCTAGTAGGGCACTTATGAAGGTCAAAGCTACTGAAGTTTCCACCAGTTCGTAAGTCGGCCTTCAACTGAGAAGAACAGGCAAGAAACTCAGCAAGGTTACATGATGGGACAGACAGAGTTACTTTCGGATTTATAATATTAAGTATGGACTTGTGGTTCCCTGCGGTTTCATCCTCATTCCCGAATCGTATCGTATCATAACATCGTATGCGATTTTCCAGGATAAAAAGTATCCTATATGTTATGCCAGAAGATCCTTGGCCGCTCATGGCTTCTACACCCGAGAGTAGATGCGAATGCAGATGGGTCTCAACCGGGTAATCATAGGCAATCTCTTACACCTGTTTTGGATGCAACATAAAACTATAGCTAGATATCTACTCTGTGCACACAAAGTGGTTCCCGATGCACATAACATTGTTCATCCGGTCACGTTTCACTTTCCAGTACGCGATCTCCATTCGAAAACTCGTCTAAAACTACTTTTAAAACTCCGGTTATCGGTTTTGTGACAGATTTTCCCGACTACGGTCACGTCTTTTTGTGAAACTCCAGTATATTTTAAAGTAAATATATGTATCGTCTAATCTTGGATACCTTTTATATTTTCCTAATAAAGTAAACAGCTTGTGGTAACTGGAGGGTACATGCTATTAATTGTTTTGGTAAGCTTGCGAATGTATTCCTACAGGGTAGGGTCAGCGGTCACGAGGGGGTGATTTAATAAGGAATGTAAAATAACTTATGTGAGGTGATCTGATAAAATGGCGCTGCCTACTCCGCGCGGCGAATTTGGCGTGATTAAACCATTATTTATGTAAATATGAGCGTTCCAGTAATTACCAACAAACGTACCAAAACTAGAAATTGTATTAGAATAGCGGTATGACTATTTTTAGCCAATTAAGGTTTTCATATTAAACGTAGGTTTCAGGTTATATTTAAAACTTTCGCAGTTTGTAAAATATTGGCCCTGATTCTGTTGTTCACAACTAAACTAATTTTAATGTCACTATGTCTCGTTCTAACAAAGAACATAAGAAAAGGATGTAAGAAATTTAGTCCTGTCAAAATAGTCCAATGCTTGTTTTCTATATAAATTTAGTCGCCATCTATCGCGGTTACGCCTAAATACACGCAAAATAAGACGGCAAATATCCCTTTTCAATCAAGTGCGTAAGAAAGAGATGAGATGTAACTAAAATTAGTTTAGTGCGATTTACAACAGAATCGGCACCATTATTAGTTTGATATAATCGCAATATGGATAGACTTGCCCCAGGTGAAGAAAAACCATGAATTTATATAGGTACCTACTGAACACGGGGTGCGGGGGCGAGGCGGTGCGGTATCACGTTCTGCCTTCCGTACCGCACGCGCACCCCGTCTGCATATAGCAGGAAAGCTTCGCGCGAAAAATCAGGAAGTGAATATTTTTTTGGATGCAACTTTCTTACCCCTTCTGTCTATACCTCGCTACGCCCGTGACGTTCGTTTGGTATTTTAATCGGATCACAACTTTTTTAACTTAATGAAAATCCCCAGTGAGATCTTTTTAATAACTAAATACAGATTTTTCTAATCAGCCGCTAGTCATATTTATCTGAAAGCTAATTTTGAAATCGCTCTTGGGATTCCTGCGGGCGGGCGTTAGTTTCGATCGCTCCCAATTATAATTAAATGTAGTCAGTTGATATATGTACTTTGGCTAGATGGGCAAAATTTTTAAATTAATTAATTAATGTATAATGACTTTCGTTTGTGACAGTCCTCATTTAAGGGGCTACTTTTTTCAAAATTTACTACTGCTTTTGTCTGTTATTTATGAATACTCCAAGCAAGCTCTGAGCACTCTCAAATCTATTCATGACCATAATGTATTTCGATTTCAATTAAAGAAAAGGACCCCTCTGAAAGTATTCTTCGTATGTAAGTATTCTTCATGTAATTAGATTTGAGTATTAGATTTTTTTATTTCACCATTTTAAACAGAATTTGGGTCGTACACTGACACAGATTTTCATTTCTCTACAAATGGTTTTCAAAAGTATTTTTTATTTTGATTTATAATTGTCTTTTCCATAAACTAACTTAATCTTTTCACGCTGAGATCGAGTGCTTTAGCTTTATAATATAAAAGTTATAAATGAATAAAATGTAAATTTAACATAATGCAAACAAATAAACAAAATAAAACCAGGGAATTACGTACTTTTGTAAAAATGCCACGCAGATGGACAGGGTGCCAGACTTTACTTTTATATTTATTAATTATATTATTAAAATAATTAATTGATGTTAATGTTTAGAACCCCTCGAGCAGCACAAGGCCCGATCGGGGTTTTATAACAATTAAAATCAATTGTTATCTTGAACTATTGAGCGAAAGGCCGAATAAATAAATCTTTGTTAGGTGCGTTTCGCTTATAAACTGCATTAGCAGTTTGACGATGACGATAGGATAGTGTATTGAGTGAGACACAGATTATACCAAGATGAGCATTATGGGTTTACATAATAATAAATAAACTCTTTTCTTTCTCCCTTTAATTAAACTTTACTTTCATATCTGAAACGTCGTAGAATGCGTGAACAAATGAAATACACTGACACGTTTCCACCATTCTCTACTTTCGCCGAGTTATGTATACGGCTATGTCTAGCTTCATCAGTCAGTTACTAGCCACCGGTGCTATCAAGCCAAATTGTGACTGGAATAAAGACAGTTAGGACAGACATTAACAAGGAGATTCCTATTAGAAGCAAAAGATGAGGATTTATATACAGGGTGTTGTTTTGGTCGGCGACAAGCGACCCAGGAGCGTTAGTACAAAATATATATTCCCCAAAAATAACTTAATTCCATTAAATACTGTAAATATGTTGAGAAATACCTTATTCAATTTGAAATAAAATTACCGCAAAGTATGGTTACTAGGCACGTGCACAGACTAGAGCTAGGCGCAAGCCGCCATCGCCCCACCCCTTTACTCCCGTTGAGTATTATGTCTACACTTTAGCTTATTACATGATTTTCAAAATCTTAATTTTTTAATTTTTATTATTAAAAAAAATAAAGATTTTTTTTATATTTTTTTAGCACCAGTATCATTTGTATTATCGACCCTGAGTCCTCCTCGCTGACCAAAACAACGACCTGTATACTTATCACAGGTACATCCTGACATGCCTAAGCAAATCGTAAAGTGCCGTCATTCAAGAAGTACGTAACTAATCAGGCAAATCGTTGGACATTCATCATGTATTGATTTGGCCATCCATGTTTAATTCAATCTTTGTTCAACCTTTAAAGGTAAAGTCAGTTAAGGCGCGGACAGCTCACGATTTCAAACGACGAATGCACTCACACAAACTAGAATGTGGAATGACTGATGTGTGTGTACTTTTGGAAAATTGCATAGTATATGTAAGGAAATCAGAATAGATACGGATTTCTTAATGTATTGACATGTTGATACATAATATGAGACGATGAACAATTTTCAAAAAAAATATATCATTGATGTCTAATATAATAATCTATCTATTTATTTTCATAACAGTATAAGTTATTTAGGTCCTTACATATGAAATTAGCGTTTTGTCGTACTGACCACTTTGATCTCAAATATCTCCTCTTTGGTTAAGAATTCCAAATTCAAATTTATAAATTTATTTAGCTGGGACATTTGAGTTTTGAAAACAGTCATTCATTTGTATTTTCCTCATTATTTTTTTCTTTGGCGTCGCTTATTACCGCACAATGGAAAACATGAAATATCGGTATATTTACGAGTACGAGTTCTGCCGTGGCACCAGTGCTGCAGAAACGACTCGAAAGATTAATTATGTGTACGGCGCTGGTGTCGCAAAAGAAAGCACGGTACGTTTTTGGTTTCAACGTTTTCGTTCCGACGAAAAGTCGACCTTCAGAACCAACCCCGTGGACGGCCGAAGACCAAAGTGGAAAATGAAGAATTAAAGGCTATTGTGGAAGCGGATCCATTACAAAGCACTTCAGAGATAGCTGCAGGCTTCGGGGTAAGTGATTAAACTGTATTAATCCACATGAAGCAAATCGGGAAAGTAAAAAAACTTGAACTATGGGTACCTCATGAATTGAGTGAATCGAACTTGCAAACACGCGTCGACTGCTGTTACTTTGCTCAACCGACTCAATAATGAAGGGATTTTAAATCGAATCGAGTGGATACTGTACGATAATCGGAAGCACTCGTCACAATGGCTGAACCTTGGAGACCCAAACAAATCCTGCCTTAAACGAAAATTGACTCAGAAAAAGTTACTTGTGAGCGTTTGATAGACTAGCGCCGTTGTCGTTCACTACAGCTTTCTAAAATCTGGCCAAACGATTACGGCAGATATCTATTATCAGCAACTGCAAACCATGAAGAAAGAACTAGCTGCTAAACAACCGAGATTGGTCAATCGCTCTAGGCTGCTTCACGACAACCCAAGACCACACACTGCAAAACAAACAACCGCTAAGTTAGATGAGCTACAATTGGAATGTTTGCGACATCCACCGTACTCCCCGGACCTTGCTCCAACAGATTACGATTTTTTCCGTAATTTGGGAAACTTCTTACAAGGAAAAAAATTCAACTCCGATGCGGCAGTCCAAACCGCCTTCAAAGAGTTTATTAATTCTCGCCCCCATGGTTTTTTAGTAAAGGGATCAATAAACTACCTATGGGATGGCAAAAGTGCATAGATAACATCGGTGCATACTTTGATTAATTAAATATATTTTACAAAATAAAAATTGACTTTATATTCCTCCCGTACAAAACGCCAATTTCATATGTAATGACCTAATATATGTAACTTAAACTGTTCACCACTACTGAGCAAACTGCTCTCAATTCGTATTGCACCCTCCGCTGAAATGTGCTCCCGGTTAAATATGATTGAAAATGTCGTTTTGTTACAAAACGTGTAAAAAATTATTTTATAGATAAAAAGGTATATAAACCAAAGGAGATTGACCATATTTGGGCCCACTATTGTGTCATCGCGTGTCTCAATCAAATATGATTCAAAAATCAAGTCTTATTTTATTATGTTCATTCACATTATATTATTATAAATAGGTAAGTTTGGCAACCAAATCTTTTTTACGAGGACTTATTTTTGCCAGTGTCGAGTTATATTTTGAATAGGTAAGTTAGGCTACCAAATCTTTTTTATGAGGACTTATTTTTGCCAGTGTCAAGTTATGTTTGAGTTCTGGTCACTAAATAAATCATTTTTATATAGTCCGCACTATCAGTCACCGTCCGTAACAGATATATTTTAGTAAAATAGTTGTCATTGTACTAAAACTTCTCACGGACCTTTTGAGACAACTTGAAAATTCACAATATACATAATTCATTTCACTGAACTTGTGTGCACATAGATTGATCTTTATTGGATAAAACACCACTGATAATATGCATTAACCTGAAATTACAGGAATTTATGGAAATAAAACGAAGACGCTATATGACTTTGCATGTTCCCGCCAAAAAGTCTAGCATACCTACGTTTAATCTTTTGCAAAACATTACAATAAACACAAATTGTTTTTTTCAGTGGCCTCCATTAAAAAACCTTAAGATTACCGATTTACTAATTTTAAACCATTGAATTACTAAAACAAACTATGTAAATTGCCATTTTTTGCATTTTATAACCTTAAATTCTGCATCAGAAAAAAGAAAAAAGCTCTTAAACCCGGGTCAGAAAATTAAAACTGTTTACTGATTATGAAAATATAGTATTTTTTCTACAAAATAAAAAATAAATCATTGTGACACAAACATTTTCGAAGTGGAACTCCCCTTAGAAAATGGTCATTCACCTTTTTACATACCTACCGAAGAGATAGGATTACTAATAATCCATGATATAATCAAGTTTTAAAGCTGCCATATTTTATGTATGTGAGTTGCCGCGACTTTAAAGGAGAATGGGCGAAATGGTCTAGGGTGCGGCCACTGCCGAAACCATTGTCAATCGATAGGTTTTATTATAACGACCAGAAAATATTAAAGTACCAAATCTGTAACTCATTTGGTTTAAGAGATAATTAAACTTTTAATTACCGATATAACGGTACATAATCATAACGGTGTTATCAATTACTAGCTGTCCTCCGCGGTCTTACCCACGTTCCTGGGATGGAAAGTAGCCTATCATACTCTGGGATAATGTAGTTTCCCATTAGTGAAAGAATTTTTCGAATCCGGCTGGCAATTGGTTTTTCTTAAATATTTTTTTTTTACTTTTTATTGGCCTGTGTCTTACAATCGCAATCTTACCATGATAAGTGAAGATGACAATGTGTCCGAAGTTTGGTGGTAAGCACATAAAGCCTAGAAGGAACTTGCTCTCAAGTGCAGCTGTCGGAACACACCGATAGGATAAGACTGCCCACGTGCACCCAGAGAGGCCAATTATAATCCAATCCAATTATAATTAAATATGGTAATTCGTCGGGTCTGATCTGTCGCCCTTTTTGGGCCAGACGGGCCTATCGCCATCCCTTCCCTTTTCTCCAAAGTCATGGAGCGAGTGATCAACACGCAACTTTTGAGATACCTGGAGGATCACGACTTGTTGAGCGACCGACAATACGGCTTTCGCCACAGTCGCTCGGCTGGTGACCTTCTAGTGTATCTCACACACCGTTGGTCACTCGCCATAGAGAGTCAAGGTGAGGCATTGGCAGTGAGCCTAGATGTGGCGAAGGCGTTCGATCGGGTCTGGCACCGGGGTCTTCTATCGAAGTTACGCGCTTCCCGAGGGACTATGCAAATGGGTCGCCAGCTTTCTGTCCAGCAGATGCATTAAAGCCGTCGTTGATGGTAGCTGCTCCGATAGCATGGACATAAATGCAGGCTTCCCGCAAGGCTCTGTGCTGTCCCCAACACTGTTCCTTCTGCATATCCATGATATGCTGTCTATTGATGGCGTTCATTGCTATGCAGACGACAGTACAGGGGACACCCATTACACGGGCCCTGCAAATATCCCTCGTTCCGTGGTGGCGGAAAGCCGCGAACGGCTAGTGTCTGAAATCGAGAGTACACTAACTAGTGTCTCCGATTGGGGTCGGCTAAACCTAGTCCAGTTCAACCCCACCAAGACTCAAGCCTGCGCGTTCACCGCTAATAAAACCCCATGGTCTGTGACTCCACAATTCCAGAACACTTCCTTAAACATCAGCCAAAGCATTGGGATTCTTGGCGTCGACATTTCTGGCGATGTTTTGTTCCGAAGTCACTTGAAAGACAAGGTTAAGCTGGCATCCAAAAAGCTTGGAGTGCTCAACCGAGCGAGGCAGTACTTCACATCGGGGCAAAGGCTGCAACTTTATAAGTCGCAAGTCCGGCCTCATATGGAGTACTGCTGTCATCTATGGGCGGGAGCACCTGGATACCAGCTTGGGCCTTTAGACTCGGTTCAGCGACGTGCCGTCAGAATCGTTGACGATCCCGAGCTCACAAGCGGTTTAGATCCCCTCAGTTTAAGGAGAGACTTTGCCTCCTTATGTGTGTTCTACCGCTTGTACAATGGAGAGTGTTCTTAGGAATTGTTCGACTCGATGCCTACGGTTACCTTCCACCATCGCAACTCTCGCCATCGACGGGGAGTCCATCCTCACACACTGAAACCAGAATTGTTTCGAACAGTGCGGGCTAAAAGGAGTTTTCTTCCGCGGACGCTTGGACTGTGGAATGAGCTCCCCGCCGTGGTTTTCCCAATGGAGTACAACATGGGGTTCTTCAAAAAGGGTGTGAAGAGATTTCTGCAGGGTCGGCAACGCGCAAGTGATACCCCTGGTGTTGCAAGCGGCCATAGGCTACGGTAACCGCTTAACATCTGGCGGGCCGTATGCTTGTTTGCCACTTAGTGGTATAAAAAAAGGTGCTTGGCGATAGATTCTCAACTTGATGATAGTAGCCAGCCAAATGCTACTACAATGTACCCTATCACCTTGGTTTCCTGACGATATTTTCCTTCACCGAAAGCTCAAGCTCATTGTAGGATTCGAACCCGGGACTTTCATCTCGGTATCCGACGTCACTACCACTAAGCTATCATCGTTTTAAAATTCAATTCAAAGATTAGCCCGTTTAAATAAACAAAATAACTCTTCGGATTTATTATTATTATTTTTAAAAAACATTGAATTCGTTAACAATAACCTCATCCAAAAAAGGTGCAGTTAATTGAAGAGCTCCTTAATGCTGTATATTGCCCATTTGAAAAGGGGTGACGAAACGCCTCCAGTTTTGAGTCGAAACGCGGCACGTTTTACAATGATCCATTGCTTTCGCAATCACAATCCTTTAACAAAGTCCGTAAAGCGCGCCGATGCTTTCATCCAACTCATTTTACCGTCCGACACACAAAACACTTTTCAAAGCTAAGCAGGCCGAGTTGTTACTGAGTAGAGAAGAAGATCCAAATAGTGAGAGCACAAAATTATGCGAAGTAATTCGACAGTCAACTAGCGAAGAATAGTTTAAATAATCTCGCGCACCTAGAAAATAGAGGGGGGCTGCGCGGGGGTTGAGTATGAGTGCTGGACTGCAGGTAAATAGCGACGCGGTTGTGAAGTACTATGGATCGCTATTAATCGATGGAAATAAAAGCGATCTGGCAGAAAAAGCCCTTATTTGTATTGAGAAATTATGGAATATAATTATTTTCAAAGTCTTATAACTTTTTATTCAAATACATTACGAATTCCTTTTCATAATAAGGTTTGTTTGTGGGTGTATGAAGGATAAAAAAAAACACATTTCATAAGTGGCCGCGACCTAGACCAAACTCCATACATTTCTGCCCATTGTCCTTTAATTTCCCATTAGAGGGAATAGGGTGACATTGATACAACCGTTATACATTTTTTACTGAACGCAGCCAAATCTTCGCCGATACACACATACGTAGGCATCAGTACCCCGAGTGTAAAGTTTGCAAAGAATTGACGTAACTATCGCGTTTACGTAATTCTATGAGAACTTGTATTGTACTATAGCTTAGCAAACTTTACAGATTCACAGCCGCTTTCAGCCAGCGGTTTGTGCTCGACGTCTAAAGACACGTTTCGGACATCATTGGTAAAAATAATCCTCACCTTCGGGTGTAATTTAACCTTAGGATTTTGGTGTAAACAGATACATTTAATGTTAAATGGCAAGGAAATATAATATTTTAATAAGTTCTTGGTCATTTTCTGTGATGTTTTTTTTTACATAATATGACGGTATGGGGAAGATTGATAGTACATACATACATATTAGAGATATCAATGTGTATAGCGTATTGACATTTCGTAGAGTACCATTAAATCTCTATTCAGAAGTAATCATAACAAACATCATCATCATCAGCACATAATCACTGCTGAGTGAAATAGGAATAAAGGTAACAGGAATACTACTGAAAAGAATGGACAGATATTCCACCATGCATGGCTACTGCAAATTGGTGGAGATAGGCTAGTGTTCAACTTCGTTGGAGTTTCCAAGCCGCCTAAGAGGTCTCCAACTAGCATAACGACTTACACAATTTAGTGATAGCCGAGACCAACGGCTTTACGTGCCTCCTAAAGCACGGAAAACGCTCGAGTTGAAATACTACTAGACGGTCACCCATCCGGATACCGTCCACATCAGCAATTGCTTAACTTTGTCGATCGATTAAGAACGGCTAATCAAGTTAGGTACACCACAAGCGCATCAACGAGCCTAAAACATTAATGAGAAACACTGCTTTTGGGAGATAAGCGCTTGGCAAAGATTCCGTGCTACTGATGTATAAAAATTCAGAAAAATCTTGACTGAATTTTATTCTGTATCTGCCCGAGTGGTAAACTGCTTTGCGTTACTGATACAATACCATCGCGTATAGGCATGCCACGTGTATGTCTGGGGTGCACTATCTCTGGGAGAAGGCAGTTCATATAAAATCGAACCAACTCATGTTCCATTTTATGATTCCAGAAATTGTCATCCCTTTCAATGACTTCTAATTTTAACTTTTGGGTTTGTCCACTCCAAATCGCAAAAATACGGGTTGAAGATTGTAAATCATATTTGTGTTGACTATATAATTAAAAGTAGTAGGTGGTAGAAAGTCAACTAACTACATAATAAAATGTATATGTCCCAAGTTTGTCCTGAAATAGCTAACAACGTTGTCACCATTGAATAGCGTAATAATTCAATGGTTGTCACTGAAAAAGAATTTATGTGTGACGTAATAAAGGTGAAATTTTTCGTCTTCAGATATAATAAGGTAATGAAATATCCATAGATATAAGATTCTTGGGATTAGTTGATTTATCTTCATGTTTGTTTTTGTTGTATGTATACTATGGTTATTCGGCTATCGCCAAGACGTTCGACCAAGGACGCTTGCACTCAGGGCATATGAATATGTGTTCTATTGCTATCTGTATAGAGCAATACTCAAATGCTTATAAAAAAAATCGACACAAAGCGTCCGGTACCAACCATGCAGGTCGAGCGTTGCCCGACGACTAAAGAACAACCGCGTAAGCTATTGCTACATTTAGACAGCGTTGAATAGGGTTGAAAATTGTAAATCATATTTGTGTTGACAATATGACTAGTCGCCGCTTGGATATTTATTTTTGCGTTTTCTTTAGATTATACAGAAAATACTCATAAAATTTAATAATTATACGGTTAACATTTCAATATAATGCAGTATCTAATATATTCTCAAAAAAAAATCAGTTGTTGTCGCTGAAAATACAGAGAATTACGACGCCAAAGTTTATTTTTATGCACTAGTTTACGATTTTTTTGTGGGGAATACAAAGCACTTTTCAATATTCTATTCGGTTAACATTTTTCTTCAGACCCTTGTCTGTCCACATTATTTTTTGTGTGAGGTATTTTCATTGGGTTGCGTCATACTCGCCTCTCAAAGAAACCCATTTTTGTGAAATTGAGCTTAGTCCCCGTCTTAAGGCCCTTGGAGGGCACTTATGAAGGCCATTGCTTCGAAAATCATCTGGTTTAAAATTATCCCTATCGCGATATAACTAGGCGTTAGTTATAGAAACATCATGATGATAGGTAATGAGACTAAGCACGCACGAGGTGGTACGCAATATTTTGTTGATTGATTTATCGGCTCACGATGGGGCTGGCATGAATAGATGTTAAAAACCCCTGTCAAAATGTGGCAAGCCGCTTCTATCTGATTATACGATCGGCTGTCGACATATATAAAGCTCTTTTGCACGTTGTAGCATACACCCAATTTTAAACACATCCTAAATAAATGAACACCTTTTCATCTTATTTGTTTACGAATGAACTTCCAATTCAAGTAATTTCATTCGAGTACCTACAAAGATTTTAATTTATTACCTCATCTAAAACAGTGGTAAATAATGAATATGCACAAGCTGAGCTCAGTGGTAAATAATTTGGTAGGTTTTTTTTAATAAAAAGGTAAAAATAAGTAATTGTAATTTTATTTTAGTGTAGTCTGATAAAATGATTATACAAGCTCTATAATACTTTAATTCTGTTAATTTCACCTATAGAACGACTCCTGGATTAATAACACTATTCGGCAATAGTAGATTGTGAACCAAGGGAGTTAAACACCGAGTCGTAATCTATTTCTATATATTTTTTTTATACTACTAAATCGGTAAACAAGCATACGGCCGCCTGATGGTAAGCGGTTACCGAAGCCATATGGACGCTTGCAACACAAGAAGTATCGCTTACGCGTTACCGACCTGTCCCCCCTCCCCTATGAGCTCTGGCGACCTTACTCACGAGCAGGAACACAACTTTACACAACTTAAACTTATGGCACCAGTTTGGTATTTATAAATTCTTTGAGTAATTTATTTGAGCTGATTTTTTATATAGAGATACTTGATGTAATATTCACCCCTTTCGGATAGTATACCCGTTCTGTTACTCGTTTTATACAATACTAGTTTCTGCCCCGCGGTTTCACTTACGTTCCCGAGGGATCTAATGTATTCCCATGTTAAAGTATCCTTTATGTTAATCCAGGTTATGAACTATCTGCATGCCTTTCATCACGAGATTATTCCTAGGTAAAAAAAATCTAATTAGTCCGTCCGTTGTTAGATTATCAAAAAATATTGGACACGTATTTTTTGTGCTTTGTGTGACGTGCTTTAACAAATCATAAAAAAATTTACGAAGATAGAGCGAGTCTAAGTTCGGGAGTGGGGGTCGTGACGACACTTTAGAGTAAAAAAAAGTGTACTCTAACGTGATTTCACGCGGAACTTCAACACACACGTATTTTTTTGTTGAATTGACAAAAGAAAAAATATGTGTCTAATATTTGTTTGACGTGCCAGCTGGCGCAGTTGGTTAAGGTTCACCTTACACGCCGCAGGTCGTGGGTTCGATTCCCACACAGGACATGTATTTGTGTGCATGACCATGTCTGTATGTCCTGAGTCTGGGTGTAATTATGTATATTAAGTATGTATTTACAAACAAAAAGTAGTATATGTATTATATCAGTTATCTGGTTTCCATAGTACAAGCTCTGCTTATTTTGGGATCAGATGAACGTGTGTGAGGAATGTCCCAGGATATTTATTTTTGATAATGTAAAAGTTTTTTTTGTCATCTAGACTATTTGCTGGTCAAGGTTAACAAACATACAAACAAACTCACCTGCGCATTTATTATTGTTTATCAGCACATAATAGATAATAGTACAATTAAGAGAGTAATGTCACAAAAGTACATTGGGCACTTACAACACGAGAGTAAAAATAAGTGTTCCATAAAATGAATTGCCCATTCAATCGTCGATTAGGATTACTTTGTTGGCGCTTTTGTGATGAATTGTTGGAGATTTAAGTTCGAATATAAACCTATTATTGCACTTTACTGAACCTACATCATAATTTATAGATTACAGAATGTATGCTCGAGAGCTTTCTTATCGACACTAAATGGATTCAATTAGTCAATGTAATAATTTTAAGAATGCACGTACATCTGAATGTAATCTTAATTACGTAAAAAATCTAGCTTGAATATTGCAGACATAATAAATAAATTATTTTATTTTATCTAATGAAAATGTTATGGTATAATTAATGTAAGAAAAATAAAAATGTATTTCCGTTAGCACAATCATACCCTACGGCCTCAGACCAAGAAAATAAAAACTTGGAAAAAAAGGACGTAGTAGGTACGCCTTATCTTGCCTTTTGACATAAAGTATTGACATTTTGAAATTTTTATCCTTTTTTTATCCTTATTTATAAAGCATCACTATCGGCAAAAGGGCTAAATAACTAATGAATGTATTTTTTGGAAATTCATTTATTATTGAAGAAAATATTTATTATTCATTTATTATTCCAGCTAAGAAAATAGATTTTCCCATACATAGAATGATCTATCTAATGTAATGATCTAGTGTTATAATAAATTGATGGTTATTTACATGCTATTTATGAGTAATAACTTTTATGTGTAGTGAAAATTAGTAGCTAGACAATCGCAACAAAATTGGTAATTTAGTTATGATTGTCAATTTTATGAGTTTTTTATTTTATTTGTAGATTTTAGTTTAACTTGAAGCCACCAATAATTCATTAATAAACCAATGAGACGTCGAGAAGAACTACGACAATATTTGGTGACTTTAAATTGTGCCATCGAAAAATACAGCCTGTATGAAAATGTGCTTTCGAATTTTATAAAGTGTTTGGGCTTGTTGCCAAAGATGTGGTGCAGACTAATAGGCACAGTAGAGAGTGAAGTCCTCTTCTCTTAAGACTGAATCAATTTAATCGTATTCGCAAATAAACGAGAATTCGCTATACCTACGCCAGCTGACGTTGAACTAGAAATATTAGCGCTAGCAGTGCTGTCTGCCGACCGTAAACACTCCCTCCATTCATCCAACGTTTACTTTTTCAGGGCGCTCTCTCAAAGAATGTTTCTATTGATGCGGCATGTTGTGTTTCAAAAAGTGAAGTGAGAATTTTGAATAGGATTGTTTTGATACTTTTTCATTGAGCAAAATTGTGAATAAAGTTATCTGTACATCTGGTTGGAAAAATATGACGACGAATTAAATTTTTGGCCTCGATAAGTTACAAATTGTCATATTTTAAGTGATTCAAAGTGTACAAAGAAATAATATCCGAAATACAGTTTCTATGCTACTAGTGATGTACCTAATATCCAAATACGATACCGATTATACCGAAGTACAGTATTACCCAATTAATATGGCTTACCGACGTACCTGCGCAGAAGATACATTTTCAAAGCGTGGCAAACGCTATTGGCCCACAGCTGCCGTCATGTTAGCGCGCGCCGTGCGGAGGGGCGTGACTTGCGAATGAGACGGAACTAACAGCTGCATTGTATTATGAACCTTATAGTAGTGATCTAAGGTTGATTGTAAGTTTTAAGCATTCTTTCGTTAATCTTCAGGGCCATACTTTCTTTTCTGTGCGAACGAAGATTCACGACGCGCCATATAAGTTGGGTAATACTGTATATATTTTATATTTTAGTAGAGAATAAATCTAGTGAATTGCATTACAACTAGGTTCTATCGTCTCTACATGTGCGTTTATGTTTTGCAGTCGTTTGTGTGATCAGTGAGAGTATGCGTACTTGAGGTACCTTTAATTAAAATAATACATCTTCTTCGATTTCTGTTAGATTATATCTTGTACATGATTGAAAGTTATAAAAATATCTACCTACAAGTTAAAAAGGCAACATATTTCATACGATGTTGATACATAAGAGCAGATGCAAAAACTATTTGCGTTCTAATTTAATAGAATTCTAAGTGAAATAGTAAAATGTTTACTTGTATTTCTATTTCAGTAAACCGATCTCGGTTTGTAGCTGTGTCACTAACGAAATAGATAGTATAGTCACTGAAACCCGTTGTATTATTTTAGCTAGCTGTATTGATATCACTAGAAATAGTTATTTCCCGGTTTTTTATTTCACTGTAACATGTATACATTTATTGATGATCCAATATCCTTTTTGGAGCATAAACTGAAAGACTAGTAATAACATATGTATAAACATGAACAAAAAAGGTTCAAATAAAAAGATGAAGTCGCTATTTAAATATACAGAATTAGTCCAACAGACAGAAGTCTTAAAAAACTTGGGTTCAAATAAAATAAGAATGAAAGGTCCAAAGTATTGTGTTTGTACGTGTACCAAGTTTTCTAAATCTATACTAAATATCTTTTCGGTTTACAATACCTTTTTTATTTTATTTATTTTTATCGTGGGGAAATCCTCTTAGGATACCCTACCGCCCCGGGGGTAGCGGCCTTTACCGGCTAAAACCCCACGGTGGTCGCCATCGGCGCTGTAGAGAGGGGGGCGGGCTCTCGTGTTGAACGCGCACCTGCTCACCCCTCAAAGCGCGGCGCTTTGATAGCTCGTCCCGGGGGAAGTCTGACACTTTCCCCCAGCACCCTCGCTGTGCTATCACACGATGAGTCGTGACCATATCGACTCATCGTCCTCCTTGGGGTCGCTTCTGGGCGCACAGAGCCCCCGCTCTGATTGCCCACGACCCCAAAGGCCCCGTTTAGTCGCCTTTTACGACAGGCAGGGAAACACCGTAGCTATTATTCTAAGCCCCAGCTACAGGGCAGGAGGGCCACGACGAGGCACAATTGCGCCCCGGCGGCATCGCCTCCGAGTGGGATCGGCCCTTTCGCGATCCCGCTCAGCAGCCTCCTTCTGGACCATTACGGTCTCACAGAAGGAGGCTACGGCCCTCCACGCTATATCCCCGCTCAGCATCGCCGACACGACTGCTGGCAGGGAGAGATTCCGTCCGATCTCTTGGACCAGGATCCGCCGCTCGGGTTCCCACGCAGGGCACACCGCGAGCGTGTGCGATGCGGAATCCTGGTCACTCCCACCGCAGTGGAAGCAGGCCACCGTCGGTTTACAATACCTACCCAAAATGAAATACCGGCTTCGTAAAGCAGAAAACTGTTTTTACAAACAACAATTTGTTTCTATTCATAATAAGGTTCGTGGAAAACTGCATGGTTCCTTTCCGGATGCAATTGCCCACAACATGGGCAGCTTTGAAATGACTGCATTTTGCTGCAGGCAATCTGTACCATCTTTTCTGAATTGTATACTTTGCCTGTTTCATCTGGTTTCATTTATTTCAATTGTTGTTTGATTATCTGTACTAAATCCCGACTCGTTGAAAAACAAGTACTCCGGCTTATAATAATAAGGACGGTATTTATTTTAACAGCTTCGTCGGCTTTTTAATTTCCGTTACATAGATTGAAACAAGCTTCAGAAGTAAAAGCATTTAACAATGGAAGAGCGACTATTTTAGAAGTAATTTTGATGTTAAAATAACATAATTCATTGTATGCACGCAATTGTTGTCAGAGCGATTAGAACGTAAATTATAATGTAAGAGTAATTGCTGAGTTTATTGCCGCCTCTTCCCAGCAAATGTAACCTTCCGAACCGGTATTAGAGTACTAGATTCAGACTATACATAGTGCCTGCGAAGGTCTATTTGAAATAATTTTTTTGAATATACAGGTCGTTGTTTTGGTCAGCGACAAACGACTCAGGGTCGATAATACAAATGATACTGGTGCTAAAAAAAATACTTTATTTTTTTTAAATAATATAAATATAAAAATTTTTTTTTTGAAAATCATGTAATAAGCTAAAGCGTAGACATAATACTCAACGGGAGTACGAGGGAGTAAAGGGGTGGGGCGATGGCGGCTTGTGCCTAGCTCTAGTCTGTGCACGTGCCTAGTAACCATACTTTGCGGTAATTTTATTTCAAATTGAATAAGGTCATCATATTTACAGTATTTAATGGAATTAAGTCCATTTTTGGGAAATATATATTTTGTACTACCGCTCCTAGGTCGCTTGTCGCCGACCAAAACAACACATTTTGTTCAAATATACCTCTGTAATAAATTCCCAGCTAATACATAAATATTAAACATCAAAGTTTTACGTGAAATATATAACTAGGTATAATTTTAAAAGCTCTCCAGAGGTTATTCGTGTTCTTCATATAATAAAGAAATATACTCGTAACTTATAAAAATGTTTGCTTTTGGTTATACCTAAAAATATATTATTTTTATAAGTACCTAAATCTTGTGTACTCAATCTGGGAATAGCTAATGACATTTTGGTATAAGTGTAGGATTTGAGAGTGTTTAATGTAAACACTTTTGTTGCGAGCTGTAAAGTAAGGAAACATCTACAATTTAATATGACCGAGATTAGCACGAGTAGCGTAGTAACCTACACATTTAGGTTATTGTAATTTCATAAAAAAACGGCCTTTCGTGTTTCATTTAACATTTATTATTTCCGAAAGTAAAAACTGATTGAGATTTTATACAAGTTATTCTTACTCTATTCGGCTTACAAGACGTTATTTATTCGACGAAGCTCAAATTATTCCTGTTACAGAGACTTGAAATTGCCTGGTATTTTACTGTTTTACGGTTCACAATTCAAACTCTGTGACAGTTTTATATTATTAGTGCTAATATTTCCCAGTTCGTAGGAATAATCTACAGTTATTTGCCGTTCAGAAGTAAGCTGTTAAGTAAAGTTTTGTTATTGTGTATTTTAGAATGTTATGTGAGTTATGTCAGTTGTTTCTCATTGACACGCGAAAAAAACGAAAATATGGTAGCCAAAACTACGTGGTTATATCCGCGGCATATTTAATTTTTGTGTATTTATTCCCTATAGGTATCACGTTTTATTTTTTCATGTCGATTCGTCTATGGTTATATTTATACCTTTTAGTACCAAGAACCAATTCCAACATGATGGCATACTCCCACGCAGGGTCGGGCTGGCCATAAGCAAGGCGGCGTTTGCCAGCCGGGCCCTAGCCTGCGCGGGCCTTCCAATGACCTCGGGACACGATCACAGTAGGTAGGGTGGGGGCCCTACATACTAAGCAAGTAATGAAACAGAAATAAATCAAAAAATGGTAGACCCTTAGCATAGGTCATCCCTAAAACTTGTTTTGTACTTGTGGGGAGCTACCCAGGCGCTTCATGATGGCAGGCTTACTCTATAATATAGTAAAGGTAATTCTCGCTCACCGTCATTACGCATAATGGAGTCACGTACAGCAGCCCAAAGTTCACCATGTCGAACAGCTCCGAGTTATATTTCCTTCGTTGAGGTATGCATATTGTCTCCATGTTGCCGTCGCCAAGGTCGTTAGTTATTGTTCCAACCCATATAAATTTTGGAGCACTATACGCTGCACTTGTCATCCAAACTCCTAGTATCACCAGCTGTGAATAAAGATCATATTTGTGTAATCTGAACAGAGTGTGTAGGTGAGAAGAATAAGTCAGGGGTATATTACTAACTGTTGTAGCGATTAACTTAACCTTAAATGCGAACAACTACCTTCTTATTAAAAATAGTAGATTATTAACCAAGGGGATAAAGCAGTGTCTTCTGTCGCGGGTGACGATTTACATCGCGAGCGTAACGAAGGACTCGAGGTTTACTCCCGAGCGTAGCGAGCGTGTTAAAAACTTAAATCACGAGCGAAGCGAGGGATTTAAGACGAGTCCTGAGTGTAGCGAGGGATTTAAGTTCACCTAAGACTAAGACAGCTTTATCACCGAGCAAAAAATACTCTACTTTTCGTACCATTTGCGAAAAAATTAACACAATAATAATATGAGATAAGCATTTATTAAAAATAATGACAATTAAAAGTAAAAGTTAACATTCGAAACATTGGTCCAATTATTGATAGAGTTACATTTTTGTTCGGTACATTTATTGTTGATGAGTTGATTTGCGTATTCCTTTTTCAAAAAGATGTATAATGCTTTATATACAAACTCAATGGTGTAAACACAGATGTAGTTCAGTATAAATTTCGGTAAGTATCCAAATTTAAATCACATTCTCCCCTATAGGATGAATGAAATTCAGTACAATTTTCTTTCCCTGTTTTTAACAGATTAAAAATGACTATTGCTACGTTCGCTTTTTGTGGCATAGAATGTCACTTTTTGAGCAAGTGGTACACACAACGCCACATCAACCTATACTGATTGGACTTTGGACTATTTGAGGTAGGACGGTGAGAATCGAGCGAGTAAGCGCGATATATTTTTGTTATTTCGTCCCACTCACGCGCAGGAACCGTACGTAGCAATACATCCATACTATACCTATACGTATGATGTATAGTCAATTGTAAAAACAGGTTCGAGCTCGTCTCGTAATAATTTGTTCAATTCAATTTGCGCTGCGCCTATGCACCTATACTAATATCTATATCTATACTATAATAATATAATAAAGCGGAAGAGTTATTTTTGTTTATTAAAATGGGCTAATCTCTGGAACTACCAGTAGGATTTGAAAAATTCTTTTACTAAAAGGAAGCCACATTATCCCCGAGTATTAAAGAGTAACTTTTATCCCGGAAACTCGGGTGAAACCGCGGGTAACAGCTAGTAATAATATAATAGAGCGGAAGAGTTTTTTGTTTGTTTGTTTAAACGCGCTAATCTCTAGAACAACCAGTCCGATCTGAAAAAAATTTTTTGTATACGATAGCCAAATTCATGAGGAATAGTATAGGCTATATATATTTTTTTTAATAGGGATTCCTACGTAATCGCCAATAATCTAACCCAAGGTGTATACAAGACGTATGATCGTAATATCGCGTGCGCTGCGAAAACAATTGATGATAGAACAAAATAATGTTTTAGGGAATTGTAGGTCTTCAAAATATCCACAAAACAGTTTCAGGTGGTATATACCTATCTCCCATGGTTGACATACAGTAACCATTTCTATGTTTTAAAAATGAATAAAAAATATTCATATTTAAAACGTTATTTGCTAAGCGATTTTGACCAATATAGTATTGAAATTTGTTGTTTGCGTGACGAGCGAGACTTACCAATTACGATATATGAGATACGCACTATATTATAATAATATAATAAAGCGGAAGAGTTTTTTGTAAGTTTGTTGAAACGGGCTAATCTCTCGAACAACCAGTCGGGTTCGAAAAATGATTTCACTAATAGGAAGCGATAAATTATCCCCAAGTATTCTACATTTACAGGTTACTTTTTATCCCGAGAACGCAGGTAAAACCGCGGGGGACAGCTAGTAAATGTAATAAAGTGGAAGAGATTTTTGTTGGTTTAAACGCACTAATCTCTGGAACTACCAGTTAGATTCGTTTTTTTTGTATACGATAGCCAGATTCATGAGCAATAGTATACGCTTAGTATATTTTATTTTCAAAAAATAGGGTTCCCTATGTAAACTCTAATAATATAACCCAAGGTGCAAAAAAATACCTTTAAAATCCCTAATATCGCGTGCGCTGCGGAAACTATTGATGATAGAACAAAATGATATCCTAGATAATTATAGGTGTTCAAATTGTCTTCAAAAAAATCCGCGGTGTCATATACCAATCTCTCCTGAGGCCTGAAGTTGAAATATAGTAACCATTTTTATGTTTAAAAAATATTCATATTTAAATGGTTATTTTCTAAGCGATTTTGACCAATATAGTATTGATCCTTATCCAGTTAAATATTTTCGTTAGCTTATGCATTTAATGTAGATTAAATGTGCCCTTTACATCATATTTTTTAAATAAATACTTTTAGATAATATCACAGCTTTTAAATTACACAGACCAAATAAAAAACATTGTTTTCTTGGCGGGCGAGACTAATATCTATAGTAATATAATAAAGCTGAAGATTGTTTTTGTTTGATTTTCTTTTTCAACGCTAATCTCTGGAACTACCAATCGGATGTGAAAAATTATTTCACCTATAAGAAACTACATTATCCCCGAGTATTATTATATATTACTTACTTCTTACATTGGGAACGCGGGGCAAACCGCGACAGCTTAGTAATTAGGTATATCCATAATTTTCAATCTTTATTTGTTCGTGTTTGCAAAAACGACGATTATTGAGAAACTGTATCACATATAAAATGATTTTTTCTGAATGACTGACTGATGAATCAACGCCCAGACTAAACCGCTGATCGTAGAGACCTGAAACTTGAAGCGTGTGTTCTTTGTATGACGTAGGCATCCGATAAGAAAGGATTTTCTGAAATTCTACCCCTAAGGAGGTGAAAAACGGGGGCAAAGTTTGTATGGGACAACGTGATTCCTTAGTTCAATCTACTTTAATTTTTGCATAGGTAAACATTCTTTAACAGAATTGATGGAAGATATGTTTCGTATTTTATTGAAACTCATCGCCTACGGGGTTGAAAAGTTGATATCAATACAAGGAGTATTGTGCTTTTGATTTAAATATTCTTTATATTGGACATTCCAATTTTTAAAGAGTATTGCCACGGGTATTGCATTGCAACAAGCTTTTATGTGAGTTCAACTTTTTTTTGAATAAAATCGGATTGAGTTTTTAAACATTTTTGTCTGTCTATTCCGGTTTATAGCTGATGTTATAACGAGTAACTTAGCTACTTTTATTTTTGAAAAAATAATTCCTTTACCAAAATTGCTTTAGCTTCCTTTTTAGGGGGGTCCGACCAAAGACTACTATTGTATACTGGGTCCGACGACGGTCAGAGTCACTGGGCGCTGCTGGATGCAAGCGGCCCAAAACCGTTTATTGTGGAAGTCTATGGGGGAGGCCTATGTTCAGCAGTGGACATCTTTGTGCTGATATGATGACATAGGTAGTGCCAAACCAAAATATATAGCTGAGTGCCTGAATGAAAAGAGTCAAACTCACAGATTTAGAGTTAGGCTTAAAATTAATTATTTTATGACATAAAATCCGTTGAAATTACAAATTAATTCTAAACATTTATTTATAATGTCCTAAGCATTCGATCTTACTTTCACATCGATAAGGTTCAGAGTAATAAAATGGGAGGGGTCCATTTTATTGATAGCATGACAGCTGTCTCCGAACGATCGCTAGGCTGAAGCTGAATTAACAATCAAATATAGATAACTATAAAAAATAACATAGCTAATCTAATATAAGTTAAGCGGTTGGCTCGCGGTTAAAAATATAGCAATGACATCAATTGTTATAGGACGCGCGTCTCTCGCGAGAACCAACGGGTTAACTCAAGAGTCAACATTAGTAACAAATATGAAAAATAATACAATAATAATAACACAATTTAAATATGTCAGCAAGAACATCAATCCATACTTCCTAACTTTAATATTATAAATGCGAATGTGAGTTTATTTGTTACGATTTCACGCCTTAACTACTCAACCGATCGCTATGAAATTTGGCACGCAGTTAGCCTATAGTATGAAGAAAGAAATAGGCTACATTTTATCCCGGGAACACGGGTGATACCGTGGGGAAAGCTACTATAATATATTTGTGTAATTAGATCATTATAATCATGACTTAGAAATGAATCAGTCTTTGGGAGGAATTAACAATTAAACCTAGTTATTTAATAGTATATGCAATTTGTGACTAACAAAACATAAAAATATGAGTTACCTACTTAAAATGAAAATAGATACCTATCACATAGATTTAAATATTTGCATTAAAAATAATCATCAATACTAAATACTAATACGCAACCAATACAGAAAACTTGCAAAAGTAAACAATAATCCAAACAATGCAAAAAAAAGTGCGCCTGTGTGTGTAAGCGCCAAGCACAACACCGCCCGGTGCCGGCGCCGGCGCAAGTGCCGCTAACACCGCCCCGTCCCCTCTCCCCCATGCCGCTACCACCGCCCTGCCACGTCTGCCTGCACTATCCCTTTCTAGAGTATTTGTATATTGACTGTAGCGTAGTTATGGTTATATAGGGTGTCGAGCTTGATCTGTGGCCGTGTGTACGAAAAGAAGATTTTAGTAAAACCAGTCGCTCCGTCACTTTCTAACATCATATAACAAAAAGAGACGAGGTTATTTTAAAATCTGTGTTTGCTTTAAACCATGTTTTGTAATAAGGGGGCTAAGGTTTACATTTTGAAATCGGATCGGCATAATTTCTTTTCGATATCTGAAGGTCTGAAGCACAGCGAAGTCTTTGTATGGTATAACTGAAGCATACAATTTTGCGAATATCTAAAATTCATTGGAAATAAGTAGATGTCTAAACTATCCAGACTTCTCAACTATCTTTGAGTATTTGTAAAACTCGATGCCGGTCGGCTGAAGCGAAATGTTTTAAATTATGACGCGAAATGTTATGTATAAGCGAAATGTTTTTAATAAAATATGTACAAAGATGTTTATCAATTAAATATGTATTTAGTTATGAAGACCAAATTATATACAATATCAAAAGTTTATCTTTATTCGAGACGAACATAAACATGATTTCAGCACTGACTCAGTGTAACAGATATTTTATATTTTTCAACACACTTGCTAGTAGAGTGACTCTTATTGCACTGCTTTTAATTTCATAATGCAGCATATTACGCACTAGTGCTTTTTTATCTTTATTTAAAGGGATCTTTGTCAATTTGACAATGTCGTCCCCGTAGAAGAAGTATACATTATAAATCAATCAATTTCTTAAATATATTACACTTGATTCTGGAATGAAAGGAATAGTGCACACAACGCCCCAGCCTCCCCCGAAAGAGGGGAAGCTAAGACGCTGTTACACGCTCCCACATCATAGCGTTTTAACAATATCTGCTGACGTTGTAACTCGTTTCGGGCACATTCAGTCAATATATATTGTATGTCTTCAACGACTCCACATACCGTACGTTTGGGGAGTCGACTTTACCCATTAGGTGTGCGAACTTATTTGATGGAATATATCCGGAACGCATTCTCAACAATGCCACTATATGCGCTCTATTCCTATCCATGTCCTGAAACCATGGGTAACGAGTAGGTTCACACTGAATGGTTTTATACCATATTCCTTTAGCCTTAGACCTCCCATCAAAATATTCCCGCCATTGTTGTGCACATATATCCTTAATCTTTGGTAAACAGTCTGTATGTAACAAGCTTGTTTTGCCGCCTGGTCCCATGATGCCAACATGAGCTGGAAGCCACTGTATCTTTACTATTTTATTCATACAATGTAATTTAAGAATAGTATCGAGGATTACGTATGCTATCGGGGACCCTCGAGAAGTCGAGGGAAGCCGAGCCAGATGCAAGAGAGCACTCTTTGAGTCAGATAAAATGACTATATGATTACAATCTACACATAACGCATATGAAAGTGCTTCCGATATAGCTATTAGTTCGCAGTACATTATAGATATGCCTACATTAATTTTGAATTTTATTACATCATTTGTCTGAGGATCAAAAAATGCAGCTCCTGTTTCATATCTATCCTTAGATCCATCGGTGTACAGTTGATAGTAGCAGTCATTACTATCTAAACATCTTATGCATGTTTCTTTTAGATGGTTTGGGTTTATAAAACGTTTCGCTTCTCGCACACAATTAATTTCATGCAATACTATTTTAGAAAAGTCATTGTTATGTTATGATACATGTGTGCAAAACCAACTTTGCACACATGTATCATAATGTACTATTTCAACACGCTCGTAAAGTGACATTTATTGCACCGTTTTTAGTATCTTAATACAGCGTAGGTATTACACACTAGTGCTTTTTACTTTACATTACCGCACAGTTTTATGATAATTATAATCCCGATTATGTTAAGTTTGTACCTCACTTCAAGTGATAAGTGTGTAGATGAAGCATTCTTAACCGGGTATAAGAGTTTGACAGCCCATCGCTGTCAAGAAACCTGCACGCCATTTTCCATAAAAATTTGTTAAAATTTTCGCTGCGTGGTTGATATTACCTATCAAAAAATAAACTCCAAAAACTGTTTTTTTCCTCGCAAGTTTGTTGAAAAACGTCATATGATAGGTACACACGTGCATTAATCATTACACTCTTGGCTCTCTTATTAAACTTTAATAACGCCTCGTGTGCTTTAACCAACTTTGCACACATGTAACATAATGTAGGTACTATTACAGTAGTTATGGCTTACCGATGTACCTGCGCAGAAAATACATTTTCAAAGCGCGGGAAACGCTATTGGCCGACAGCTGCCGTCATGTTAGCGCGCGCCGTGCGGAGGGGCGTGTCTTGCGAGTGAGACGGAACTAACAGCTGCAGTGTATTATGAACCTTATAGTAGTGATCTAAGGTTGATTGTAAGTTTTAAGCATTCTTTCGTTAATCTTCGGGGCCATACTTTCTTTTCTGTGCGAACGAAGATTCACGACGCGCCATATAAGTTGGGTAATACTGTACACATGTAAGTAGATATTCAATAAAATACGAACATCGCATTCCTTTTGTTAGTTTCCTATTCATTCGCTGTGGATTATTCAAATTGTTTTTCTAACAGAATCATTGAAGATGAATTACATTCATGTAATTTTTGTTTTTTTTTTCATCTAATACTTTGACCCAACTACCTTACATACCATAATGTACCTATCTTCGTAATATCTCAAAAATTGAATCCATCTATTTCTAAAGAATAAAGAAAAACAGAATCAAAACAAGAGATAAGCAAATTTGATTAAGCCCAGTTTCACCATGTTCTGATAAGCATGATATTTACAATTGCGGACGAAACAACTTTTTCATTATTTTCGAGCGAGTACCAACGTTATCGGAGCGTGGTACCAGAGGACCGTTACACACCCAATAGATTTAATGGTAAAAATACTGTATAATAAATACACAAAGTTACCTTTTAAAATACGAAAATTCAAAATTTAATTTTTCATACAGCATACAACGAATGGCGATAGATTCTACAGTTGATAAAGAGCAAACAAATATTTGGATAATTTGGTTTGAATTTTTAATTTATTTTGAGCTGAAACTTTTTATAAAGAATCTATACCTGATGTAGTCTTCACCCCCTTCGGACGGAACGGAAAGGGTAGGATTTTTCCTACCCTTTCCGTTACACCCGGTAGGTATACCATACCGTTAGTACTGTTATCTATTCTGTTACCATACTAGCTGTACCCTGCGGTTTCACCAGTGTTCCCGGGATAAAAAGTAAAGTCTTAATGCAGCTTCCTATTAGTGAATTTTTTCGAATCCGACTAGTAGCTTTTGAGATTAGCCCGTTTAAACAAAATTCAAAATCATTTATTCAAATAGACCTTCGCAGGCACTTATGAAAAGTCTGACTCTAATACCGGTTCGGAAGGTTGCATTTGCTGACAAACAAACAAAAACCCTTTAGTATAGATTCCAGATATTTGTTATACATTGAATAGGCCTGTATAAATAGTATGTACACGGTTTTAATTTAATAGCGCACGTTCTGTAAATAAAATCCCACCAAAAATATTTTACTGTAAAATGTTGCCAAGACGAGACCATATGGCTCGCACTGTCAAAAAAATTATCAGATCTCATGTAGAGCCAAGCTTATAACTCTACACGCCCTAACTCTACAAGCCCTATATCTTGACTACGGTGTGTAGAGTTTGTGAAGTTAGGGCTTGTAGTGTAAGTGCTTGTAGAGTAAGTTATAAGCTTGGCTCTACATGAGTTCTGATAACGTTTTGAAAGTGCGAGCCATATGGTCTCATCTTGGCAACATTTTACATTAATATGTACTGACTACTGACTACATACTCCTGGTGTATAATTTAGGTCTTACCCTCAGTCTTGTTGAAGTGAGGATCTGCTTGCATGTGATGGGATGTATGATGGCGAAGTATCTCTCCGTGCAAATAACAACCAGAATAAATATAGATGCTGTGTAGCTCAACGAATGTACGAATTGGTACATCTTACACAAGAAGTCACCAAATACCCAGCTGAAAAAAAAACGTAATGTTGGTTTTAGTTTTTTTTTTTATTTACTACTTAGGTAGCAAACAGGCATACAGCCCGCTTGATGGTAAGCGGTTACCGTAGCCTATGGACGCTTGCAACACCAGGAGAGTCACTCGCACGTTGCCGACCCTGCAGAAGTCTCTTCACACCCTTTTTGAAGAACTCCATGCTGTAGTCCATTGGGAAAACCACGGCAGGGAGCTCATTCCACAATCTGAGCGTCCGCGGAAGGAAGCTCCTTTGAGACCGCACAGTTCGAAACAATTCTGGTTCCAATGGGTGAGGATGGACTCCCTGTCGATGGCGAGATTTGATATGGTGGAAGGTAGCCGTGGGCATCATCTTAAACAATTCTTCAGAGCACTGTCCGTTGTACAAGCGGTATAACACACATAAGGAGGCAAAGTCTCTCCTCAGACTGAGACTTTAGTTGTAGTGATTTGACAGAGTGGTACCTAATCCAATTATAAGCTTGAGGTCCACTAGGATCTTTTAGTTGCGCAAGTTATTCTCGTCACGTTTTAATTTAACTCAACATGGTTTGGTCCATGGGGTGCAATTTTACATCTGTACATTTGGTAAGCAATGAACGTACTACGAAATATTGCATGTAAATTAGTTTCACTTTATTTTTATTTCGTCACATGTGCCTGCACATCACATACGCAACTCTTAATTGCGATCCAACTGAGCTTGTACTGAATCGTTTTTAATTATGTCAGAGAACGCTAGTGTACGAAATGTATGAAAAAACTGACATTAATAAAAGATACGTAAATAAATAATACGAGATTTTGTGTTTATTAAGTGCGAGTCAGGGTTCTGTATCACCGTCAAATTTAATAAAGCGTCTACTACAATGACTACTTTCAACTTACGCCCATGTGGCGGTAGCGAAACGGCCAAGCCACATATTTTGACTAAGGTGTAGAGTCATATGGTCTCGTCTTGGCAACATTTTACATTAAAATGTTTTTGCCATTTTTAAAATCGAGAAAAAACGCCAAAATAAATAGACGTTTTTTGTATCGGGGTAAACTTTTCTTGTTGTTGCGGCAATAGAAATACACATTCTGTGAAAAGGGGTTACGAACTAAAATCTTCCAATCCCTTTCAACCGTCTTCCTATTACGGTTCATGAGATACAGCCCACTGACAGACGGATGGACGTTAGGTCCCGTTGGTAACCCTTTGGGTGCGGAACCCTAAAAAGCCAGTCAAAACGAATTGCTATTAAAGTTGATAGTAGGTTAGTATGCCTATTCTGTTTGTTTAAAATATTTCTCATATCAATTTTAAGAATTACACGTGAAAAAAGTAAGGCTTGATGTTTAATCCAGTGGTCCCTGAAAGTCTACAGCGGCGGAGTTTCATCGGCAATCATGGTAGGTAAATTATTCATGAGCCCAACATGAGGTTAAGCTTTAATTAAGTTTATACCTATATAAGGTGTAACGGAAAGGGTATATACATCCGAAGGGGGTGAAGACTACATCAGGTACAGACTCTCTATAAAAAGTTTCAGCTCAAAATACATTACTAAAAAATTGAAACAACATTTTTTAATTCAAGTTTTTTGAATTAAAATCATAACCAACATGTCACCGGTCAATGAGGGTCATTGTCATTTTGCATCCCTTACTAATATTAATATAAAATTTTATCTTCCGCGATCTGTGCGCCTCGTACCAAAAAAGTGGATTACTGTAATGTATATACAGTTTCCGTTACACCCTGTATATCGCACTGAGCTCTTGCCTCCTAACTCTTCTGTTTATAAATATGTAAAGGTAAACGAGCAGAATATTGCGAACTACTACTTCCAACTCAATATTATTTCACTCATGGGGATAGTAAATTTTGATCTGTTTTTTTAACCGACCACATGCGATTTCGCTTACTATAAAACAGTGTCATATAAGAGTTATTTCATACTTTATAATCGACATCAGAAAAAAGGAGATTTATCAATTCGTCACGTACGTAAGTAATATTATTGGAACTGCAGCATATTCACATCTATCTATCCAAACAAATATACAAAATTTCATAGGTGTATGTATGTTTGTCTACGTTCATCGAAATCGGTTCAGTAGTTTTCAAGATACAAATATGTGAGACGGCCTGGCTTATTGATACGAGCTACGGGTGTGGTGTAAAAGGAAAAAATCTCAAAACCTTGGTCAAATTCTAGTGCATTTAAGACTGATTGATATTGACTTCAAATCAGTGTCAGATTAGAATTATTTTATACTTTTTAGTGTATTTTGACGACGATTTAATTTTTTTAAATTACTTTTTTATTAGTGTACTTTGAAGGCGGTTTATTTTTTTTGTTAAAATGTTAATTTATTAATATGAGTAGCTATTTAGCGAAGGATACTGTTACCGACCTTTTATAATATTTTCCTAGTTATAATTGATTAACTGATTTAAAAAAGATGGTTTTGCATTTAAGGTAATAAAATGTATTTTTAATACCTATGTTTTCACTCTTGTTAAATGAAAAATACATAAATATCCTCAAAATCATTTATGCCAACAGTACAAGTAGAGTCAAACTAGATAGAGTAGGGGAAAAAGTTAACATAAATAGAGGTGTGAGAAAGGGTGACCCGATTTTTCCGAAATCTACGTAACTATTTTACAATACATAATGAAAAACTTACCATGGTCTAAGCAAACCATCAGCATAAATGGAAATGATCTGAGCCATCTCAGGTTCGCCGACGACATCATTCTGTTCTCGGAAACTTCACACGAATTAAACAGCATGATAAATTATGACCTAAACCATGCGAGTACAAGAGTTGGATTAGAAATGAATCTCGACAGAACTAAAGTCATAACTAACCACCATACCATACCCATCTCGGTTAACAACATCCCTCTCGAGTTGGTAGAAAAATACGTGTACCTAGGCAAACAGATATCTTTTGGCAAAGAAAGAGATATTGAGGAAGTAGATAGAAGAGTGGCGATCACCTGGAAGAAGTAGTGGGCTCATAAGGAAATATTTAAATCGCAACTCCCGTTACCTACTATCAAAAAGATAGTTTAAGATAGGTTGCCAAACCTGGACGTTCGATTTCAAGACCAGAAACAAAATCCAAACTACTCAAAGAAGAATGGAGAGAAGTTGCCCAGGTATAAAACTAAAAGACAAAGTGAGAAATTCAGTAATCCGCAAGAAAGAAAAGGCCCCTTTAAGATTCTTTAATGTGTTGGGTTATGTACACTAAGCGAGTACTATCTCTGCCCGTACTATTGAAAAGATACGGCCAAATACAGCACCCGCGAAGTACAATGACTATTGCAGAAAATAAGGGAACTATACTGGGTCTATGGAGGGAGCTTGCTGTACTGGTCCCATCATATAGTATCATCAATCATCTTATTTTTATTTGGCAGCTTTGTAAAACTTTTTAAACGCAAAACTTGTAGTTATTCAAGGCATTAATACTATTTATTATATTCATAATTTGTGTAACAAAAAGAGCTAAAAATATATATTGTCAATTTCTTTTTATATAAATCATCTATACTATTTTTAAATAAGACATAAATAAACGTTAATTTATATCTAAATTAAGCTCAACAAAAAGCCTTCTTCTTTCGATTTTGTTACGGACATACATTACATCAATAAATGTTGCACGTCCGCGATAATACAACAAACCTCGTATGGAGGTGAATAACTTTTTTTCATGAGATAAGCAAACTTATTGAGTGGAATGTGCCCGGACTCACAAAGCACTCTAAAGGCAGTGACTGCATCTACTCGTATATAATCTACATAATGCCACATCAAACCATGGAATTCGAGAAAACTCGCTCTGTGAAGGCCTGTAAAAAAATCCTGTTTACCTCGAAATTACATCAAAATAATCTTCGTTGAAAAACTCTGTTTTAATTTGGCAGTCCTATGTGGTCCTACTACATACAGTTCTGAACTTTCCTTGCCTCGTACACACGGCTACAGATCAAGCTATACATTTCCAATATAAGCTGACCTCTCATTGTACGGAAATCTTATACAATACGAGATCAGCTTATACTGGAAATGTATAGCTTGATGTGTTGCCGTGTGTACGATTCAAATTTCATGAGTTTTTATATAGTAGATTTGCGAATATCTAATTAAATATACTAATAACTAATGCAATGACTACTAACGATCTTTCAATCGCTTACAATAAATGCGGTCAAAGCTCATAGCTCGGGCTCTCCCCGTGAGTAGTTATAAATTCTAAATAATGTATACCTACTAATAAAAACAAAATTATCCCTATGTAAACCCACTTTGTAACCAAACACGATACTATCACCGAGCTGATAGTGAGGTCAATCTCTATACACATAATTAAGGAAATGGAACAGTTTTCAATGCACACGGAGGGTAAAAATGCCCACAAAGGCCAACCTAGTTGACAAAAAAGTATTTTCTTTAAGCCGAGAATTCAATAGAGCAGACACGTTTCTTGGCAGTATTTTCACCAGCATGTTTGGGCAGTTGTAAATGTTATCAAGGGCATCAATATTTACCTATAAATCATTTATAACGGGTGCTCGTCACGTAATCCTTCGCCAGTCAAACCGCGCCACCCGTAACATCGACCTTTGACTTTACACAGTCAAGATTGATGGCACTCAATCCGTGCCGCGGCAGATGTTGCAAACGGTATTATATTTACCAATATGTAAATTTAAATGCTCATTGTCTCCTAGCAATTAAAATTTAGGTAGAAGATACCTATTATTAAAACATCAAAAGATTGTGTTAAATAATTGAATGAATTGAAAGCAATTCGAAGATAGGAAGGTACGATAACATTTGTAATAAATCGTTTGATTTGGAAACATTCAATGGCTAAACAAATCAGATATCTTATATTTAAGCAACGATAAAAATAATTACTTTCATGCATTCCATGTCTTTGTTAATTAATTTCATTTGTTCTGTACTAATAGCGTTGAAAATTTCCGAGGGTAAAGCTATAATAAATGACGTTTGTTTATTTGTTTCCAGAAACCGTCACGTAGCTTTCTCCGTGCCATCAAATTGTTTCAATACAACAAATTACAGTGGTTGCGGAGGAGTCGTGCCGTTTGTTCAGTTGTTTTATTACCATGCTTCCAAACATTTTACAGTGCTAATGGTAAATGAGTAAAACATTTATGTAGAAACACGTACCTAATGTACAATCATAGCTCAGAAAACAGGAAATGAAAACGATGTGTTTTTTGCATTGAAAATCAATGAAAATTTTATAAACCCCATCCTGTTAACCTAACGTAAACAGAACGTTCATTTGGCATTAATTAAACAAACGCGTGGTCGACATCAGACCATGTTTAAGTACATACGCTTCGTGTTTTGGTAAAATGATCCGTGTAGGCACAATGTACGAGTGAGCACCAGTAGGCGACACATACAAGATTGATGGTTGAACGTAATGCAATATGGACACCAAAGCAAAGCATGCAATTATGCAGCGGTTGACTAGTCCTGCGTCAGTTTGTCTACTCTAACACTTTTGATTTGCATGCTTTGACGTTGTACTACTGGGGAGTTAACTTCAACTATTCTCGACGCTCTTGCTCAATGAAGTGGATGTGCTACTAAAATCAGTAATCGGCTATATTTAGAGCTTGTGTTTACGCACTTTACTGTTAACCTTTCGCTCGGTAATACTCACCTCGGTATAAGATATATTGTTAAATTTTGAAACACACAGAACACTCCGACGCATAAGTCTGCAACAGCCAGATTCGCCAAAAAGAAGTTAGTTATGGACCGCAGCCGCCTCGACAGAGTTACTACGAGGATCACGAGTAGATTTCCTGAAATAGATAAAACATTATTGAAAAACTTTTCACATAAATGCCGCTTAATTTATTTATGAGTTGAGTTATATTCTGGGTACTGGCTCAACCATCTGATTGAAAATCGTAGGGATAGAAAAGGATTCGTGAAATCTCGGAAACATAAAAGTCTTTGAATAGTATAGTAACTATGTTGAATAGGTTGGGAAAATGCTTTAAAAATGAAATTCGGTCGACATATGAAACGTATTATTACTATTACAAAGGCTAGACGTATAAATGCGGTAGGGGATAGATAATGCATTAGTCGCTCGTGCACTACCAGCTGAGAACATAATGGTCTTTAGATACTTGTATGTGACAGATCGTCAATTTAGTTCTGAATGGATATTTCAAATTGATTTATCTACTTAACATACTACTCATATTGGTACATATATGTTTAAGTAGGTTCCTCCAAACCTATTCAACGACTATATTGACATTGCTTTATCCTATAATATAAATTAACTAGAAAGAGAAAAACAAGTTCTGTAATCTATAGAATTTTGAATATAATTTGAATATTAGAAGGTATTGTAGTAGGGGACAAACCAATAACAAAAGTATGTATTTTTTATAACATTTGTTTGTTCAGTTAATTATTAGTAAGTAAATGAGTGGTACATTCGTAAGTTAGGCTAACAACTATTGCAACTTTCGCAACTGTGAGTTACGTACGGTAACCGTTTAGTAGATGTTTTTTTTTTGTAGTTTATGTCAAAATGGTGGCATAAAAGAATTATAACTTATACATACCTATATGGAAAGTGCTATTTACAACCATTCATTTGATATCCACATTTTGATAATAACGAAAAAAAAAATTTTCTCTTTTTATTTGTAGACGCCATTTCAAAACAATATATATACCTATACCCTATAAGAGTCCAACAGTTAAGACAAATCTAACGACACCTCATTTGTTCCATCAAACCGTTTAGGTTGCAGGACGTGAAAAGAAATATACATACATAGATACACTCGAAAAATACATAGATAGACTCTAGGGCCTCAGAGTATATAAATACTACGTACAACTAGGGCCTAAACTGAATTAATGACTTTTTGATTTTGATTTTGATTAATTAGTGAATTAGGAACTAATAAAAAAAGAAGTTTGAATAAGTAAACAAAAAAAACCCTTTACCTTACAAAATAATTCATAAATGCAAAAAAATGCAAAAACTATAAAATATAAAACAAACACACAACTGCCGTTACAAAACGTGAGTGTGAGATGAATGAACGAGATTCAAATCGCAATCCTACGTCAAACTAAATAGTTGATTAATAAGTTCTACCCGAAACTTTGATATTCCTCTACTTATCTATCTAAATGTAATTACTTGAAGTACCTAAGTATTTATCAGGCCACGCGTGGATTTAAATCAGTAAAAAATAAAATTTGCCACACAAAAGTAATAAAATATTTAGTAGGTACCAATTTGTAGCTGAATTTACGAGCAACCTAATACAACGATTTAATCTTTGCAAAATTAATTCAGGGTGTCCAATTTGGTTCGCTTTAGTTACCTAGTTTCTTCTAAAAAGAAAACTTCACTCATTAAACTAATAAAAACAAATTCAAATTTTCCTTCCAACTTTTCGAACCTCCAGGCAAATAATGAACTTTTAAGAGAGGAAAGCATAGCTTTACATCGCTCAAAGAGCAGTTCGACTGGGGAAGTACCTCCACCTCACAGAATTCCGCAGCCAAATAACTTTATGTTGTGTTTCTGTGCGTGAGTAAGGTCACTAGAGGTCATCATATTGCAAACGTCCTACGGGAACCGCTTGTCACCAGGCGGCCTTTGTTTGCCAACTTAATAGGGATGTTGCCTGGGTAACAATATAATAATTCTAATTAGTCCGTCAGTTAGATTATCAAAAAATATTGGACACGTATTTTTTGCTTTACCAAATCATTAACAATTGACGAAGATAAAGTGCGACTAAGTTCGGGAGTGGGGGCTCGTGACATCACTTGTTCCTAAAAAGTGTACCACACCGTGACGTCACGTGGAACTTCAACACACGATATCTTCGTATTTTTTTGTTTAATTGACAAAAGAAAAAATACGTGTCTAATATTTTTTGATAATGTAAATGACGGACTAGTTAGTTTTTTTCAGGAAAGTAGCCTATTGTATTAAAAAACTGTAAGAAACATCCATATGTACCTACATTATTTATATTTTATAAATAGTAAAGCAGGAATTTCAAAAATAGACTAAACATTTACATTGTTAGTAATAAAATATTCTAGGAATAGAAAAAGCTCTGAACAAATTTGTTTAAAATACTAGAATATAAAATTCAAGTGTGCGAGAATAGAAACTCTATAATTGCTCATCGAGTTTCTTATAACATCGCTTACGAATTGAGACAATCGGAGCCGGCCGAATTGTTTTGGAGATTTTTATTTCATTTTTATGAAAGTTGTGTAAAAAGTGTTAAGTAGTCAAAAAGAAAAAAAATGCCAACAGAACTGGCTGCGATCGGCTCACACCAAGTTTTTTGAAGATCGCTGAAAAAAAGCAAGGGGCAATCTAAAGACATAAACAAGTCTATAGACAGACCCCAACCTCAGAGTATATAAATACCACGTACACCCCAACTAAAAGGCTACACCAACTGAACAGTATGCATTTCTGTTCATTTAAGTTCATGTACTTATAATGAACAAATAAATACCAATTGACTGTAATGCGAATATTCATTTTCAACTAGCGTACGGTACGGCCCGCCTGATGGTAAGCGGTTACCATAGCCGTATGTCGGACGCTTACAACACACTGGGCATCACTCACGCGTTACCGACCCTTCCTGTGAGCTTCGGCGACCGTACTCACGCCACAGAATAATTAATAGTACAACTCACGCGCAGTAACACAACATAAAGTTATTTGGCTGCGGCATCGAAAGGTGGAGGTACTTCCCCAGTCGAGCTGTTCTTTGAGCTATAAACGCTATGCTCTACCGCTCTTAAATTCACGTTCATGAGTTCGAAACACGTTAGTTCCAATGTAAATAGATGCTATTACGAAAAACTAGTTCGAATATATTTTAGCGTAAAATACATTATTTAGTTCCAACCTATGTCCATCAACGTGTTCCAGTTCCAGGCTACCCCTTTGCCAAGTCTCATCAAACCCCGTTAGTCGCTAGAAAATCTTTAACATTCCTACTATGTGGGTATTATGGTTTCCACTTCACACGTTTCCAAACTAAATAACATCAACAGGAAACAGAAAAAAATAAGTAAGAAAACTATGTAGAGATATTTTCTTTTTATAGAAAAATAGAAAGTGTTGTTATTCTTCACCAACATCCTCTAATTTATTGTTTTGAATTATGTTTACTTTTATGACGCGATTGTGAGATGACTTAATTTTTCCATAAAGACTAGCTAGACTATTGATGTCACCTTTTTTATACCTAAGTGGCTAATAGACTAGTAAGTATAGTCAAATAAATAGACTTAATGATACTCTTGTTTTACTATGAAATAACATTTGTTAGCCAAAGAGACGTGATAATAATAATATATACCCCCGCTGGCTCGCGGTTATAAATTTAGCTAATAAAAGATTTAGGCCATTCGCAATTCGCCTAGTGATGAACTTATGTTAATTGGGTGTTAATGCCAATAGACATTTTTTTTAAACCCCAAAAATTCGTAGGGCCCCCCTACCGATCGAGTACCAAATCGTGTCGTTCGTAATGTGTTTGTGACGCTATATAAAAAGATAATGATTTCGATACGTTTCTGTTGTTTCTCACCGAATTCATTCAGTAAAAGTAATTAAAAATGTTGTTTTACTGTCTCCTAATATTATAATTGCGAAAGTTGTGTGTATTCGAAATAAATAGACTGGTTAAAGCTTGTTTCAAATTTATTACGAAACAAACTTAATGCTTTTTTTAAAGCACTAGAAGGTATTATTACTTTTACAATGCTTTTACACCTTTACGCGGACAATTCGGTGAGCCCTGAGAGCTCTCAAATGGGTAAGATTTAAGGTAACATCGCCTGACGGGCGCCCCCGAATGAGGTACGAACCTCTGCTCAGGGTGTATACGGTAATGAAAATGGCTACATCAAAATTCATGAAAAATTGATGTATGTATGAATACGTACGGTATTTCAAAAGTGGTGCTTAAAATAATTGGATTGATTTTTACTAGTACATTGAAAATGTGGCTCGTTGAAATGTTTGTACATACCTATAATGGTGATTCGATTTTTTTTCTAAATTAATTCTCATCCTACGGAATTCGTAAAACGGAAATCCTCGCTTTCATTTATTAAAATATTTTTAATGGTAGCATTTTTTTAAAAGTGCCTCGATAAAACTGTTGATGTTCTTAACTTCACGATCATATTCATTAAAACTTTTTGCTCCATGTTTTCATAAACCTTTAATAAAGCGAACTCAGTACGTGGATTACGTAACTTTATTGCAATGAAATTCAGATTGAAATAACCTCTGAATCGGGAGAAATAGAATAAAATCGGAAATTGGTCCATTTCTAATGAACCACTGTTTATATTTGTAGTTATCAGAACGTAAAAACGTTATCAGAAAACCACTATATTGAACTGATTTCAATTCGAAAGTGATTGAAATTTAGTTAAGTAATCGCCCTTCTGTTCATGACGTTCAGCTTACACGACCCTTATAATAATTTGATAAAATTGTGCGATATTGTCAATGGTTTACCGCCAGGTCACCGTAGCTGTTGATGATTTTGCTCGGGTTTGCTGAGTTTGCACCATGAACCAATTTGCATATAGCCATATAGATGTAACGGAGTAATACTATTACGAAAATACCTGGATGGGGCCCGAAAACTTATGATACGCAATAAGTTAGGGTAGAAATAAGCGTGTGAGTGGAAATTGCTTTCGGCGTCTGTGTTTCCTGACTCTTACAATCTAGGGACTTTCAAGGCCAGAGTGAATAGGTTTCTACTGGGTAAGCGAGCTCCATCTTAGGCTTTATGTCTTCGTCTTTTATGTGCAGGTCAGTCGCCAAACACAAGCCCATTAATTATAAAAAGTACAATCTATTTATCAGGAGTTTATATAGAAATAAGGTAGGTACCTGACACATACCTTAGGGTTGATAATGGATACATCTTGAAATAATGCAGAAATGTATTTTATGAGACCACAGAAATCCCAAGAAAACTGTTTGTGGAACCTTGCATTTTCGAAAGAGAAAAAAAAACAGCACCAATTACAACAATACAGTTGCTGTTTTATAATAATAAAGCGATGTCCGATATAAGACTATTTGTAGGTAATGCATAATTTTATGTTTGCAGTATGGGAACTAATTACTTCGTGTAGTAAACTAAATAGAAAAGGCGTACATATTACGCCGACCCCAGAATTGGGACCAGACCAGGATGATGATGACGATAATGATGGGACTAAATTAAAGCCTCGCGTGGCGCACCAAAAGTTATAGGTACAACCACGGTACAACGATTTGGAGATCGAAAACCATTCACATAAAACTCGCGCTCGTAAAATCTCTTTCAATATGATTTGAGCCAATTTAACAAGGATAAGCTTCAGCTTATAAATTAAAATGGCATGGGAAATTTGATCGAAGGCCGTGCTTAAGTTGGTTTATAATACTTCAAACTGTTTATTATACTAAATAAGACTTCGAGGAAGATTTTAAAGCAGTAGATCTCGACGAAACGTAACCATTTTAGTGGTCGCTGAGGTGAAGTCTAAAACGGTGTTAGTAGATCATGTCTCAAACAGTTTGCCGTTTGTGGCGAGAATCGAAATAATCCCTTAGACAGATCTTGTCCAATTAGTGAACGGGAACAACTTTGGGCTATTATTTCGATGGGCATGTTTACAGAAACCTTTGTATTATATTTGGCGAGGAGCATTTTATTCATATGTAATCCAAAAAAACACGAGAAAATAAATAATAAAGACTCGTGATAAAGGGCCTTTTCCGCCTTTTGTGAGCAATATTTCTCTGTCTGTCTATATTGTGTCAAAGCATAAAATTTTGGACGCATATGTTGTGGTTTGAAAAGGAGTACTGAATTATTGTTCATATCTATACTTTCTATCGACAGTACGTTAGAGAGTGTATTCCCAAACATGATGTCATTCGTCGGTAATATGACTAAAATTACTGACAACATTTATTGGCTCGCCAGTATCATGGTTATTTACCAATATCATCAATTATTGTCAAATATGATGAACAGTGTATAGCGTAGCAATCAGATATTAAATCAATGTTTGCTTCATTAGCGACCTCTCTCATCCCCAAATATAATGTTGTGCATCTATACTTTAGCATACTTTAGCTTTTCATACAAAAAGTACATGTCTCCAGGGAAAAAGGGATGCGATTCGTAAAGTTGTTGCCATAGTAAAACTTGATCGTATTTATGAGCACTTTAAATAGTTTCATTTATTGTCGTATGGTCGTATCCTAACATTGATTAGTGATTAGTGTGACCTTGTAGAGCATTGATCTCGATCGGCTTCATGTGACAAATAATAATAAAGAACATAAACATAGTAATAAACACAGTAAACCTTAACTATTTACAATTGTGAGTATAAACTAATTTGAGCTTACGCAGAAGGTTTCAGTAAATATTAATATTATTCTCCACTTTCATGCGAAACATTAATTTAAGTTAATTTACGGAAATAAACAAAGCATTTATCACACCGTGATGAGTTCGTAAAACCTTTGTCTTTACAAAGCGACATCGCGCTTCGGAGATTGGTTGAAACGAAATAACCGCACTTTGTTGTACATACCTACCTAATATAGGTATCTCAATGATTATAATTTTAGCTAGATAGGCACCTACTAACTACTATTGTAAGAACTTATTCTTTACCTAAGTATATTTTCTATCAACTAGTTTTGTCAAACTGCAAAACAATAAGAACTTTTGTAAAACTTTTTCTTCCTAAATATCAATTACGGTTCAAATGGTTCCAATTGCAATCAAATACTGTTTGGCAGCTGTAAGAACGTAAATAGATAATTGCTAAAACTACTATAAAGAAACAGATCTGCAAGCACATCCTAATCATAACTTGGAGAACTTTTTTAAACACCTAAAATGAATGACTTACCAAAGAAGCAGCAGCAGAAAACAGCAGTATATAGAGTAATAAATACTGCTCTAACGTCGTTTCTGTCGAATATGTACTCATCATCTTCAAACGAGTATACGCTCTCATTAATCCCAGAAACGTTGACAGTGTCCGCGATTACTTGTACTGTTTCCGTTTTGTTCAGGAACTCCCACACATTGTTTTGTTTATAATCAGAGGTTATAAACAACTTGACACCGTGCATATTTTCGGATTCAATCATGGTTGGTTGTGTATCATCATTATTAACACGTCTTCCATTTTCTGAAACAAATGACTGTTATTAATATTAACTTTGAGTTAACATTACTGGGTTAAAATTACATACCATTTAACCAAATGTTATTTTAACCCAGCTTTTGACGCAATTAAGATAAATGACGTAGGTACCTACGGAATAAATTGTAAAAATTATAAGCATAGGAGCACTGCATCATTGATGTGGTCCTAAAATGTATTTATAATTTATATAAGGGTCGGCCACGCGCGAGTGATGCCCCTGGTGTTGCAAGCGTTCATAGGCTACGGTAACTGCTTACCATCAGGTGGGCCGTATGCTTGTTTGCCACCTTAGTGGTATAAAAAAAAAGTAGATAATAAAGATTTCATATTTGATAATCTTATATTCTTGTCTGAGGTAAATCTCCATGAGTGAATTATACAGTTGCATGACTATTTTATGCGGACATGAGAAAATCAACTCACGTCCAAATGCTGCATTTGCTGCACCATTTTTATACATTTATTTCGGCTTATTTTCCGCATCGCAATGTTCTACTTCAAATATAAAACAAATATTCATTGTTCGATCGTCCAATCCACTAACCAAACATACAAATTAACAAAAATACCCGAACATGCTTTTATTGTTTTGCAATTAACCGTTTTCAGCTAGGAATTATGTACATTAAAAGCAAAGGTAAACGTAAATTTTATGTTTGTTTACAATGGACTTTTCCATAGATAATTTTTAACAAAACATTTTCCAACCCTTTTTCTGTAAAACGGAAAAAAACAGGATATTTATGTATTTTTAGCCTCATTTTTACACAAAAGTTACTTACATATAGAGAGTAGAGAGTAAACAAATTATTGACGTAACACTTAAGAAGGCTAATAGGTACTTAAATATTGATTAGCTTCCGCCCCGCGGATTTTCTCGCGTCCCAGGATTGGCTTTCCATGCCGTTGGTTGCACGTGACAGCCGCACTCGTTTCTATACAGGTTGTTATTTTGGTCAGCGACGAGCGACTCAGGGTCAATAATACAAATGATACTGGTGCTAAAAAAAATATAACAAAAATACTTTATTTTTTTTAAATAATAAAAATAAAAAAAAAAAAAATTTGAAAATCATGTAATAAGCTAAAGTGTAGACATAATACTCAACGGGAGTACGAGGGAGTAAAGGGGTAGGGCGATGGCGGCTTGCGCCTAGCTCTAGTCTGTGCACGTGCCTAGTAACCATACTTTGCAGTAATTTTATTTCAAATTGAATAAGGTATTTCTCAACATATTTACAGTAATTAATGGAATTAAGTCCATTTTTGGGGAATATATATTTTGTACTACCGCTCCTGGGTCGCTTGTCGCCGACCAAAACAACACCCTGTATATATTTAGATTTGTAATGTAAACACAAGTTCAATATGAGACCCTGTTTGTTTTGTAAGTTAGTCTGATTATACCGTGCTAAAGGAAAAACGTGGTTTTATTAATCTAGACTTGTACACACGGCTACACATCAAGCTATACATTTCCAATATAAGCTGATCTCGCATTGAATGGGATTTCCGTACAATGAGAGTTCAGCTTATACTGGAAATGTATAGCTTGATGTGTTGCCGTGTGTACTATCTATTCTATGATCTAGACTAGACCCCTTCTGTCACACGCGTGAAATTTTCTCAGTGTGCTGATTGTGCCGTTGGATCAAGCGATGAAACAAACTGACCTACACATTTATATTATTAGTCTTTGCATTTGTAATTTAAAGTTAGAATCATCGATTTATTAATATTTCCATGTTGAGAATAGATAATTCACATACAGAAGAAGCACGATAATACTCGTAGTAGTTCAACAGTAGTGACATTTGGCTCTACTTACTGTGGATACTTTTATAGATAAATTATTAAAACAAACAAAAATCCCGACTGCGTAAAACAAAAAATAACTGAAAAGAGAAAAACAAGATCTTGAATCTTTAGAATTTTGAATATAACTTGAATTGAATATTATAAAGACGGGGATAAGCAAATATTACAAAAAAAACATACTTAGGTAATATTCATTTATTCATAATAATCATTTATTCACTCCCACATAAAACAAAGCACATTTTTTAATTTTTAACTAGGCAGGTACATTTAACTGTGGGAGACAGGAGCTCAAACTAGGTTACCCTGTGCTATGAGTCTCCTGGCTCCCCCTATTGGTTTGTCCCCACTGCAATACGTTATAAAATTCAAGTTATATTCAATATTCTATAGATTAAAGAGCTTGTTTTTTTATAATATAATATAATAAACATATAATACTTTTGAATAAGATTTTTTTATTAACTTAAAATGGGAACAAAAATGGTACCTACTTTCCGGCTAGCTAGAGAATATTATAAGAATTTGAACATAACCCCAGTATAAATACAGTCTAATTTGCAACTACTCTCCTTCCGTCTTACGAATTTTCAATTAGGGTCACGTGACATCTGACGCGAGTTTAACATTTTTTACCCATCCCAAAAAGTGCACAACGCCGCTAAAGAAGTTTTCACTTCAAATATAATTTGCTTTTGTTTTCATAAAGTAACATCTCCAAGTCGTGAATATAATCCACTCGCCAACCACTCGCACAGTCAAAGCTCTTTTGACATTTAAATGTTCTTACTTTGAGTGGATCTATGAAGTCGGTATTTATTACAAAAGTATTATGTTTGTGGGAAAAATGTGGACAAATACTGAAGCCAGTGTAAAGCTCAAAACCTCTAGCACCCCCTGAGCTGACTCGGACTCGGATTTGTTTATATCTTAGGCTGTAAAGAGTTCATTTATCACCTTTATTACCACCATATAAAGAGATGAAAAATCGTTCACCAATGACAGTGAGCCAAGCAGGGTCAACTACCATCTATAAAAATGGTCTGATGTAATTTTTTTGTAAAATGATTCATCAACCAATAGGTTTTTTTTTTTCAAATTTTCATAGATTTTCGCTTATAACTTTTTAATTTTTGGTTTACGTTTAAAAGTTACTAGACAAAAGTTGTAGATAATCTTATTTGCAACAAAAAAATTGTGATTGTGTATAGTTCGTCAGATAAACCATAAAAACCATTTGAACCCCTTTTTTCAAGATGGCGGCCGTGGAACAAGGTCTGTAAACCCACAAACTTGGATTTAACTTGAAACTGACCCCTCTTGATATCTAAAAAATAAAATTGCGTCCTCTGACAAATGCCGTGTGTGAGGAATGTTCCAGGATATTTATTTATTGTCTTTGCTATTCGAACATTGCTTGTGTGTCTTTTAACATTTAATAATGCCGCAATAATTCTATCTACAAGGTAATATTATATTTATTACTTTGGTAGGCGGAAAAGGTTATGGAGTTAATACGAGATGACATAGAATCACAACGAATTTGTTATGTTATTCATTTGAGACAGAAACGCCTACTACGATACGACCTTTCGAGTTACGATATAATGGATTACGTAGCAAAGTGACAGAAATAGTCATCGAGGTGGCATTACGTTAGATAAACTATCCTCTTATCATGTTTTCAATTGATCATGAAATACGTAATATTACCGGTACATAATAGTAGAGACTGACTATAAAACTTATGTGAGAACGTTTTTATTTTTTATTTACACTTTTAAATGGATGCTAATTCAACTTTTAGTTTTCCTTACTACGAAATTATGAAAATACCATAGACATAGTATATAGAGCGATTGTAGTATGAACCGTAACATATGGGTATCATCAACGCAGCCGAAACCGAAATGCGCTTTCATTAGTTTGATATAATGACTAAATACATACGTCGACATTTCTAGCGACGTTTTGTTCCGAAGTCACTTGGAAGACAAGGTTAAGCTGGCATCCAAAAAGCTCGGAGTACTCAACAGAGCGAGGCAGTACTTCACATCGGGGCAAAGGCTACAACTTTATAAGTCACAAGTCCGGCCTCATATGGAGTACTACTGTCACCTATGGGCGGGAGCACCTCCCAAGTAACACATCAAAGCAGTATAACGGCCGACTTACAGCATTTTTGTATCGTTTTAGCATTTTGAATTAGTTGTATAGTAACATTACAAACGTTTATACAGCTACTGTAATGCTTATTTGGGCACAAATTATACAACTATAGATCCTAAATAGGTTCACAATAGCTGTTTAATTGCATTACATGCGCATTAGATTAGCATTATTGTGGTCAAGGAAATTGCCAATCGCATTAAGGAAGAATTATTGTGGTCAAGGAAATTGCCAATCGCATTAAGGAAGCATTATTACGGTCAATGAAGTTGCCAGTCGCATTACAGATGCATTATACTAACAATATTATTGATAACAAGATGTTAATTGCATTACAAAAGTATAAGACTAGCATTAGAGTGTAGTAAAAGAATTATTGAAGCTATTTAAGTGTTCACAGTTAGAGCTTAAATATCATTGGAAAAACATCTCTAATACCACGGAACAAATTTTATAATACAATTAACGTTGTAATATAACTACCTTGTCTCGCAATATAATATGGACGAATACGATTAAAACTGAGTGAGTGACACCATATTTGTTTGCATCAAAACAACATTTATATTTCAGGTTAAGATTTTGCCTCTTTTGCTATTTCAAGCCTTCAAATATCTGCGCAATGTAGTTTACTGTAAATTTGTATATAAGTTTCGTTGAAAATTTTCACGCGCCTTCGATATTTTGTGGTTTTGATATAAAATGTGATATAAAGATATGTGTGAAATAACCAAAACAATTGTGTATTCCTATTATAGAACGAATTTTGCATAATTAACATAATAGTATTGATTGGATAGTATTAAATTAAGTTATATCAGTATTGTATAGGCCTATTGCTTTTATAAATAAAATTAAAAATATTTTTTTTAATATAATATACTTTTACCGAGTACAAATGACAAGAAACTCCAAGAAGCTTATGTATTATATGGAGACTGCATGCCCTTATAGACTATTGAAAGACGAAAAATCTCACCTTCAATTAAGATACTTTGGTCTTGTACCTCTTTCTTTACAGTGTCAACGCTGTTAGGGAAAACTTGGGACACATACATAATAATATGTAAACTACTTTTAAGTGAGGGTAACTTAAATGTAGTAAAATATATTTTCAATGGGATTTGGATGAAATTTGGCACAGATAGAATATGTTCTGGATTAATACATAGGGTAGTTTTTATCCCGGGAAAGCAATTTATCCCTGGGGTACGCGGTTGCAACCGCGAGGCGTAACTAGTATGTGTATATTTCACTAGAAAAATAAGTATGCTTATGCTTATAATGTACAGCATAGCCCAAAAAACAAACGTCCACAAAAGTCGTAAAACAAAACTATGGTCACTCTAGTCCTGTTGTTTACACATTTGAGTCAATGCAAATAAAAAGTTTTTTTTGGCTTCCAAACACTTTTGCAATGTCGAACCATTCGTTTACACTAATCAGTATTTACTTAAATCGTAATGTAGTAAAACAAAGAAAAACAATTATTTCTAAAAGTTGTTATTCTGATGTTGATGCTCTCTTATTTATTACCCTTATGGGAAATTTAAGTCTTGATATTGCATCTGGATTGAGGATAGAATGATAAATAAAATAAGGTATGTATTTTTTACGTTTTAGGGGTAAATTTTTTCGTCTTCATTTTGACAATTGACTTACTTATCGACTTGTTATCTTATATTAAATCACTAGTGTATGATATATCTATGAATTCATGTATCTATAGCAGGGAATAACAGAAAAGTATGTGTACAAAAAATTGGCATACTCGTGCTGGTCGACTGGAGTCATGCACCACCCGCGCAGTCAATATGAATGTGAGCCCCATATCATTGCACTGTAAAAAATGGGTACCTAATGTTCCTCCGATTGAATCGGTGCGTCATCCTCCGCCATCCGCCATCCTCAATCATTCCCCACACACACACGCACCCCCACGCACACATACACACCCCCCACACATACACCCCCTGCACACACACACCCCCCACACACACACACCCCTCACACCCCAACACACACACACCCCCACGCACACACACACCCACACTGATACATGCACATATTGCGTTTGTATTTATTATAATTTTTTTTTCTACTCAGGGTTTTATTACATAAATTTATCTTGATCCTATTGCATAGGAGAGGGTACTGACTTCTGTAACACAGGTTTAGACCTAGCACAGAAGTCAGGGACTTCGATTAATGTCTGTACTATGTATTTATGTCAATAAAAATTTATTTATTATTATTATTATCAAATCTCTTTGTAATTTTAGTTATTAAACTTCCATTGTAGATTGTAGGATTTGTAGGACACGCACATGTCGGCTTTTACAGTGCAAAAAACCTGAAAATTTAAAATCTAAATATTGGCCAAATATCGGAAACCGCTAATCCGATCACGATGGGACTATCACGGAATGCTTTAATATTTTCTTAGGTATAGTGTAGTAGCGTAAGTTGAAAATGATAAAGTGCCTTTCAACTTATCAGTAGCGAATAACTTAGTCCTATCTGTAAATACGAATTCAAAATACAGCCACGAGAAGTAATTTCGGTGCTTAACACCTCGATTAATGGAGACGATGTTAACAAATGGGTAATTCTATGTTAATAATTAGGGTTATTACTTAAATGCTGCCTCAGGATTGTACAAAATCACCTTTGGGATTAAATTCGTAGTAAATGAATTAATCTATGAGTATATTACTAATCTTCTTCCCTGCGTAGGTATATCTATATAGTATTGTTTTATACTTAATACTATAAAATATTGAGAGCTTGTTTGCTTATTCCAAGGTGGTAGGGAATTTCATAGTACCTGTTCGGCTGGCTACCACCCCTATGCTGAAAATCGGGCCAATATAAATCAGAACTTGTTTATCCGGTCCGTACTTTTATCCGTGTTCTCGAGGGATGTAATATTTCCCACGATAAAAATATCTTGTAGGTATGTAATTTCATACATGAATATCTACGTGCCAATATTCAATCAGATCCATTCAACCATTACGGCGCGTTTGAGCAATAAATACCTATCTACTCAAATATTCACACTTACCTAATATAATAATAATTGCACCGTCGTGCAATGATTGTTGACGTCGCTATCCCCCATGACGAGAACCTTGTGAAAACTGAGAAAGATAAGGAATGTAAATAACTTGATCTAGTTCACGAGGTTGTCGACATATGGGATATCGACGTGGTAACCATTGTTCCGAATGGCTCCGCACTGATTGATAGTTTTTTTACGAACACAGGGATTCGCATCGCGCTCGTATTGTAGTCTCGTTGTACGTCCACACTTGACATCGCGAGCAACGAACGAATTCTGTTCGTTCGTGGCTCGGCTCATGCTCGGTTGGCGTAGCGTGACTGCACCATTAGATACAATGATGTCTAATCTCTAGCATAGCTCATCATTGGCTTTTCACGGCTTTATAAGTTTTGTTGACTTACACCATAATTTAATTACAAGAGATTATTTAGTTACCTAAAATGGAACTATATTTTATATTCTTTCCTTTAAGAGCAGATAAGTTGTTTGTTGATAATTAAATCATATTTGTTTAAAACTCGAGGCCCTGTAAATTGTTTTGAAGTTTCACGAAACTTGCAAGTCAAACATACTTTGTTTTACACCGCGTGGAAATAACATTTCATTAAAATAATAAATAGTAGTCAATGAGTGAGTTTTAGTGAGAAAATACATTTAGAATTAATTCGTTTTTTAACGGTGATTATCTTGAACAAGGTTCTGAATGAAAGAAGCATTAGTAAAAGTGAAACCATTTATTCATTTTAGGCCCCAGTAGGGCATTTATGAAGGTCAACTTTACCAACTGAAGTTACCAAGTTCGTTTCAACTGAGAAAAACCGGCAAGAAACTCAGTATTGATAAATAGGGGCCATAAATATCAAAATCTTGGCGGTTAATCTACGCTGTTCTTATACTCCTGTGTCTCTCTTTATCTAAGCAATTATGTAAGAGAAGTCCACGTCCGCTGTCCACGACATCGGGTATATAATCGATCTATATTATGTGTTTTTCGTGCACTTTTTCATTACAACATCCAAGGATAAATCTGGGGGCACGGGAGTGCCCCCTGCCAAGACGAGCCAAGCGAAGGGCAAGGCACTACCTACCTTTTCTCGAAACGCTTCGTCAATTTCAATAATATAGCTCTTATACTTGATATTTATAAACCCCCTATTTCGTCACTGACTCACTGATGATCATCAAAACTCTTAGGGTAGTTCCTGAAGTCCTAGAAAGCCGAAATTTGGTATGTAAGCTTGTATTAGTACACAAACAACAAAAAAAATCTAAAACTTGGATCTTTTACACCAAAAAAAGAAATTACTAAATAAAAATAAATGGACTGTTTTACAAAAACCTTAAACCGACTTCAAAGTACACTAAGAAGTAATCAAATCCTGATCTGCTGACAATGGGACCAAACGGGAAGCGTACCCTTTCAAATAAAAAAAGATTTTTCCAAATCGGTTAATAAATGACGGAGTTATGAGATAACAAACATAAAAAAAAAAAAATACATTCGAATTGAGTACCTCCTCCTTTTTTTGAAGTCGGTTAAAAAATCATAAGCAACTTACAAAAAGAAGTCAAATACCACCAAAAACATTTCATGTAAAATGTTGCCAAGACGGGACCATATGGCGCGATAGGTGGAATTAACCAACTGCGCCAACTGGCCCGTCGACAATTTGATCATCCGTAATCTTTTAGGCTAAACGTCAAATGCAATATCGAAATCGATAACGCGAGAATTAAACCCGCTCGAAAAGAATATTAATCGAGTGTCTGCGTCAGTGACATTGACAAAATGTCTATAAACTTTGCAGGTAATTCAGGTAAAAGAGACTCTAATGAAAGCATTTCGCGTGTATAAAGCCAACAAGCATACCTTCTAAAAATAATCACAAGAGATTCTCATAATATTTTCTAAATAGTTGAGGATAAAGTGCTTTTATACCTTTTGCCTTTATCATAGTTGTTAGCTTAGGACAATATTTGTACCAACATTTTACAGCACAGTCAATTTTTCGTAGACCTTGCATTGACCTCCATTACTATTCGGTTTAGAAAGGATCCCATAAACATCGTCGCCGTTTTGGTCCGTTAAAAATACCATTAGGTTGCTAAATCTTTTTAAAGAAATTGGTTAAATATTTGTTAAAAGCATCAGAACTCTTGATCAGGCCATAAGCTACATGATCAAAGGAATTAACTTTCACAATTTTTTTCCCATGCTTGTAAAATAGATAGATAGATCTATATGTGCTAAATAAATTTAAAAAAAGTTTCTTAGGGAAATTTGTTTGTTATCATGAGTACAATCATATCTAAGTATCGTTTACTAATTACCAGTCACCCTATAAAGATGTAGACTTTGCTATCGTTGGGGAAGCTCCCCATTATATCCTCGCGCATTAACCAAAATAGTTCGCAATGTGCAGTTTCCTATTTCGAACGAAAAGTCTTGAAATGAGCTTCCCACCATAGTTGTCCCGCAATAATATATGAAATCGATACTTCGACACTAAAATATAAAGAGGTTATATTAGTTTGGACGTAAGAGGTACTCTCCGGGGCACAGCTATCAGTGCGATCTGATATAGGACAAAATAAAATTGTTGTATGAAGATAAAGCAGAAAGCAACACAAGCATACAATGTTGTTGAGATTCTACTACTACTACTATGAAACTTTTCTATTCAATTAATTCTTTGTTTAAAATTCCAGCGAAAAATAACAGCGTCGCAACATCATTAAAGCGATATGAAAACTATTTGTGCAGAAGTTTTGCACATACCTACAGGTACAACAAGTAGGAGTATCTCTCTATCTATCTATATGTGACTGATCAGTCTGCTCTAATGAGGTTACCATTCATTCGTTTTATGGCACATAAAGGTTTTCACAGTTTTAAACCCCGGAAAAGGCTGTTCGAATTTAATTATAAAAGAGTTTTAAAAAGTTTCTTGGTTAACTTTTCTAAAGTCGATAGAATCACAATTCTGACTAAAAAACCCTTATAATGAAGTAGCTATCCCTGGTTTAATATTTTGATACAGATAAATATATAATTAGAAAATGTTCTTACTCAATTGAGATTGAAAGCGCAAAATGACTAATAAAATATTCTTTATGCCGCCGCTTAAATCAAAGCTGTTGAGATACATTTTCACAGTGACAGCAAAATTATCTTCAGAGAGACGAGCCCTAAAATAATCTGATAATGTTTATGGCAAAGGCGTTACTTATAAAACTCAAAAGCAGAAGCTTTATGACGAGTGAATTCGGCAGAATGACGACGTTTGAAAAATTCAAGCACGTTTTTATACCAGGTTACAGATGACATATTAAATCTACTTAGATCGATTTTATTACTTAATAGATTTTTGAATTATTTTCCTATGGAAATATACTGTTTGAAGTTTAATGTTGTTCTTATTAGCATACTTAGTTTACTAATATAATGAGATAAAAGCTTTCTTTTTATGTCTTCTTACTTAATTTTGGCTAAAGTATTATAGGAAAATCTTTAAAATATGTATTGAGTAGTGACATCGTAGTGACGAGTCTTGAGGTCTATATGGTCACGTAAATAATGTCCCATTATTTGATAATGCCAATAGAGTGACGTTATTTACGTGACCCTTTAAACAGTATATTAGTTAAATAACGTTTTATGAGTAAGGGGGTAAATATCTAAAAACATCCAGGGGTTTTGCCGTGCAGTTGCCATACTATAGTTGTGTAGTGGCTAGGGTTTCGTGTCTTTTTACGTTCTCGGGACAATGGCAATGAAATTTTTGATTTCACGAGTATTCCCAGAAACCGGGAAATTTTGAAAAGATGTTAGTTTTGTTATTTTTACGAATAAAATGTCAAGTGAAACATGTTATTTAATTAAATCGGCTATTTATTTATCACGGAAGTAGTTAGAAATTGTTATATCAATCACTGATAAAACAGTATAGGTACAATACACATAGTGGTTTGACATGTAATATCAAATGTGTAATTAGGGTTTCGTACCAAAAAGGTAAAAAAAGGACTCTTATGGTGCGACTCCGCCGCGTCCATCCGTCTATCCGTCTGTCACAATACTATATTTCAGCCACTACTAATGCTATTGATTTGTAATAGTTTTAGACATTGCTTATCCAACCTTACTGCAAACTAAAATAATTTAAGTTATTATATACTAATTTATGTAAATATTATAAAACAATAGAAACAAGGAAAAATAGAACAATATTTCTATCGAGCAGTTTTTTCGAAATCATCAAATTTTTTCACAAACAAACGTTTTAGCGATCAGGTTTTATTTAATTTTTACAAAAGTTATGGCCCAAACCAAGGAATATACGTCCAAGAAGGTCGGATGGAACCCTGGGTGCGTGAATCTGACTTAGACTCGAAATTGGCCGGGGTTTTTAAAAACCGTACCTACTGGTTCTGAAACTGTTCGTAACTTAGATTATTTAAGTGCCTGCTGTCTCGCACACGGTCATTTGTATATACATTTATTCCACAGCTTCGTGTTTTAAAGGTATTTCCTTAATTCGCACCCTTCCTGGAAGAATGTTGTAAGTGAAAAGTGACAACTTTTCAGGAGCGTAAAAAAACTGTCCTAAAAATTTATCTATGTTATTAGAAATATGTAGTATACATCAAATGATAACTAAAACTACCTGTGAGGGGCCTACGTGTTTATATTTTAAATGTACTCAATGTGTATTGAGAAAAACCTAAAATCCTTTTTTGTTACGTGGTTGAAACCACTTAGCTACCTACTAAAAAATAGCTTTTTTGGTGGAAAAAAATTGAGCAGAATAGCATTGTAACAGATAAACCAATCGCACATCGTGAAGGACGAGCTCGTTCGGTGCAGAATATTGAAAGGGTCCCTACTTATTTGAAAATGCAGAATTCGGAACTCGGAACTCTAGAACTCTCTCTGTGGGATCGGCGCCATAACACAGATAATTCAAGACACTGTGAGTGGAATAACGCCGAAAGTGTGTGAAAATGTGAAATGAAATGCGATGTTAAAGAGCTCTAAAATGTGAGCTGGAAAAGGTGGTTTTGGACATTTGGCTGAAATATTCCATTCGTATTTGCCAAGCCTAAATAAAGTAGTTTTGGAAAAAATATCTCGTATTTTTTATTTTCCAAAAAAATACAATGGGCTGAAGCTTATGAGCTTTACTAAATGTCTTTTTACCCTCCGAATTAGAACAAATTAAAACCATTCACTACAATTCTGAACACATTTAAAGGGCCCCGGGAAATTGATTGGGCATTGAATGAGCCGACAATATATTATGTACGATCAAGTGATATAAAAAATCAGTGCTAAGTGTAACCTTTTCAGTAATTGAAGCTGTGCAAGAAACGTGTCTGTAAGCTGTGTGGGATTCAAACGGATGAGTATCAAGCTGTGTTGTTTACTCTGAAATATTTCCCTCAAAATCTACAAACATATATCTTGTTGCATATTGTATCAATAAACATCTATCTTAGTATAACCATAGACTTAATAATATACTACGTACATACAAGTATAACCAATAGATGGCTGATAAATGTCACTATAAAACTGTTGCACTCTCGGAAGGAATAAACAGCAGTGTTTGGTACTACACCGCTTGTCCCGGGACTACTTCACTACCGTACAGCGTCTCCTCATGGAGCTCTGGTAACCTTACTCGCTGCAGGAATACTACACCACATTCCATAGATTACAATATTTTTTTTACAATTTTATCACTCTTTGTTTAGGCAAATAGTTCCTACGTAAATGTAATTAAACTGTAATAGCTTATAACTCTACTAACTAGGATAATTACATTTTATATCCGTAAATTAACGGTTTCCCATGGGATAATCAAAAAGCTTACCTCAGTTGAATGGATCCAAATGAAACTTTTACAGTTAAACAACTTGTAGGATGTACCACTAAGAATATCGGGTAAAACCACCCATCTTAGGCCCTCCCCTCTCCCAGAAGGGAGGGGAGACCTCCTTGCCCGTGTTACGCACTTTTGATTTATTTTCAGTACATTAGGCCAACCTCGACGTTTTTGGATAAACTACCTCACGGTGTGTAAAATCGATAGGTACACTTCTGCACGAATGATGCTCTTCTGGTTAGGTATACATTACCTGTGATTCGAAGCACGATATAGTTGCTTACATGGGTGATTACATTTAGTAAAGGAATGTAATTAATAAGCTTAATTATCTACTTATTATACTTCTATTCTTATGATACCTATTGCAGTATTGATTAATTTTCAAGATAAACAATCATATTAAATATGTATTAGGTAGGGACTGCATTGAGGGTGGACATGATGATTACCGCTAAGCTTTGTACATTTCCTTATTGGTAAAACTACCGTACGGTTTGTTCTGTAGTGTTGCTGGCATTATTGGAGAAGTTATCCCATTTATCTTAGTAAACTATTATAAACTAACGACCCGCCCCGACTTCGCACGGGTGCAATAATGTGGTGTCAGTGGAGTGATTTGTGCACGAGGTCACGGTATCGCGAATACTGATTCTTGCTAATTTTAAAATATTAATGATTATGATTAGCTGTAAAGAGCAAATTTTATCTACTTTAAATGCCTGTCGTAACTAACTTATTTAATTCGCTAAGGTTAACAGCTAGCTAGCTAATATGGATCAAAACAACTTCAAAAGTATAACTCACATATTTTTTTATTGCAACCGCATAAATATGGTTACTGTGGGTTATTCGTAGGATATAGATAGATATATACTATAGCGGACTTTTTTGTAGATATTTTTAAGATACACAATGCCGTAGTACTTACATATTTTTTATGTATCTCATAAGATTAAAATAATTTCAAGCTATGATTGAATAAAATATATTTGAATATTTGAGTTCATACTAAAATATTTCCACCCACACACTTTTTTTTCTTTATTCCTTGATAAAAAATTAATAAACACTATTGTTTTCTTAAATTGCTTTAAATTGTTTGAGTAAAAATCTAATTTCTAAAATAAATAGTTATTAACTGGGTCATAAAATGAGGTGTTGGGGGACACCCGACAGAGCGAAGCGTAGGCTACGTAAAATCGAATTACGCGGCGTTTCAACGCACCGTTCATTACACATTTTAGATTCAAGTCCTCATCCCGGGCATGCGTTAATAAGCTTCGCTTCAAAAATCCATAATATCATAACTTGTCTATCAACGATTTTCAAAAATTTGGTGCAAATAAAATCATTACTTTTACTACATCCAGTGTTTGTTATTCCTAGCTAATAAAGAAAAAGTACCAGATTTATACTACATGTTAATAAAAAATACGTGATAAAGTTGCCAAAGATGTATTGTACAAGCACTGGATCACATTGTAATTATTGTAGCAGCCTGTATACAGGTCGTTGTTTTGGTCAGCGACGAGCGACTCAGGGTCGATAATACAAATGATACTGGTGCTAAGAAAAATATAAAAAAAATACTTTATTTTTTTATAATAATAAAAATAAAAAATAAAATTTTTTGAAAATCATGTAATAAGCTAAAGTGTAGACATAATACTCAACGGGAGTACGAGGGAGTAAAGGGGTGGGGAGATGGCGGCTTGCGCCTAGCTCTAGTCTGTGCAAGTGCCTAGTAACCATACTTTGCAGTAATTTTATTTCAAATTGAATAAGGTATTTCTCAACATATTTACAGTATTTAATGGAATTAAGTCCATTTTTGGGGAATATATATTTTGTACTACCGCTCCTGGGTCGCTTGTCGCCGACCAAAACAACACCCTGTATAATCAAACATTCTGATCTCTTGCTTAGTATATTGCAAATATACCTATATGTATATTAAATTGCAAAGAAAACTTTATCCTGATACATATATTGAGAAATTATTAGCCGAGAAATACGGAAGCTTTAAATAGACTAGCATTTAGGTGACGGCTCCTGAGATATACATATATTCTAAATAATACACTGAAGTCGCACCTCTACGGAATTTCGGAAAATGTTATGCTCGAGTAGTTAGTAATCGGTTCAGTGATTTAGGCAGGCCGATACTCAAATATCAGCTAAAGAAAAGATAGGAAAGCTAAGTATAGATTGTATTATGTATATCTGTTGTTATAAAGCTGAACAGCAATTTTTCCTGCTCTCCATTCCACTCACAAACGGGTAATTTTTGAAAGACGTAAACATTTATTTAAAAAAAAACATTGGTAGCAACTGCTCCTACTAAATTTCAATTCTTATTTTCAATTGTATTATCTTTACTTCTGATATTTTAGTTTTATTACATGAATAATTATAGGAGTTACGCCGTAAGTTAGGGAAGGAAACTGAATATGTGCTTGTTTCGGCTAGTACAAGTTTTAGATTACCTAAGGGAAATATTTGTATTAAAAATATAATCTTTGATTTCTGTCAAACTTTACTGTTATAAATTGGGCTATCAAATATTACCTATTGACAAGTTCTTCTTCAAAGAACACTTGAAGTGACTGAGAAAACTTATCAAACTGAAGACTAGAAAAAACTGTATGAACTGTATTTAAAACTAAACGTCACTCTGCATACCTATACATTAAAATTTTATTCATTTAATTAGTGATGGACCTACAATAATGTTGCCTTCAAAGTATTGGACCTACTTTGGTCTAAGGTACAGTTAAGGACATAAATATATACAAAATTAGTGAAATTCAACAACTATTACCTCTTAAATTATTGAGAAAATTGCTTATGAATTTCACATAGTATATACTATACATATTTATGTCCTCAACTGTACATTATACTTTGATCAACTTACCATATCACTCAATTTGTTGTACCTACTTATAATTATGTTAAGGGATATTATTATGACGATGACGCATCACCACAGATAGATATAATAAAATTACTTAAGTACTTACTACAAACTCTTTGACTTCTAAGAAGATAAAGGAGTGGCGAATAACTTATTAACCGTTTACTATTGTAAAGACATTTTCTGTAATAAATAATATTCGGCCATTAATTTACTTATAATAAACCAATATAAATCGTAATTTTGACATTGGATACGACTTTTGTAGCTTAATTTTACGGTTTTGTGACTCAACTCTTGCTAGGAAACTATTAAGGTAGGTATAAATAAGCGTACATAATCTATACAAATATAATAAAGTGGATGAGTTTTTTTTTTTGTTTGTTTAAACAGGATAACATCTGGAACTACCAGTCAGATTCAAAAAAATCATTCACTAATAGGAAGCTACTTTTTATCCCGGTAACGTGGGTGAAACCGCGGGGACAACTAGTGTATAACATTAGACCTAAGTCCATAGTTTCTTGCATAACTGTAAAACAAAAAGGCCATGTCAGAACGTAGTGGTACACCCTAAAATCTTATACTGAACATACTCGGTTTTGAAATGGTAGGATTATACTACCTAGAATGCTCGATCAGAGTGGATTAACTTCTCGAATATTCACCCAGAGACGCGAACAGAGGACGCGCGAGACGGGTGGTTGCACCCTCAACCTGGTTAAATCTATCGCTAGACAACTATAGCAGACTATAGTGTCTTCCGGCAGTTGTACTTGAGATCTTGTTGTCTTTTAGGCTTTGTGAAAACATATATGAAGACTCCATAGTAATAAGTTCTACGTTTCGTTCACCAAAAGTTCTCTAATTCAATGTAGGATCTTCTTCGTGGGCCAACGTACGAACATCTTAGCCATCATCGCTAAGGTATAAAAATATACTTACATCAATTTTGCAATTAATCATTTGAGACATGTTCGAAAATTAAAGTTTATTAACTGTGAAAGAGGAAACTGCCAACGGATGTTTTGGCACAAAATTATAGATTACAAATATTTTTTACTGGTAAATTTAGTTTTTCATTCACAGAATTATACAAGCGTGCACGCGATTCAAGGTCGTTGGGCGAAATTAACAGACAAGGCGTTTAGCTTCAGCTATGGAAAAATATATAAGGTTACGTTCGTTACTAATGAATACATTAACGCAATTTTTTATGAGTTTTTCAAATAACACTAACATTAAATCTTATTAATCCTGTGTATCCGAGGATCTCAATTTTCCTACTGCCTAAGAATTTCCACCGTAACTTATGATAGTTGATAAATCTACTAACTTCATTTCTATCCTTGTTCCTACTTGTAAACCAAAATCTGAGGGCCTACAGAGTTGAAACAAAACCACACGTTCAATCAATAACATAGCATAATATCTTATAACATAGCGCTAGACGTAATTTACTTGAGGCAATGTTTCTGCACCGTCTTTGTCACGGCGGCTTCGACTGCACCGATTTATCACAGAAGTAACTTATGCCCTTTTCCATAACTACCATAGACGATTTGCGTGCCTTTCATCGCAATCGGCGCAGTGGTTTAGGAGTGAAAAGGTAACTGATAAATTTCCCCTCACCCAAAGACTACATTTAGTATTATTTATTGTGGCCAAACCTACCTAACCAAAATAGTCATATTTTTTGGCACACTATCCCTGGCAACCACTTACGAGGCGACAGGGACCATCTGCGGTACATCTGGTCTGGCCATCGTACCGTGATTTCTCACTGCCATTTGTCCAGAATGTACCGGAGCTATTAAAAGTTGCTCGCCACGCGCACTCCGAATAGTTCTAGTGATTCAATCCCCGCTGCGGATGTCATTTGACCAGAATGATGCTGGAGCTGTATAGCACGCTTACTTCTCATTGCACGTCCGCACCCTAATCTACCCTCACCTAATCATCAAGCCGCCGGCAAGCCGCTATAAGGGTTGCTACCTGACCTCGCGTCTGACCACCAAATAGCCCTTCGCTTTAGACTGGTAACTTCAGACACTAGTTGCACCCCACACACTTACCGAACCTCTACCAAAAGAAGAAAGTAGAGGGCTTCTTTCGACGCCCGGGGTACCAGGATTTTGTTACAAAGACATAGGTTATTGTATAAAACGCGCAACGCGCGTGGGAACGTTCGATATGTAGTATCTAATAGTGTAAAAAAATATGTTACAATTTGCATCTGTAATCTATGAATTCCAGTGAGTAACAGCGTAAAGGAGAAAAGAACCTGATGTAAGTACCTACTTCCATACCTACCTGCATACCAAATGTAGGAATCCGTCCAGGACGGTAGATCTTGAGCTTGAGTTATAATCGTACAGAAATATAGACATCAATTCTAAAAATAATTCATTTAGCTTCAGTATCGCTCAATTAGACCCCTCCACTCATTTTTACCAAAAAACAAAGGAACTTTTCTACTTACTTATTATTTACTGTATTTCGGAACTTCGAAATTCGAAACATCGATCGACTGTGTTGCGAATGTTCGTCAGTTCGAAATACGTATAGGGTCGGCAACGCGCGAGTGATGCCAGGTATTGCAAGCGTCCATAGGCTACGGTAACCGCTTACCATCAGGCGGGTCGTATGCTTGTTTGCCAACTTAATGGTATAAAAAAAGTAAAAAAAAGTTCGCTGAGTGAATCACCGTGATTTCGCCCCTTCTGGACAGGCACGACGCGTAAATAATGATTTTTAAGATGACGTGTAAACCCCTACGCGAGCCTACGAAATATGGACGGCGTAGCACTCGTAGCACTTTAAAAAATCGTAGCGGTTTAGGTTGACATCTATAAATGTATTTTCTAAATGTTATGAATATTATATCAAAGTGAGTATAAAATTAATAATTTAGGATCCTCTTAAGAGGAAAGGATGGCTGCAAGAAATTAGCAAAATAGGTATTTAACAAATCTATTGCTGTCGCGCTGTTGCTGGGATATAAATGTATGAGGGACGATAGAGACAACTGCAGCTTGGATCGATTATACCTAGTTAAAATAGACGAAATCGCTCTTTCGTAATCCCCAGTTTCCTCCTCTAATACTGGATCGATAATTTTTTTTTTTTCAAGAATATAATAAGAAGGGCTTTGGCTATGTCTGTCGGTTTTCCTTTTATTTTTTATATTCGTCAAATTTGTTTGCTGGACTTCTGATAAGGGCAGTAAAAATGGTCAGTTTTTGTGATTTTAGATGGCTCCTAATTCTTATAATAATTAATTTATGGAGAAAAACACAACCGAGGGACATACAGTGGTACCTACAGATTGCATGTTAAAATAATCATTGCTCTAGTGTCATTATCCAGAGAGGAAACTGAGGATTACGTTTGTATAGAACAAACGCCACCAGCGTTTCCTCTTAACGCCTCACTCTTCATCAATTCTGATATGACTGGTTCCAGTCTGAAAGCCCGGTTGAGCACGAGCGGTAAGTTATTTGTTCTCTTGACGCTCTGTCGTGTCTCATACGAAAAGTGTTTTATACGGGAACCTCTTATATTATGCCTTTGTAGATCCCTACTAGATGTGTACTAAGCTGACATTTATTAATATTACATACATACGTGTCCAATTGATAATCTTCTTTTTATAAGTCAATTATAAATAAACCCTAAAGGTAATGTCATAATCTGGAGATATAAAGACTATAGATTACGTTCCTCAAACCCCGGTCGTGACATTTACAGGGGATAGGTATCCCATTCAGATAAAGTGCGGTTTATATTTATGGACCTTACATCACAGGAACTAGGTTTATATTGTTAGTGAGTAGTTGGCCCAATTCAAACACAAATGGTAGAGCTAAATACGCAAAGCCTGGCTACTAAGTATAATAGACCGTATCGGAAACGGCTCTCAAAGGATTTGGCAAACCGCGAAGATCTATCTGTCTCTCACTCGCCACAGCAGCATTTGCAAATTCTGGTACCACGCCATTGCCTGGTACACTGTGGTAGAATGTTCCTATCTATTGAGATCAATAGGTACCTCATTATTCTAATGATTCAAGAAGGTTACCGCAATGTTTGCCTTCTAAAAACGACATTTAGATTAATACCAAAGCCAATTAATTATGGTACTAGTTTCATAAAGCGATATTTATATCCTGATTTTACTTATTCTTATTTGGTTTTATTCTTTCAAGCTCCTATAAATATCGGTAACTATAATTTTGCGCTTGTTGAGCCAAGTGAATGAGCGAAAGATCTTTTCTACTGGGTCAACGTGGAAGAGAATATTGAAGAAGAGGTATGCATACATTGGATTCCTAAAAAGTAAATAGTAGTGCAAATAAATAGACAAATTATTGAACTTTTAGTAAAAAAAGGCCATGACTTCAATATCGAGAGGCAATTAAAACTACACAAAAGACTGAGAAGTAGACAAAGAAGGACAAGTCTTTTGATCACAATCAAAACCACAATAGTGTATATAGTAAAATGTCGTTGTCTTTATTATTAAAATATGTCACTTACCCAAAAAGCCTCAGAAAAGGCAAGAGCTCTATGTAAACCTGAACCCAAGTGTTATTTGAAAGTGGGTAAAAAGCAGCTAGGTACTCGTATTGTTTTTTAGGTTTTTAGCAATCTAGTTGAAGAGATAGATTAGTTATACGCATAGCATTATTTCTCAGAAGACCGGTTATTAAATATAGTACATTGTGATACATGTGTGCAAAGTTGAGGCGAATGCGAGAAGGAAGCTGAGAGTGTAATGATGAATGCACACGCATGTCATACGACGATTTTCAACACACTTGCGAGGAAAAAACAGAATTGTATTTTTAAGTAGATTTTATGATAATAATCAACCACACAATGAGAACTGTTTTTTTTTACAGTAAGGCGCTGTCAAACTTGTTTACCCGTTTAAATTAAGAAAGCTTCGTCTAGAGATTATACCTATAATAAAACTGTGCGGTAATGTAAAGTAAAAAGCAGTAGTGCGTAATAAGCTGCATTATGATACTAAAAACGGTGCAATAAATGTCACTTTACGAGCTAGTGTCTTGAAAAGAATTATAATTGAATATTTAAATCAGTCACAAGTCAAATACAAGCATATCTAGATCCAGATTTTTCATACAGTTTCAAAATTCCTGTTTATTAGGTTTTTGGTGTTTTTTATCTTTGTCAGGATTGCAGATTGGTAGATTTTTTGTATTTCGCATACAAACAAAAACTATGTCATTTCAATCAGAGAAATACAACAGCTGGATTCACAGTTCTATTATACATTAAATACTAAGAACGAGCAATTAATTTGCATTAGTAAGTACCTAAGTTGGTACTTACAAGTATAGTGACTATTTGCAGAATACTAATGTATCAACAATGGAACATGACAACTAAATTAACGTAACATAATCCATAGGCATATAGGCTTCATTGATCGCCTCAGTAACGTGTCGGCTTGCGCTGAACTTATACTCGATCCTCACAAAATTAACAAGGTCTCAAAATAAAATTTAATACCAACAAGTATGAAATTTGATAAACAATAACAATGAACTTTCAAACTTCATTGAACATTTATGGTAATTTTAGACGAAGTGGAATGATAATTTCCATAAAATTAACTTTTAACAAAAAAAATAACCGACACCAAAAATGTACTTATAAAATTACGGTGATTGAACTCTTATCTTTGTATTTCGGTACACAATTAGTGAAAAAATCTGCCGTAACATCAATTTTTTTGAGTTTGAGATTTTCAATTGAACAAGTGCTCTTTTACCGACTTCAACATTTATATTTAATCGGTAATTTATATTGTAGGTATTTTTTTCTTTTATTTTTCATATCTAGATGAGATATTTTGAAGTTGGTTACTTTATCGAAACTAAAATTAGGTAACTAATAAAACTGAAAATATACGCAGACAATATAGACAAATCCTGCTGTTTTTGCAGGCAGTTAAAATATCTATTAGAATCGTTAAATATCATATAATTATTTAATGAGCAATATTATATTTATTTTCATTTTGCAATGATTATATTCTAATATAAAAAACCTAAAAACATCGATCATAAGTTGGAGTAATAAATAAAAGATATCGATAGGTAGGACTAATGCGTTGAAAGCAAAATAAATTACTTTGCCGGTGTTAGGAGCATTTGTAATACTAACATTATGTGTTTTTCCCACGCAGTTGAAGCAATTCATTTGCAGAATATTTCAGTATTGTGTTACTTATCGATAGTTGGCAATCAATCAAATATGCGCTTCCAGTTCGAGGTGAACGATAATAAGCAGACACATTATTGAAAAATAAAACGGAGCGTGTGAAGGAACATGCGTCAAAAAATTTGCTAAATAGCCAACATAATAATGTACCGTATATTTATTAGCCTACACGGTAACAATAGGCGTGCGAACCTGCTGAAACGTGAAGGATACTCCTACTGGGAAGTTTTAAATATAGATTTTCATTCATAAATTATAATCTCTAATGCGCGTTGTTCTGTATTTATGTTAACTAAAAGTATTTTCTTGGAAAATTGATTTTCAAGGCAAGAGGGAATCTTTGAGAGCAATGAAATCGGGAAAGGTATATTACTGATAAACAAGCGCGCTTTGTCGCTATTTCGTACCTGTCCTGTACCTCCCGGACAAAGATCTCCTCGTTATTTGTTTGATTCCGTCAGCAATCTATCTCGTTTTCATCAGCCTTTGTAACCTTAATAAAGACAAACAAATATTCCCGATTTCCTCTCAGTTATCCGAACTTGTCATTTTTACCGTTGCAATAATGTTTTTTAACATACGCCTACAGTTACAGCAAAGGTTAGACCTATATAAACTGTATATTGAAAAATTACCTTCGTTTTAGTAGAAAAGCTTTTATGTGGGATTATTATAAGAAACGATAATTCGATCTCAATAATTTAAATCTCGTGTTTTTTCCCTAACGAAGACAATGGCCGACACAAGCCCCCAGAACGGCGCAAACAGCAACGCAACATAAAACTTGACATACGACTATTTTGAGTCTATTTTGTACTCCTCAATTAGCTGTAATAAATTTGTACCCATGTTTGCGGTAAAGTTAATTAAAATCTGCTCGTAATACAACACTAACAGACAGCAAACTTTCAGAGGACCGAGCAGATGTTGAGTTTCCTCAAATTAACGACGCAGAGGTAAAATAATGCCCACGGTTATGCCGCAAATCATTTCAGTCGAGTTCATGTTATTTTTAATTATAACAGAGCGGATGAACCATGGATGAACAAAGGACTTGTAGAAGATATCGAAGCTCTCAGTGAAATTCTCTCCGAGACATATACAAACAAATGGTTAATTACTTACATATTTTATGGTAGCTATATTTGCATAACACATGGCTCCGTGTAATGCAACTCGTCAAAACTGTTTTGTTTGTCCTAAATGTTAATTTATGAATACACAATTTATTATGTACAAAATAGAAAAGTAGGGCATTTAATTAGCAAGTATCATGAGGTCTGAAACAGGTGATGAAACGGATGGCTTAGATCTCTCAGCCTTTATTACGCCACCGCTCTGGTTGTAGACTAAAATAAACTAACTCTGAAGGTTTATTGCCGGTCCTCCATAATCAGGCCTCTCGGTACCTATTTACTTGTGTCAGGCAGTGTATCTAACTCCTGCTGATAGGTCACAGAAAATATAATTTCGCTCTTAATAGTTTCGGGACGTAAACCTAAACGGAATGTTTGAAACTGAAGCTATATAACTACGTAAAAAAACAAAATGTATTTTTAAGATATAACAATATAACTGTACTGTACTGATAAATAATACCTGAGGCACAGAATCCTTAAAAGTACATACTAATATAGGTACACAATTAATACAGGTACAAATACAAGTGAACCCTACCACATAATATTTTTCATTGGCCTTGGTCGATGGTTTGTACAGCAAACGAGACAAGAGATTGCAAAAACGTGGCTTTAAAAAATATAATATATCATAGCAACCCCAAAATTAGTATAAAAGACCTGGAATTAAAAAAGGGTTTTTTTCGCTTTTTTTTGCAGTGCCCTATAAAAAGTTTGCAAATAATTTTGGTGTCTACTTTCCTACTACTACGTCTACTTTACAATTATGAACAAAGGACTTGTAGAAGATATCGAAGCTCTCAGTGAAATTCTCTCCGAGACATATACAAACAAATGGTTAATTACTTACATATTTTATGGTAGCTATATTTGCATAACACATGGCTCCGTGTAATGCAACTCGTCAAAACTGTTTTGTTTGTCCTAAATGTTAATTTATGAATACACAATTTATTATGTACAAAATAGAAAAGTAGGGCATTTAATTAGCAAGTATCATGAGGTCTGAAACAGGTGATGAAACGGATGGCTTAGATCTCTCAGCCTTTATTACGCCACCGCTCTGGTTGTAGACTAAAATAAACTAACTCTGAAGGTTTATTGCCGGTCCTCCATAATCAGGCCTCTCGGTACCTATTTACTTGTGTCAGGCAGTGTATCTAACTCCTGCTGATAGGTCACAGAAAATATAATTTCGCTCTTAATAGTTTCGGGACGTAATCCTAAACGGAATGTTTGAAACTGAAGCTATATAACTACGTAAAAAAACAAAATGTATTTTTAAGATATAACAATATAACTGTACTGTACTGATAAATAATACCTGAGGCACAGAATCCTTAAAAGTACATACTAATATAGGTACACAATTAATACAGGTACAAATACAAGTGAACCCTACCACATAATATTTTTCATTGGCCTTGGTCGATGGTTTGTACAGCAAACGAGACAAGAGATTGCAAAAACGTGGCTTTAAAAAATATAATATATCATAGCAACCCCAAAATTAGTATAAAAGACCTGGAATTAAAAAAGGGTTTTTTTCGCTTTTTTTTGCAGTGCCCTATAAAAAGTTTGCAAATAATTTTGGTGTCTACTTTCCTACTACTACGTCTACTTTACAATTATGGACTAAGAAATAGACGTTTTATGCTAATTCCTTGTGCCAAAATCTTTACACTAAAAAAAACGTTAGGCGTGACTGAACATGCTAAGTTGGCTTGAACCTAAAACGTTAACTTTAGATTTCAAATCAAACTTGCACACAGTCTTTAGATTAATGTTTTTGTAATCTAATCTAATAATATATATAAAATGCTTTTGTGGGTACGTAAATACGCAGTTTTCTCAATCACCACCAACCCCAATCAACTTCCCGTTGGGGTGGTAAATACCCCTTGGTCTCCAGGTGGTAGTAAGGGAGTTTGGTCGCGGTGGGTGGAAGGGGGTGGTTGTGGGTGGTGAAAATGTTAAAACATATATTGCTGTCCTTTTCTAACGCATCAGGACTTCTGAAAAGATCTCAAAATTTCTGGAATGGTCTAGAAAGTTCCAAAATGTGTAAAACGGTTATAATCGATCTGGAATGTTCTAGAAAGTTCAACAAATATCTGGAATGATTTAGAAAATTCTAGAGTGAATGCAAACTATTATAATCGATATAGAATGTTTAAGAAAGTTCTATAATTTTTTGGCTTCATCTAGAAAGTTCCAAAATGTCCAAAACTGTTACTATCGAGTTAGGATATTCGAGAACGTTCTAGAAATTTCCCGAATGATCTGGAAAGTTCCAAAATGAGTGCAATTGATTATGATCGATTTAGAATGATCGAGAAAGTTCTATAAATTTTCCGAATGATCTGAAATGTTCCAAAATGAGTGCAATTGATTATGATCGATTTAGAATGTTTGAGAAATTTCTTGAATGATCTAGAAAGTTCCAAAATGAGTAAAACGGTTATAATTTATCTGGAATGTTCTAGAAAATTCTAGAAATATCTGGAATGATCTAGAAAATTCTAAAATTAATGCAAACTATTATAATCGATATAGAATGTTTGAGAAAGTTCTATAAATTTCTGGCTTAATCTAGAAAGTTCCAAAATGTCCAAAACTGTTATTATCGAGTTAGAATGTTCGAGAACGTTCTAAAAAATTTCCGAATGATCTGGAAAGTTCCAAAATGAGTGCAATTTATTATGATGGATTTAGAATGTTAGAGAAAGTTCTAGAAATTTCTAGAATTATCTAGAAAGTTCCAAAATGAGCGCAATTGATTATGATCCATTTAGAATGTTCGAGAAAGTTCTAGAAAATTATAAAATGAGGACAATTTATTATAAGCGATTTAAAATGTTCGAGAAAGTTTTAGAAATTTCTAGAATGATCTAGAAAATTTTAAAATGAGTGCTATTTATTATAAACGATTTAAAATGTTCGAGAAAGTTCTAAATATTTTAATGTCCGAATAAGTCTCTCAATATCGAAAATAGAAATCTATCATATCTATGTTAAAAAAATATTCTTATATATTTTTATACCATTAAACATGCGATGTATTTTAACCCGAGCAACGCCGGGTTTCGCTGCTAGTAATATATATAAAATGCTTTTGTGGGTACGTAAATACGCGGTTTTCTCAATCACCACCAACCCCAATCAACTTCCCGTTGGGGTGGTAAATACCCCTTGGTCTCCAGGTGGTAGTAAGGGAGTTTGGTCGCGGTGGGTGGAAGGGGGTGGTTGTGGGTGGCGAAAATGTTAAAACATATATTGCTGTCCTTTTCTAACGCATGAGGACTTCTGAAAAAATCTCAAATTTTCTGGAATGGTCTAGAAAGTTCCAAAATGTGTAAAACGGTTATAATCGATCTGGAATGTTCTAGAAAGTTCAACAAATATCTGGAATGATCTAGAAAATTCTAGAGTGAATGCAAACTATTATAATCGATATAGGTAGCATGTTTTAAGAAAGTTCTACAAATTTCTGGCTTCATCTAGAAAGTTCCAAAATGTCCAAAACCAATAACAGTTTTATTGAATCGAGTTAGAATGTTCGAGAACGTTCTAGAAATTTCCCGAATGATCTGGAATGTTCCAAAATGAGTGCAATTTATTATGATCGATTTAGAATGATCGAGAAAGTTCTAGAAATTTTCCGAAAGACCGGGAAAATTCCAAAATGAGTGCAATTGATTATGATCGATTTAGAATGTTCGAGAAAGTTCTAGAAATTTCTAGAATGATCTAGGAAGTTCCAAAATGAGTGAAATTTATTATGATCGATATCGGGAAAATTCCAAAATGAGTGCAATTGATTATGATCGATTTAGAATGTTTGAGAAAGTTCTAGAAATTTCTAGAATGATCTAGGAAGTTCCAAAATGAGTGAAATTTATTATGATCGATTTAGAATGTTCGAGAAAGTTCTAAAATGAGTGCAATTTAAAATGTTAGAGAAAGTTCTAAATTTTTTTGGGTTGATCTGGAAAGTTCCAAAATGTGTACGAGTGTTATTATTGATCTAACTAAAAGAACCAAATCGAAATCGAAAATAGAAATCTATAATATCTGTTAAAAATGTATCCTTATATATTTTTTATACCACTAAATATGCAATGTATTTTAACCCGAGCAACGCCGGGATTCGCTGCTAGTATATAATAATTTCCTCACGATTTTGTCACGAGGTTTATAAATATAACACGATCATAATAATGAAAGCCGGCTATTGATTTGAACCTGCACTTATTAATTATTCTGAGCCTGTATGACCTCATTAACGTTTGTGAGTTCGTTCCCCTCGAAGCCGCAAACTAAGCTTAAGATTAAGGTTAATCCTCATAGAATATATCGTATTGATACACAACATTGTCGTTTGGGTTCTTCGTAACTTAATTAATCAATGATAAATAAATCCTCATCACAATATAAGTGTTGTCCAGAGGCCAGCTGCTTTTGATGGATGAAAGGGCGGCCGTCCGGACCGATCAATGGGGAGCGATAGAAATAGCAAGCCAGGCTTTTATTAGGTAATAATTACAAGTCTTGCCTACCCCGCGGTTTCACCTGTGTCTTCAAGGAATGTTTGATTTTCCCGGGATAAAATTATCATTATTAATCCAGAACATATTCTATCTGTGTTGCAAATTTTATCCTTTCCATTAAGTAGTTTTTACGATCATTCTGTTTTTTTAATGTTCGCGTTAAAGTGGTAACAATAAACCGATTAGAAGTGTGTTGTGAAATAAGCATCGCGCACAAATCAACAATTACATACTCTACTGCCAATACGTTCACCTTGCACTGGTTTACATTATTCAGAGCGACTGACAATTATAACGAGTAGAAAATCATAAATTTTGCTCAACTAAAGTGATAAAGTTTTAGGCGCTCTTGCGCCATCAATATTTTGTTGCTGCTATGCTATTCTGTAAAAGGTAAATCATCTCGAAAGTCATCTCGCAACTCACCTCGCAACTCGATTTGGCGCTGAATTATGTTTCAGAATACCAAATCCTACTGAAAAACGTCAAAATACTCCCCTGTCGTAGTTCATCTCACTTCCGACATCATTCGGTGGCGCTAGTGTCGAACTCACTGATTTTAAGAATATGAAACTCTAATCTCATCGCGGATTCAGAAGTGATATTGCAAATGAACTTTACAGAATAGCACTGCTGACCTGTGGTTGAATAATAATTAGGACCGATGGCTTAATTAAGTTGCTTACATATTTAACCCCAGGTATGCAACTAACTCTGAGTTAATTAAGATACCCCGTGTTGACGCAAGTGGGCCTTAAGGGTCTGAGATACCAAAAGGAGTAATCTATTATTCCAAAAACATCTCAGTTTTAAAATTATATTTGATTGGTTATGTTAGTTTAATATTTTAATTTTTTTATATAGAAATCTGTAGGCACAATAAACAACTGAAAATTTATTTCTACGAGTTTTGTTGATAGTTTATTTTATTACATAAACATGACATGGGCATTCAACTATTCATGATAAAAAACATACCGGTCCAATGCTCGTGTAATTGACGACGCGTGTTTTACGCGTTCCTTACATTGTAAACAGAATAGCTGAAGAATGTTTAACATTTTAGATTTCATTGAATCAAAATACATAGCGATTAAAAGTTTCTATTCAGGCGGCCGTTTTACGTAAACAAACGATTAGTTAAACACAATAAACGTCAGCTTCAAATAATTGTAAAGATTTCCTGAAATACATGTTGCGAAATGTTTTCATACTACAGCCCAGAGCGTTGCTTACGCGTTACAGTGAGAACATCATAACAACGTGAGTAGGTAAAGACAAATATTTACAACAGGTATGAACGAAACTGTCAACAAGTAATCTTCGGTCGGACAACAAGTAGGTAACATCGTTACAACTCAAAAACCCATTATAGCTATCATCATATCACTGCACCAAAAAATACTACAGTAAAAACAAACAAACGCCAAATAAAAAGAGCCGTTTACAATGTACGAACCATTAATTTTAATTGTAAACGGGCAATCGTGTGGAGATAATTTCAGGTTTTTAACGCGAGCCGACTGACGCCGGGACTACATAGACTGTCTCCCATCTGTCTTCACGCAGCGCAATTCAACACTACTAAGCTAATATTTAAACTACACTGTACCTTATCTAGCAATATCCTATCTGCCCTGTATCTCTGCATGTAAAGTTGCACGATTGTAATTACTCACTTGACGTCACACAAGTACCTACTCCGCACTGATGAACCGCGTCTAATTTATACAATGAATTGCTTAATCAAATTGATCGATTTCCAGACTTCAAAGATCAACTAAACTGCTAGAAACAGCTTCTTGTTTATAAGTTACAGGTTTTGGTGTACTTGAGAACTCTGGAAAGATGAATCTCTCTAATATCCGGAACGGAAACTGTCAAAAACTTTCGTATCTGTGCGAGTAACTTTTGTTTATTACCGGAAAGTATTACATGTTGCTTTTAAAAAGTGAGTTTAGTACAATTGAGACTATCATGAATAAAATACCTATAGTATGCTTGTTTACCTTAGTTATTCAAAGAAATACCAAACATACTTATTGTTTAATGATCCCTATAACAATAACAATTTTAATATAACAATATTATACGTACTAAAGTATTTTTTATATTATTATTGTTCTGAGGCCTGGGATAATATCTATATCTATACATATAATAAAAATGTTATGATATATGAGAAAAGCTATTATTACCCAATACTAAGATTATTAGAATTTTTGTCTGTTTCTCTCTCAATCTCAGAAACGGCTCAACTATAATTTGGGTGCGGTTTCCACTAATGTATTAAGGTAAGCTTACGAAGACTCGGGCAGCAGCTAATAAAACATAATATTGTATGTAAGTACCCATTGAATGTACTAAACTGAAGTTACAAATGGAAGTCTCTGAGCTAATTTGAACTTTACAATCCATCAGGTATCTTCTACAGCAAAGTAATCAAGGTAATCTTGTCGGAACACACTAACGCACGATTGAAACTCAAATTGAACGGCCTAGGCTCTAGGATATACTAACATCCGTAGAGTCCAGATTTTGCGATGCTCTTGACGAAAGCGCAATCGAGAATGAAATTGAAAGCTGAGACAGCGCTCTTGGGACGAGTTATGTATGATCTGAGTTTCAAAATAGTTTCTGTATCGCTTTAATCAGTAGAAACCCTCACAATGACGCAAGTTTCAGTGTACATGATGTGCTGAAGTAGCTAAGTACTTAGAAATTAATGCCTTCGCTACTCCCAACTATTCCGATCACTCCAACTTAAAACTCAAAAAAAAAAAACTGTCGACATCTGATATACCTACTACATATACTACTTTTTGTTTTTAAATACATACTTAATATACATAATTATACTCAGACTCAGGAAATCCAGACATTCATGCACAAAAATGCATGTCCTGGGTGGGAATTGGACCCACGACCTGCGGCGTGATAGCACAGAATAAAATAAGAGTAGTGCTATCTGAAATCTTAACCAATCACGCCAACTGGCCCTTAATTGGCCATTTTCAATTTGCAACAGTGATACAATGGTGCCGATTCTGTTGTAAATCGCACTAAACTAATTTTAGTTACATCTCATCTCTTTCTTACGAACATAATTGAAAAAGGATAGAACATATTTTAATTTGTCAAATTAATCTTTGCCGTCTTATTTTGCGTGTATTTAGGCGTAACCGCGATAGATGGCGACTAAATTTATATTGAAAACAAGCATTGGACTAATTTGACAGGACTAAATTTCTTACTTCCTTTTCTTATGTTCTTTGTTAGAACGAGACATAGTGACAAAAATTAGTTTAGTTGTGAACAACAGAATCAGGGCCAGTATTACCTGAGATTAGTTTAGATTAAATAATTCGTTAGATCCTACGTCCTACTAAAATAACCTAAGAGTTTGTGAGTATGGATGTATGTTTATTACTCTTTCACGCAAAAACTACTGAACGGATTTGGATGAAATTTGGCACACAGATAGAATATATTCTGGATTAATACATAGGATACTTTTTATCCCGGGAAATCATACGATCCCTCGGGAATGCGGGTGAAAATGCGCGGGACAGTTAGTTTTATTATAATTTACTTCGCCCGTTCGATAAATTTTGTATCCAGTCAATATTCTGATTAATAAAAGTTACGGTGCTGAATCAATATTAAACTTGAAGTTTTAATGCATCACGTCGATGGTAGGTATCGGAACGGGTACTATTTTATTGATTACCTGTATGACTTATGACATAGCCGAGGATGTAGAGCGCTTGTTCCCATAAATAGGTATTCATTCTAGCCTAGCTCCCGGTACAATACAAACTATGAACGTTAGGGATGGAAATCCCTTGCAGCGATAGTAGAATGATATTTCACAACTTTTGCAAACAATTTTAAAAATTGTTTCCGCATACGTGAGACTTCTGTGGCTACTCCACTAGTATTTGTAAATAAACTCTGCTTTATTAGATTTGAAGTGAAAGTTAAATTGCACGTATTATATGGCTAAATAAAAATAACTTTCGCGTTGTTTTATTTTCAGTACCACAAATTGTTTTAATTAATCACTTATTTTATCTTAGGTAATTTGAATTAATTAATGATAAATAACGCTAGCTTGACTGAACGGATTTAAATGATAAATTGGCATACAAGAAAATAATTCTGCTGTGATAAAACAATTCTTGGTGTTTCTGTCAAATTGCATGCAATTTTGAGTGGATTACCAATTCTGCACATTGATAAACGTGAAAACTGTGGGATAGGTTTTCTTTCCAAATCATGTTCCAACGACGCGGCGACGTTTGATGTTTATTAAAGATATGATACCTACAGCCAAATATAAATTGTCAGGATATATAAATAATTAAATTTGATGCTAAAGGTAGATGATGAATTAATTACAGTCGAATAATTTGTCAAACTTAATTAAAATAGTTCAGTAAAGCTAGTGGTAAGGGCAGGTTAGGCGGAGACATGCCGTAATTCTTGACAGCTGTTAACAGATCATATCTCGAAATTAAGATATAGGTTGTTTGATTGACATAACTTCGACTGAAATAATTTGTAGCTGCAATAAAATTAATTGTTTGAATATCAGATGTCAAAGAAAAGAATATTCTTTTGATTGAAGAATAGTAATAACAAAAGCGGACAATTCGAGAAGTTATAAAAATAAGTCATTGGGTAAATAAGAAATTAAATTAATACCAGGGTGTTACAAGAGTGACTTAAACTTTATTTATTAATAAGGGGGAAGTTTAATAGCATTCTCAATATTATCGTCTACATTTCATACAAATCAGCCGTTTTTTAATGAAGTCTCTGTGACAACAAATTCGAATAAATAATTGTGATTGAAATGGCCACACCATTATTATAAAATTGTTATAAAAGCACGTCCTTTTATTATGAAATGAAGTGAATAATGTGGTCACTTCATAGTTTGTATTGCACTTCTGGAGCTATCGAGGTTTGGCCGTAGCTTTATTGAACATAATAAAATATGTATGTATGTATACATAAAGAAGCTGTTGCTCATGACATCTCGTTACTTTAGTAGTCATTACAACCGCAATTTCCCAACAAGTGTCGTGAAACGAAAGCTTAAGAGCACTCAATTCGTCATACTTTTCATAAAAAACCTCTGTACTTATTATGGCGTTGTTAAACATTTTTCGTTAGATGTTTTGAACAAATTAGTATCTTGTGCACTATATCTAGCCGTGTATCTAGGCGAAATTTAAATAAAGTGTGAATCAAATTCAGTCAAAGCCTCCGGTAAACAGCGTTTTTGCACAAATTTTACCTGAACTTTGGCCATATCTAATGTACCTACAAATTGTAAAAGTAAAGAAAACATTTAGATAAATGTATTAGAAATTCTAAATAACTAACTTTTTTTTTCACAAACTTGTAATTTTTTTTCACAAGAAGTACAAGTACTCCTGGAACAAGTTTTATGATATGCGAAATCATGAATGACGACCTAGCGAAGCGGCCGCGAGTGATCAGCGGAATTCACCGACTGATAACCGACGGCTCTGATGCTGTCTCTCTTTTTTCGCAGTCAAACATTACGTTGGATGAAACAACAAGCTTTTAGACTATGCTTGCGTTGAAGTTGCGCCGGCCACAGAGGGCAGCCTTAAAGATTACTTTGAACCGTTCGTATCCGGGATTTCTTTTCATGTATTACAAGGCAGTCAGGCAGATTTTCCACCTGATGGCCACTGTCGCACACAATTTCGGACTGTCTAAGGCTAAGCCTCAGGCATTAAGTATAAACAAAGCATTATATAATGAAAGCAATAGAGACATTCTCATCTCTATCATCACGGTAAATGCTAACCAAACTGGTAGTTTTATACATCGTCCAGTATTTTCTGTGTGTGTTTCTACTTAGCTCTATAACGGTTGAACGGATTTCGATGAAACTTATATGAATAGATAGATCATACCCTGTAAACTTACGATCCCTCGGGTGGAGACTATAGTTAATTTTAAATTAACAACAAGTTGAAACAAATTATGTACGGCATTTAATTTGATTAAGTTCACAGAAATCAGAATAAATAGGGAAATTAAGAGGACTTAATTCGTCATACTTTTCATACAAAACCCCTGTACTTATTATGGCGTTGTTAAACATTTTTCGTTAGATATTTTGAACAAATTAGTATCTTGTGTACTATATCTAGCCTTGTATCTTGGCGTAATTTAAAAAAAGTGTGAAACAAATTCAGTCAAAGCCTCCGAAAAACAGCGTTTTTGCCTGAACTTTGGCCATATCTAATGTACCTATAAATTGTAAAAGTAAAGAAAACATTAAGATACCAGGCTTGCAAATGTATTGGAGATTCTAAATAACTAACTTTTTTTTCACAAACTTGTAAGATTTTTTCTCAAGAAGTATACTCCTGGAACAAGTTTTATGAATGCGAAATCATGAATGACGACCTAGCGAAGCGGCCGCGAGTGATCAGCGGAATTTACCGACTGATAACCGACGGCTCTGATGCTATCTCTCTTTATTCGCAGTCAAACATTACGTTGGATGAAACAACAAGCTTTTAGACTATGCTCGCGTTGAAGTTGCGCCAGCCACAGAGGGCCGCCTTAAGATACATATCACCGCATGTGTTGTTTGTATTACCTTGGGGCCCAAGGATGTTACAGTATCTGAATGTGTTGTTGCCAATATGAAAGAGGATACTTTGTTAAATTTGCGGGTAAATGTACATTAGCTTGCTCGTAAGGATTTACATGTATGCAAAATACGTGTTTATTTCACACCGTGCGGGCTAATAATGACTGGGAAGTACGAATCTTAGTCATCTTGCCTTGAACGCAAAATCTGAAAGAACAGTTGGTATGTAGGTATATAACGTCGTGACTGTACCATTTTCTAAGAAACAATTTGCTAGAGTTACCAATACGTTACCTATTAGGGTAAGTCCGGGGGAGATGGCCGTAGTTTTTGTTAGACGCTATAAAAATAAAACTAGTGATATCTTTATCATTTTTTTTATTTCAAGTCAGTCTTAAATCATTTAACTTCTAAATAGCAGAAAGTAATTAACAAATTTTAATCATATTAAATTAAAAAAAAAGTCATTATCAAAACTCTCGATTGGCCATCTCTCCCGAGGTGTCCGGAAGAGATGACCATAATAGTAAGGGGAATGGCCAGTAGTTTATTCTACTCCTTTTTTAGTTTTCTGCTTCTCATCTCTTCTCTTTTTTTGCCCACATTTCGAGCACATGTTGTCAAATTCGGTACAGTTCTCATGAACCCAAAATGAGCAAATGACACACTGTATCTAGTCCTCAATAAGTTGGGTAGTGTAATAATTTTCCCCACACCCAGCACAGTTGTCTTGTTCATTTTCGATATCAATATCTAAATCGCAGAGTATTGGTTCTTCTTCGTCCTCACTGCTTTCTGAAATCTTTCGAACAGCCTTTCGTTTTCTAGCTACCATAATCTTCTCAGTCTTATTCTCTTTTTTGCTATTAATTTTTCAGTTTTAATTTTTATTCTCTCTTCTTTGGTATTTTTTCCCTAGTTATTGGCTTTTCTTAACTCTATATGACATTCAGAAGTTAAAAGAATGCCTTGCTTTGCCCGTTTTCTAGCTTCAACAACGGAAAACTGAAAGATTTCATTAAAAAAACAAAACCGACTTTAAAACCATCTCTTTCCCTATCCCACCCCATCCCGTCCCATTTCCCCTCTTCGTTCCATCCCATCCCCGTGCAGGTCCCGTCCAGTTTCGTCTCCTTAATAAGGCCATCTATACCGGAGCACTTTTGGCCATCTCTCCTTATTTGACCGGGAGATATGGCCATATCGAAATAAAAGTGAATGACCCCGCATTACTTATAATTGTGAGATTAGAATTCAATAAATCAATCATACTATAGAAGGTAACACAGAAAAACCACAAGTTTCCATTGAAATTTCTTCACCACGATGTAAAATGTGAACCCATTGAGAAAATTTTACACTTTTGAAAACAAATAACGAGGTTTTTACTTACTTTTTGATTTAATTTCACTTTAAATTCACACTCACTGTTAGTGGCCTCCGCTGACAGAAGCGTACTAAGCGACAACTGGCGTCATATAGCTATTAGTTCTGAAAATAATTGAATTGGCCATCTCTCCCGTACGGCCATCTCCCCCGGACTTACCCTATCGCAATACCTATGTGATATTATGTGCTTGTAATGATAATGTGTATATTACAATAGAATAATAATTGAGTCAACGTTTTACTTTATGTTGTACTTCAAAGGTTCTATTCTTAGTTGATTGAGTTGTTCTAAATATTATGAAATTGAGCTACGAATTTCACCACGTTACATTTCTTAACCGAGAAGACATACAAAATAGCGAAGGTAACTAAACACCCGATATAGACACAAGTTACACCTTAGTTTGAAAAACACGATAAATCGACTATTTTATGGTACTTAAGTACGCGAACTAAGACTGTACATATACTGTCTGGGTGTCCGTCCGGCATCCACGCCTATGTTTGAGAGTTACTTAATTTTATTGCCAAACTTAGCTCTTATGTCTGGCTACTATGTGTAACAAAGTTCAGAGCAGAGAACCCTTTAGACAAAACACAATAAGTGAGTATTTTTATTGTAATTCGGCTCACAACACAGTTACATACAAATAAAACAGAATAATAATAATAAGGAATAAGGAGAATCTAGCTTATACTCATTGCTTTCATCACTGAGCCGAGATGGCGAGATGATGAGAGGCGAGAGCGCGATCAAATTAGGCAGGCTAGTTGGTACCTATCTATGTACTACGGATCATAGAACTCGTCGCATACATACCTACTCTACAAGTAAATATGCAATAGGCAATAGGCATAGCGCAGAACTGAGTAGGTTCCTGCGGTAGTGGAGCGATGCGGGAGGGTGTGTTTTCATTACGTCAAATGACAAAAGAGAAGCAAAATGAAGTCAATTGTATAGCGAGACAGTTCTGATACGTCACATATCACATTGCACCCTCCCGCACCGCTCCTACCGTAGGAACCTACTCAGTTCTGCGCTATGCCTATAGTTTTCTATACAAAACTCCTTCAAATTCCACTACAAAAATGCATGTGCATTTATTAAAATAGATCACTATTATTATCTTTATATTACTATTATTACTTATTATCCCTGAAAATGTGACCTACAGGCCGGCTGGAAGCCAATCTTATTTGCTCAGTAATAAAATCCAAAAAATTTCACCTAGAAGGGAGAATTAACGAAGGCGAAAATAAAATGGCACTATTATCCTCCAGCGTACTTAGTTATACTAGTACAAATTATGTTTTCCGGAAAATGCTTGGATGTTAAAGCTGTCTTGACGTATTTAATCATAGATTTAGAATATACTAATATTTTTTGAATAATGTAGATCTATTTAGACGCCCGTGACGCATATAAACTCAATGTAAAAATAAAATTCATTGTAAAAAGTTTATGATGTCGATTTATAAACCTAAGCTTTTTGTCAAACATTTTATAGACGTGTAAAACATCGGATACAACGCTTGCCTAAATAAATATAAAATATTGATAGACATTTATTACGGTGTTTGCATCATCTTCATTATACAGGGTTATCCAATGTATACCGTATTCTAGAAATGTGTATTTCCAGTATCACGAGTTTACGATCTCCATAAGTATTATGCCATGTTATTTTAATACTATTTTTATTTCTCATTTATAGTCCTACGAACAATGATGGAAAATTTAATCAGATTTGTTTGATATCAAAAGTGTTTGTGTTTGTTGTTACATCGTACATATACAATTTTCAAAGAAAACCCTAAAGTACAGCTACCTTACGTAGTATAAGGGAGAGAAATCCTACAAATTTAACAACACAGCTTCCGCCCTCACTCATTGCTCAAATATTAGATATCCCCGGATGAAACGTATCCTACCTTTGGTTTCAGGGTATGATTTATATTCAACATTATTTTTAGCTCGTTTAGAAACAGGAGGATAATCGATTGGTATTAAAAACGTTTTAAAAATATTAAAGTGTGATATACTATGGAGCGCGCTCTGCTGGAGGCACTGCTATATATATATAGCTTTGTGAGTTTTTATATTTTATTTATTTTTATTTCAGATTCGTCATATTAAAACCTATTTGGAATTTTTCGACTTTCTTTAAAAAAAAATGTTTTATCTTCATCAAACTAAATCCTATAAAATTTACTGGAAATGTTTTTAAACTGTACAAACATTTTAAAACTACCCCTGAATATCACCTTACGTTAAAATATAACAGATTACTTTAAAAATTGGTAGCCTTGGAGCAGAAATGGCCAACGTTATTTATGAAAATAAACAAGTTGCTGGAAATTCATAGCATTTTATTTTAGGTAAGTTACGAAGTAATATCATAAATCAATGAAATAAGTACTTTATTATTCCTAGAATTTTTAGCGTTAAACGTGACTTATCAATATAAATAACATATTAAATCAAATCTTAAGAATTTAATAAAAAAAATGAGTATTTGAAAATAGCTTTACAGTATAAGGTTTAAATCCTGGGACGTTCAAAGTCATTCTTCACACACAGCCACCTGACCCCAAACCAAGCAGAGCTTATACTAAAGAAACCAGATTACTAACGTAGATAATTACACCCAAGCTTAGATATGTTGCTGTAGTTTCAAGTAATTATTTTTAGTCGATGCATATGCATACCAAACAGATTCTGGTGATAAGATAAAAGATTCGGGTGCTAATTAAAATGACCCTCGTTTAAACCTTTTTAATTTACTATATGCGTACTGTGCACCACAGATATAGATATCTATCTGTGGTGTGCACTTTATGTTTATCAGCATTATTTAGTTAATTGATCCTTTATAGGACCTACGAACAGGACCCTTTTTATTTGGTTCTGATAATAAACGGAGATTAGGGGGGCTAAAATGGAAGCTAAAGCAATATTGCTAACGCAATTCATTTTTTCGAATTCTCGGCAGATCCTACGTAATTTCAATATTTTTTGGTATACTAGTCACTCATTATATACAATTCAATTCAATAAAAGATTCGGAATTGATGAATTGCATAAGATCTGCCGTAAATTCGAAAAAATGAATTGCGTTAGCAATATTGCTTTAGCTTCCTTTTTAAGGCGGTAGGTATGGTACTCGAAAATTACCAAGGCTATCTTTATGATTGCTTATTGTTTGAATACTGAATTTAATTGATTTCAATATATATCAGCTGTTTATTGAAAGCAGTGAGTATTTATTACTGAAAAACATATCTATCGGTACGATATCAAGACCCGTCCGTTTGATCGCACCTTATGGTTTGTAAATCGTACTTTGGAGTATTCCATACAAATAGCATCAAACATTAAAACTATTTATAAACTTATGTATCTGTTAAGAATTATCATTGGTACAATATAGCCAACTGTCCCCTATATATCTTTGTAATATAGTGAAACTTATATATTTTCCAAATTATTGTTACGTTTTTAATTAGAATCTGGTATTAAATTGTAGGCAAGTTTATTTAAAATATTAAATGTATCTTAAAAACATAAAAACGAATTAAAAAAAATGTCGTGTGTATCCGAATAAAACCCTGAACGTCAAACGAATCTCGGTATTTATGTGTCTGATTAGGTGTGCGAGTAATTAGCGATGGATATCTTTAATAAATACTACTCTTCTATCAAACGTGTTAACTTTACTATACAGAACACTGAAAAAAATGATCTATAAAACTAGTTATGTAAGTTGACGTTTTGTTGTCGGGAAACTAACTTTAGTTGTCGGGAAACTAACTTTAGATACATTTAATTAAATAATTTAGTAACGAACAAAAACTAGTCTTGTTACTGGTAAGTTTAGTTCGCAAGTCACTCTGTTAAGGTTATTGGTCGTAAAATTTTGTGTTACTGTTAAATATAATTTTGTAGTCACTTGTAGTCCATTTTTCTCAGTAAAGTAAGATTAGAATAAGCGAAAATAACATTTTCTGAAACCTATGAATGTATACAGTCTGGCTTGTGCGTTTTCTTAGGAATACTACATACAACCATTATAGTATGTATTCCTATGAAAGTTATTAGCAAACAGGTAATAAACACTGTAAATTAATATCTTATTCGTCTGGTTGAATATAACCCACACAGTAAAGATTCGTGATTTTTTATATCATTCCCGGTTGAGAGTCCTCAGCGCTGATTGAAGTTATCCGCATGAGAAGACCTACCACATCCAATTTCAAGGAATCTACGAAATTTCGAAGATATACAATGGTTTTACGTAGGATACTATGCTATAAATTAAGAATTCATTAGTGAGTACGGTCAGCAACATAAGTAGCTAAACAAATCTTAATATATAAAACATCTGTAGACTATAAAAATTCAAAATATAAAAAGATAAAGTAAACAGGTGTATTGTAAATCTTTCGTTTCATTCTTTTTGTAGGTCTACAAGGATTTTTAGTGTACAGGTGTTTTTTTAGCTCTGTTCAACTACTTATATTGTTGACCTACCCATTGGGTAAGTATCACCAAAGTGGGCAGTCAGCCAATAACACGTGCGTGACTATGATGCCATTGGGAAAGCCTATTCCATTGAATGAATTACTGTAATTTCTCGATTAATCGTACTTTCATCTCTTAGTGCCTACATAATTGCTTCACCAAAGGTGACATTACCCTGATTAATAACAGCTAAAGGCATTATTTTATCGAATCATAAATCAAACATATTTTCCAGAGGTATCTGAGTAACTTTATAAATCGTTGAAAAATTGGATACGGTCACGGGAATTATTAATTTACTCTCATTATTTCTTGTCAAGAGAACACAGCAGATTTTCCACATGTTTGGTTAAATAAATCCATCATTCCGCTCTGGATCACAATTCTATTGTTTTTTCATTCACTGAAAGAGAGAAATAAATACACTGCTTGCAAACGCACATGTCTATGGGTCTAATATGAAAACGAGTTTATAAAGTTCATCACTTACCATTGAGATTATTGTGAAACAGAAGCCTACAAGTGAAAAATATAACAAAGAATGTTCTCATCAAATATACTAAACCGAGACGTATGACAGACTTACATAAATAAACTTTTCCTTTGATTGTGTGCTCTGTTCTATACTGTAATAATACCGGTTCGGAAGGTTGCATTTGCTGAGAAGCGCCGGCAATAAACTCAGCAATTACTCTTTTCATAACAAGCTTAGATTCATTACATAATATTTAAATTCTAATCGCACTGACAACAATTGCGTGCCCCGCGCGGCGACAAAATTACAAAGTAGACTGAACCTATATTTAATAAATAAATAAATGGCAAACTTAAGCAGACCAACCCCACAAGCAGCACCTGTTCATAAGTATGACGCGTGTGGCAGCCATCGCCCTCCTCGCCATATTGGAGGGAAGTGAGCGACTCGTCACACGACGCCGCCGCAAGCAAAGGCCTTAAAGTGAGCATGACTTACCTTAGAAATAAAAAAATTAACTAAAGGGAAACTTTTAACTAATTAACAGAAACATGCAATAACAAATACAATTTTAAATACGGTAACTCATTTAACAAACAAAATTCTGGCCCTCAAGTGCGTCGGAACAACCCGCTAAATTCCTGGCTATAATTTTTACTGAGGCATAGAGTAAAGTAATTTAAGTTCGAGACCCATAACCATTGACTAATGTTTCGATAACATCCATCTACATCCATGGTTTATAAGCTCTGCATAGTTTGGGATGGGATGAACGTGTGTGAAGAAATGTTACGCGATTATGTTTTGATGATACTATTATCAAAATTTCATATTTGCTTGCCAGATTTTTGCAGTGTACACACTTAGGTATATTTTCAGAGTCGCGAATATGTCAGCAAAATAAAATTTCACGTTCCCGTACTTCACGTTTTATGTCGTGCGGAAATATTGTGCAATCTAAAATTCAAAATCCTCTTAACCCTAAAAGCAAAACATCAAATCTTTTAGTAACTGAACAGAAAAGTATGTTGTACGAGGTTGTACTGACACATAGATTAATAAACTTATCTTCAATATTATTTTTAAGTACGTAGTTTACGTGCTAGTAAAAATGATAAATTAATAACAAATAGCACCCATATATTTGTTTCAAATAAAGGCATGACGATTAATTATTACCAACTATACAGGGTTATTGGTAAAACACTAACAAATGTCCTATACTATACAGGGTGATTTTGAATTACTTAGCTATTTTAAAGGAGTCAACTCATTAATAAAAATAAAAAAATACATGTTTTATTTTTAGATATAATTTTTATAGAAAAAAATAAAGTTATGAAGATCCAAAGTTTTCTCAAAATTACGAAATCGTTGGTCATACCGCGCGCCAATGCGCTACGTCACTTAGCTGTCAACAACCGAGAATGTTAGATACTGCCTATGTATGCGAAAACACGAACATCATCCAAATTAAATATCCTATACATAACTCTAGGTATTCTTACCCGTTTAAAATTTATAAAATGAAGCCACAAAAATACGGTAACTTAATTTTATTATGAACTCAATAACAAACATACTAATCGTATCACAATTCTAGCATATGCATCTTTGTAACACTTTAAAACTTTAGGGCCAACTTAAGGCTAATTTAAAATCACATTGAACTGAATATTGCAGTTTATTGACCACTTATTATTTGGTTTTAAATAACAAACTTCCAGTGATCTGCAACCACAGAGCGCACAGTTGGGTGGGATGGCGGGCGCCGCGCGGCATCTTGTGTGAGGCAGAAGCCCTCCATTGATCAAACTGATAGTGTACTCCAGAGAGTTCCATAATTATTCAATTAAATTAAAAATATTTTTTATCACCCAGAAACGACTGTTGATCTTCTAAGACGTTGCCCTAGCAACCAGTAACTAGAGAATACCTGCGTGCGCAACTCAAAATATTTTTTTCCATGATCAAAAATTATTTCAAATAGGTTGATATGAAGTATTAAGCTGAACGCACACCTAAACACGCCGTAACAGATGCACACGCTGCAATTTTTTTTTTGATTCTTTGTATGAAATTAAAAGAGAAGGGAAGAGAGGTTTCGTATAAGGACGCTTCCACACGTCAGACAATCGGTAGTCCAATTGTCATTCCGATTTGAGGCCTTTAGAGCGGCTTTGTAAGACGAGTGCTTTGTTAGTAAGGAATTCAAATGAGAAGAACATTTGAATCTCTCAAATCGAAAGAATTTATTCTCTTATAAAATTGGATCCACCGACTGACATCAGACCTTTTTAGCGAAATAGGCAATTTTAGAGTTTATTTCTAGGATAGGTTCGTTTAAGGGTTATTAACCAAGTCAAACGTTTTAAAAAGCTATGCTGTTTTCTGCTAACAAAGCTGACATTCAAGTTTTCTTCTCTTTCCGACATAAAGTCGGCCGGCGATTGTATGATGCGTGCGGGCTGCCTAATGTATTGTTAATAATTATTGAAAGATAAGTTTCCTCCTTAGTGAAAATGAAAAATAGAATTATGTAATAATGAAAAATATTTAGAAGATTTTAATGAATGACAGATTCGATTCAATGACAGTTTTTATTAATCAAAATACTCGAAATGTAAACAACATTATGAAGAGTTTATTACTGATATTACTTAATTTTGTGAATGGAAAATAGAAAAATAATATGGTGAAATTTTAGTAGGTATTAAACACAATTTTCACCTCGTGCGCGTTACGAAAGTATTCACGTATTTCCGCAGCATATTTCAATGTTCCGGTGACGTCTACCGGCTGAAGTTCAAGGTCATCTACTTGTTAACGTTATCCAGCAATGTGGAGTATTTAGGATATTCTTACTACAAAATCATGGAAAAAAAAGGTTCTTTTTTTTGCACGGATGTGTTCTATTAGTGATTCTGATCCGAGGGAAAAAAAATAGCCAAGTAATTCATAATCACCCGGTATATTAGTAACATTATAAACAACAAGTTTTGTAATATGACTTATAATAATTCATCAGACTTTTATACAGAAATAAAAATATTTAAATTCAACTGCTCTAAATATTACGAACTCTACTACTTACTGCTTTATTAAATAGTATGAAAGCGAGCGTGGCATTTTTTCCTAAGATAAAATTAGACATCGTTATTGACTTTTTTTACACACGGCTATCTCAAACTAAGTAGAGTTTGGTTTGTACTATGGAAACCAGATATCTGATATACTAGTAGATACTACTAGTTTTTATTTTAATCTACTTAAAATAAACACCCAAGGACATGCAGACATGTTCATGTATCTAGCCCACGTTCTGTGGTGTGAACACATTATTTTTTTTCGAATCGTGTTGTTGGTTTAAAATTGCGTTTTCAAATGAAATCGGATTCGTCCGATACCAAAGATGTTAAAAATTCCACCATAATATTGGTTTTTCGCCATCCTATAAAATTTAATTTCGCGGACTAATCCGGTTTTTATTTATTTATCCGTTCCACGGCTTACAAGTATTCTCATGCTTCGTGAATTTCGTGATGCCGGGTCCAAAAAACGTAACAAGTTAAATAAAATAAAATTGGGTTATTTATCACAGACGTACCTACAAGGGCCTACCTTAGGCTTACACATACACAGTAGACTATTGGTAAACAATAAATACCGTCTAGGCGACAAGGACGGACAACAACGACGAACGGTTCGAACACCGATTACCTATCTTTCACTCAATTTCATGAATGCGTTGTGGGAATTCTATGTTCAACAATGTAAATTCCTAGGCTGAATATGAGGATGATGCTGATAGGCTGAATATGATATTTCGCTTTGAATATAATACAATTGAATAAACGAACCATCGTCTAAATAATTTCGAAATATCATCAATCGACGAAGGGTGGATTTATGAACCAGTATGTAAGAGGGTAAGTTGAAAAAACGTTAAGTAGTTCATAGTTTTGGGTGGTGCTAGTGTATCTACTCGAATTGCTGGGCATGCATTTCCGGTAGCTTTGTTTAGGAGCCAATTGGCTTCGAGTGCTTACCAATTCCAACCACATCAGCACTTTCCAAGGCGAGATTGCGGTCAGCCAAGCCATTTAGATAGGAGCTATTAGCAAATGCCGTTTCAGCTTAGATCAGAAATCAAAAAGATAAACAAAAACTGTTTTTACAAAATGGTATTCGGCCGGATATCATGCAAATTGTGCAAACTACTCATAGATGCATTTAATGCGAGGGTTAATACTAATGTGTAGTCATTGCATAAAACATATTTTCTCCGTATGAAATAAATATCTACGGAATAAGATGGAATATCTGCCTGACAGGATTTATTTTTTCATAACAAACACGATGTCTCCACAATTTTGCGTGAAAATAGTGATAGGTAAACAGCTACATAATCTCCGCGTGACAGTCAACGAATTTTTTATTACAAGTAGCACGCACTACTCTTGAATATTAATATTAATTGTCGCCGCAAACTTTAGTCACAGTTCGTTTTACCTTTTTTTTTCAAGTATATTTGTACGAACTATTCATCCATAAATCTTTATTTATCGAGTACCCATTACAAATAGTAGAGCAACTTTAAAAAAAAATCAAAGAGTATTTATTCAATTTAGGCCCTGATAAAGCACTTATGAACGTTAACAAAATGACTCTACACCGGTTCCAAATACATCTTGAACTGAGAAGAGTCCGGCAAGAAACTCAGCAAGTCATTTTCTTTTAAATGTGCTTTCTTAGAATTATTATTATTTACAAACAACCTGCGAAGCGAATAACTCATTCAAATGCATTCTTGTCATCTACAAAATCAGAAACATTATAGTACCCTTTGTTATAAAGGTTAAGACAGGCCTAGACTGCACATGAGCTCGCTCTTCAAATAAGTGTACTAAAACAATAGGATTCCATCTTATGAGCGATATATGTAGGGTTGCCATCTCTAAAAACTGGCAACCAGGACAAGCAGCGCGAAAACCCCGGATTTTGGTGCTCATAGAAACCGGGCATGTTAAAAGTATTTTTCTAAAAGTTTGTGAAATAAAATATAGATTTAATTATTGTAACTTTAAATCTTTTAACCCGAGGCCGGAACCCGGGAACTAGAACAAATCCGGGGAACCGCGGATGGATGGAAACCCTAGCTATACATCGCAGCCCACTTGTAGAATCCACCGATAGATTCAATATTTATTTTTTGCTGTAAAATTTCTGTGAAAAATAAGGCATAGATTAAACAGTAAAGTTTTAAAAGTGATCCTGGAAGTAGTAGTAGAGAAGAATTTTCAGCTAATAATTTTGGGACAGGAATTAACATTTCTTTGAGATATTTTTTGCATTGCCATAGGGAAATCAATATAATTATTCCAGCCTACTTTAACGTTTCGTTTTCACTTCATGAGCTTCACTCCGACTCTGCAGTAACGGAAGTTTCGTTAAGATTCAGATTTCCAATTGTCACAATCTTAAAAACAATTTAGAACAATAGATTTTCATAAATTAATGGGCATATTCATTTGAGGTAGTAATACCGAAACAGCCATTTTCAATCCGCTTTGTTATCTTTGAGGCCATTGTTGTAGAATTAGAACCCGAGAATTATGACCGAAAATTTATTGTCTTTGATTCATTGAGCTATTATTACTACGTATAGAGAAGACGCCACACATCACAACTATATTCCGTTCAAGGAAGGCCATCCGGCCACACTTGTTGTTGTAGAACGATGAACGAAACGCGTAAGCGCCGTTAAAAATCACGGAGTTTGCGAAAAATACTCCTAAAAGCTTTCTGATAGCGCTACGTGTTTCTATACCGTCTGCTTAGAAGACCAATTATTGTCTCAGCGCTAAAGAGAACCTTTGCTCATGATAGCTTCTCTATACGTAGTAACAATAGCTCAATGCTTTGATTTGATAATTTTGTTGTTAATCCATAGGTAGGTATGACGACGAGATGTTTTTAAAGTAAGTATACGTGCTTTCGTGACCTACGGATATTGCCTGCGGAATTGATTGCTTGAGCGATAACAACACCACCTAAAACATTTTACATGTTTGGGAGTTGTTTTTATTTTTTTCATTAATAAAATGGATTAAATTTCCGTGCGTTGCCGTTTCCCTTTTAAATCATAAATAAATATTATTGGTCATAAAAAAGCCTTCGATAATTCCAGGCTCCACTTAATTCAACTGTTCTTAAAATACCTCCCTAATGGCTTTTCCATTTAATAATAACTTAACAATTTCCTTTGAAATAAGTTCAGCTTCGTAAGTCAAATAGCTTAAATTGTATTATACCTACTATGTATAAGTATTTTTCCTAGATTCAGGTACTTTTTGAAGACAGAATTTTAGAGCTAGAAATACAAAACGTATTTAGCACTCTATTTACGTAAGTACCTACTAAAAAAATTGCATTGACCCTTTTTGAGAAACCAAATCCCACCAAAAACATTTTCATGTAAAATGTTGCCAAGACGGGACCATATGGCTCGCACTGTCAAAAAGTTATATAACTCTACACGCCCTAATTCTACAAACCCTAACTTCACAAACTCTACACCTTAGTCAAAATATATGGCTTGCCGTTTCGGTAGTGCCAGAACTCTATGTTATATTCTTACTCATCTCAATTATCCCAGTGAAAAATCTATAAATAATAACTAACTTTTCTCTAACTAATCCTACTGATTAAATGGTCAAATAAATAACGTCACCTTTCTGTCATTGTCAAACAATTTGACGATATTTAAGTGAGTCAGTTTATTAGTTAAATAACGTTTTATGAGTAAGGGGGTAAATGGCTATCTACAAGTAATAAAAATATCCACTGTTACATAAATAACATTTATATATTTTTATCAGTTAGCCATAGATAAGAATGCAGTTTTATAGTATCAATACTTTATATTAAAACGACCACATCGCATGATACCTACACGATAATACTACCTAACCTACTCATCATTTATTAATTTCAGTTACCAAAACAAGAAAGCTTCCCATTGACAAAGATAAATAAATATTTTTATATATATTTTTTGTGGAAATATTTTTTTTTTCACAGCCATAAATTGAGAACGACTTTATCGTATTCATCCATCTTTTTTTAAAGTTTTCTATACATGAGAAGGTTCTTGCGGAAAAAATTAAGAGTAGAAAATTAAAGAAAACTTAACGGTAGGGTACGACATCCATCGGGTTCGCGGGTGAAACCGCGGGCGCAACTAGATCTTTGCTATATTTGACACTTACAATACTTTTTTGTATTTATATAGGTAGGTACCTTAATTTGATAGAGAGTTCGGTTCTGACAGCGGTCGGGAGCGGTCGCGCACATGTGCTGCGCGCGCCCCGCTGTCCTTTTTGTGACGCGCATCGAGTGCTTAAGTGTTCCCAGTGCCTTGTGCTTACGTTTGTGAATATTGCGAGCCAAATGGGTGAGATTGTTCCATATCAACTAGATTTAATTAAATTTAATTTAATTTAAGCAGCAATAACAGCTGAGTTGAGCCGACGATATGAATTATGTCGAGATTCCCGTCACTTCTATCCACTATGTTTAGCTTTATAGAAGAATACCGCATAGGACCCATACACATGCGCACGCGAAACACGCGACTCTGGCATAACCATGTCTAAGCCTAATAACTCTCTAGGTTGCATTAATTTTCTTTCTCAAAGGATTTATGCTGAGATTATGATCACTCCAACTGCGCACGACTTTCCATGTAGGTATAAGCTGAACCATCTACATAATAATATATCCCACGAATCCCTAGGTCATTATAGTTTATCTAACAATACAGGTACCTTAGCATATCCTTCTGTCAGGTCCAATAAAATCCCGATAGCGGATTCATGACCGTTAACTATACTGAATACTTCCCGCATGTATTTAGATAGCCAGGACTGTCCAACGAGCCTTTCAGAAGCCATCTCAACCCGTTGTTCCTCGCGAGGGACGCGCGTCCTATGGTGATAATTGGATGTCATTGTTGTTTTTTTTTGGCATCCGGCCCTATTATAAAGAAGTGCTAAAATTGCATATCATTCGCAAAAGGCACTTACTCAATCCCTTTTGCCTCACTTTTCAAATATATTGGACGAGGTGGGCAGAATAGCTGAAGTAGGTTTCAAATCGGTTCGGTGATTTTGTTGGATTTCTCGGTGGTTGACGTTCCTTCCGTTTCGGGAAGTAGGTATAGTGAGTGCTGTATCGGAGTTGTAACTTGATGTTGCTGGAAGCCCTTGTCCTTGGTGACTCGTCCCATGTGAAATAGAGCATAGTGGCCCACAATATTGTTCGGGTCTAGTTTCGAACCCTTCGCATTGATTGCTTCAATAATCGATAATTTGAGTAATTCTAAAAGATCAATCCCTCCTTGAAAAGAGTGGTTAACTAGCAGGTAGCAGGATAGGGTTAGTTAGTTAGTTCGTATAATACCGTGGCTATGCTTGCCACATGCTTTTTAAATGCGTTCCCGAAAGATATACTTTATTTCACACGTAGTTGTACTTACATCGCAATCTCGCGACGCCCGCGCCGCGAACGGCCGGCATATAGTATCCTCACCGGCGCTTACCCGACTGATTAGAGTCGGATACTATTGTGTAACATTATCTATTATTTACCCTAGCGGATCGATCAGTGCGGACTTCCATTATCCACTCCAATCCATTATTATATTAAATATATATTCCATTTCCTGAATTTCTCATTCCTGTAACATAGGTACTATATTCGTTTAGACCTACAACAACAAAAAAACACAATTGCGCTCATTGACCCGTTGGTTCTCGCGTCCAATTTGTGGAAACCGATGTCATTGTCACGTTTCTAACCGCTAACCAAGGTTTATGATGATTCATATTTATCAGTTCTAATACTTCTCAAATTTATCATATAATATATCGATCGGTCTTCCCTTCCAACTAAGTATTGGATACATAATACCTACGTTAATCATCGGTATGGAAACTGCACTGAGTTCCATTATGCAATCAATTGACATGTCCACCAAGTCCTCTCTTCCGGTGCATTCCAAATCATTTTTCAGTAGCAAGCACACTCCGCCTAAGTTTAAGCTACAGAAGGACGACGTGATGTGGTACTGTACATGCACCCAAAGTTATCAATTAATCCCAATTTTTTACTAGTCAACCACGTTGCCGTAACACACAGTGCCGCCATGTTGCTGCCCCCCCATAAACGCGGTTAACGTGTTTATCTCTATCAGTTTAGCCACGCACGACCGGACGTGATCGAACTTAGACTCGTAGGTACACACCCCAGCGTGGCATCCAAACCAGAGCCTACTCCGCCGACATCTGTTATCAATACACTAAATCAGATACTTCGAGGAAGGCACATCTCAACTTAAAGCTACGAAAAATATAAAATGCACGCAACAAAAATAAGTAAAAAAAACCCCGGCCCTTAATCTTAACACAACTTCAAGTATTATGACTCCTTAGTTAGAGGACCTCTAATGGGTCAATTGAGCTCCCACACTTGGTATCCACCCATAAAACAAAAAACAATACTCCACTTCTTATACAAAACAACCATTAAATTATTACCCGCCGTCGACAAGCTTGCACGTGCGCAAGGGTCGACTCTCAGCAAAAATGGTATATACAATATCGACAGAGACAAAAAAATAAATGGTCTAAACGCCCGTTGCTAGGATGTCAGCGTGATTCTTGTTTTTTCTCTATACGATACAAGCTAATAAGTTAATTGCTCAAACTTTGCCTACTTTATCCACCAGAGGTTTAAGTAAATAATGTAAAGGTTTTGCATGACAGCCGACAATGTGCACGCGCCATAAACAGCTACTTACACCTCGTGGAAGGTAGGTTTATGGCAAACAAAATGGACTTTGAATTTGAATTTTTTTGAATTTGAATCACCAAGTTAATCTCAGTTCGAAGCGGTTTCACCATCGCTTGAATGATTTCTTCCGGATGGTTGATATATATAGCACATACATGTTGTATATACAAAATACATAGGTATCACGGATGATATGTATCTGTGATCTATATATGGGTGGCCCGATGTCTTGAACAGTTTGGCATTGATCCTCGTCTGACTAAGAGGGTTGGTGGATTTTTGCTCCTTGCAACGGATCATTGACATCTTTGTCTAGGGAGATGCCACGGTTTTGGCCCGTGCCAGGGCGGCTTGCGCGCGTGTATTGCCGCCACTGGTGCCCGCACGAGCCTGTAGCTCACTCTTCTTATGATGCGTGGAACGCATTTTCTACACCCGGTAGGGTTTTCTAAATAAACAATGTCGGGCCTGAGGCTTGCGGTATTTATTCCAAGCATTCTTATTGTCTCATTCTCGCACTATGCGAATTAGCGGTGAACCTGACGGATGGAATGGAGAGGCCGTGGAATTGAGCGGCACTTGTCGATTCATTGTAAAGGCAGTGTCCTAACACCACGCCAAATGGGTACAAACTATACTATACTATACCACGCACTAATTTTTCACTTATCCCGCAACCATGGGATTCCTCGGGAATGCGGGTGAGACCACGCGGGACAGCTAGTATATATATAAAATTATAAACGCGAAAATCTGTACCTACGTATGGATGCTTGTTGCTCGTTCGCGCAGAGACTGCTGAACGGATTTGGATGGGGTTTGGCACATGGATGGAGTATGTTCTGGATTAACACATGGGATACTTTTTGTCCCGGGAAGACATGCGATCCCTCGGGAATGCCGGTGAAACCGTGCGGGACAGCTAGTCTCTTATATATAAAGTAACTAAGTTTCGGTGAAGGACAACATTCGAATTAACGACAGCTAGTCTCTTATATATAAAGTAACCAAGTTTCGGTGAAGGACAACATTCGAATTAAAATTACGACAGAAAACAAGTATTTAAACTTGACAGCACAAAAATTTATCCCAATCCAACCAAAACCTTAAGTAGCTATTTACTACACAAATAGAGATCATTTGTAAGCGGATCGCTTAAGCTCTCCCATCTGGTGTCCATTCAGGTGCCATCTAATAACTTAAATTTTGTAACACAAAAGAGCAAACACTACACGAACGCCACAAAAAATCACCACTCAAACGAAATAATATTTATTACTTAACATTGCATCGGGGAGTGACAAAAACACGTGCAATAAGAACCAAGCAAAAAACTTTCAACACAGCCGTAAACCTTCCAAGTACCTGAAACAAAAAAAGGTCAAAGGGGCTGCTGGGGTATTAGTGCGAGTCCCAAAATATGTTCTTCCAATATTTTACAAGTTACTCTATAAAATAATACATACTTGCCTAACTGTTAAATCCACTAAAAAGGCTTAATCGCCCAGTTTTATTTCAGTTTAGTCTATAAGCTCTTTCCTACAGGCAAGTAAAACCACCCGATTTTAAGATGGAGCATCTGAAAATATAGAGCTGATACAAAATCAGGATACAAGATAGTTCAACCTTCCATATTTAGTAACCTGGCCTGTATGGGAAACAACAGCAACTCAAGAAAACCACAAGTATCTACCACTATAAAATGTCCCGACGACACTTTTGAGCAGAAACGCAACGTCTAATGCATGCATGCATATATCAATAAAAATCATAAAAATGGAATGTAACTAGGAAAAAATAGTATACCTGGAAAAATAGCAATGACAAGGGCTTTACTCTTAGATTAAGGTTGTAACACCGCGGATTCACGGTTCTTACTGGAGTAACCAGCCTCTCATAGTAACCAGCGCCCAACAAGAACAAAGAACTAACATCATTTTATCAGTAGGTACATATACCCAATGAAACCTCCAAGTCAGCGTCAAGACATTTATAGAAGTATCCAGTTTTATCGAACGAAAATCGATCTCAATCCTCAGGAAAAATAATACTAGAGAGAGACCCCCGCTACAGCACTGAAATATGGCAAAATCTTTACACTATATTATGCAACACAAATCCTGACAACGTGATATGGAAGGAGTAAGATACGGCACTCGAATGCACAAACTTCAAGAAGTTTTGGCAAACCGAAAACAAAATCATCCCAACGGGATCATATAGGCCATTTCAACAACCCCATCCATAATCATTTATCCCAGAAGAATATCTATATATAGAAGAATACCTAATAATAACGTATCAATTTACTGACCGTAAATAAGAATGGTGGCAAATCAATCCCATTAAACTCAATCAAGAAACAAGAATCCAATAGGACAGAAGAAGAATCCAAGAAGAAAATTCACAATAATTTTACAATAAAGCACCTCAATTGGACAACAACAATGCATTAAATATATATCAAGGCACGAAACTCATGGGAAAGGTGATGGTATCTGGAAATGGGGCTCACTGATGGGACGGGCGTCCCATAACCATATAGGCAAATATGTCACAGGAACAGCTATTCAAATAATTAATTCTGATATTCACATATAAGAAACTTGAAAAGATAGGACACTACCCCAAACTTATGTAAACCACAAATCAAAAAGGCAAATATACGCAGAGAAAATGAAGGCCCATCAGGATATCTACTTGGGATTTAAGAAAGGATATTGCGGAGGTAATGCGTAGTAAATGGAACAGCACTGCAAAAAAAACTATAGTAAACTATTCAAAGCATCATTATCGCACTCCCAGAAGAAATAGCCGGCATGGACCGAAAAACCATACGCTCTTTCAACGGGATGGCATCAATCAGGAACCAGGAAAAATTACACATTCACTGACATTTCACTTGTTACAACAACGGATGAAAATCGCAGATCCGTAACACAAATCTACGCTCTAGTTTCTGACATTGAAGAATCATCTGGACGGTTGATATCTCAGTACTTAAAAGATATAATACATAATAAGGAAATCATCATCTGCCTGCCCTGTTCCCAATAATTTGGGGTCGGCGTAATAATAAAGACAAATAGATCTATATAAACATTTAAGGACCGTTGGAAAAATGGTAATGGAGCTATACCTCGCTATACCTACCTACACTACTGATGGACGAAGTGTAAAATAACAAGAAATAGTTACCTCACCTTAATTTAACTAATATACTACATACCCTAACGTTTTGTTTGTATTAACATCATCGCTTACCACCAGGATGGCCGTATGCTTGTTTACTACCTAAGTAGTAGAAAAAAGATACATAATTATACCCAGACTTGGGACAAACAAACATGTTCATGCACACAAATGCATATCCTGGATGGGAATCTAACCCACGACCTGCGGTGGAACCTTAACCAACCACGCGAACTGGCCCGTCAAAACAGAGGACCTGCATTTAATCCATGACGAAAGGATCTAACGACCATTATAGTAATTTATTAGTAATACGATATTTATGGACGACGACGTCATCATATTATCAACTAGCGTGACAAAACTGATAATATATAACATTATGCTTGATGAAAACAATGGGGCTGAACACTAACTAAACCAGGACAAAATGCTCATCCATAATCAGATTAAAATCACGGAATTTCATGCACCCAGGAAACCAAAAAATACTTTCGGGAACACAAAAAGATATGTTATCCTGGATGTTTCTCATCCCATTAACGAAGATACTTTTTTAAGTTTCCAAGCATTCATCTGATAGACTACAGTCACATATTACTAAATAGTTACTACCACAGTCCTATAGGTATATTACGGCTATGTTACGTACGGCCCTACAGTACACCAAAATCGAAACCCAGAAAACAGATATTTACTTCAAAAATCAATCGGCGCATGATATAGAATATTTTGACTACTATACTAAAAACCTTGCTGAATGTTGTGCTGAGGAAACCAAATTGACTCTAGAATAATAACGCAGAACAAGAAATATCGAAGCACATACCGAAGCTGAAATGAACAAGGAGCCGCTCAACCACAGAAGCTATACCCGTGCATGGAGGAGGTTAATTTAATGAACAACAGATAAATAACAAAATCCAACCCAGGAACAAAAAATTAAAATAAGAAAGAAGACAGTAAAACCCCAGCACTCAACATACATCAACGCTCATCCCTCTCTATGATACCCGTCTTCCCACTTTCCAATATTGGCTATAGGCTGAACAGTCGGTCGATTGTGGTCAGCTGGCTGCGGTTGGCTGGCCGTCCTCTCCCATCCCAGAGCGTGTCACTCCTATATACCACGCACCCCTTGGTTTATCCATGGTTACTCCGATATAACTATTCAGGTACCAGTCATTATAAACTAAGTTAGTTGTATGGTGGTTGATGCTTGAATGGTTGTATAGGACATGGGTCGGTCGTTGTACTGGCTGAGGGTAGTGCTAATCATCATCATCATCATCATATAGGTAGGTACCTTAATTTGATAGGTACTCTCTTTGGCAACATTAATAAATAAGTATTCAATATTAAAATCTCCTGTTGAACTGGAAATCACATAATTTTGTGGATTATGGTGTTAATACATACTTTTGTTTTAGAATAAATTTCATTTTCTATATTATTAAACAAATATTATTTACTAACTTTAGATCAAGTCATTCCACTTAGACGATACCTAGATTGCTGCATTTACAAAATGAAAAAAAAACCCAATAATCTTAATGAGTTAAATATGTTTATTGAAAACATCATTTAATTTTATTTAGACTCGATTTTGGAATTAAAAAAACTCTTGTTATTACAAACTAGCAAACCCCCGCGGTTTCACCCGCGAACGGTTGAAGTTTTTTTGCGCTGAACACTAATTTATCTTTCAATAATTGGACTGTTTTACATAAAACTTAAGGCGCCGTGGGTTCATAGATTAGCAAAAATGCGTATCTTTGATTCGGTTTTTCGTAAAGAAAATGCAATAGTTTTAGTTCGAAAAAAATATATGTAAAAGTTGACAATATTTCCTAAACTCCAGCGAGCTCCAAAACACGATTGCAATAATTTTACCAGATAGAAAAAAATCGTAAAGTTACCCCTTTTTATTACATTTATTGCATTTTATGGCTATTAATAATCAAAATTTTGATTAGAAAATTATACAAAAATAATAGTCATCATATGATCTATCGCACTACGTTTTGTTTTTTCTATTTTATTTCTTTACTTTTGCACAAATCCAAAATACCTACAAAATGCGTCATCTCGCTGTCAGCGGTGGCCCATTCAGTCGCGCTCGAGCGCTTGTGGAGGTCGGACCTATGCCAAATTTTTCGGCGAGTGGTTAAACCTGTTTTTATAACACTTCGATACACCATTTTTGAACATTAACTGTGCGTATTGATAGCAATCATTATTGATCAGTCATAGATGTTTGATTGTTAATTGCAGTGTATCCCAAATGGTGGTTCGCGGAACTCTAGGGTTCCGTGGAAGAGTCTAAGGGGTTCCGCGTTTCGTTCGCGAGTTAAAATGTTTGTAGAAAATTGTCGCAACTAAAAAATTAATGTTTTATAATACTTATAAATAATTATAAGAAATAATGTTACCTACTTATAATTATTTATAAGTAGGTAACATTATTTTTTATTTATAATTTGATCTTTCTTTTCAAGTGAAACATGAAAATATTCAAATGAAAAGGTACGCACAGCTACAGATCAAGCTATAAATTTCCAATATAAGCTGACCTCTCATTGTACGGAAATCCTATACAATGCGAGATCAGCTTATACTGGAAATGTATAGCTTGATATGTAGCCGTGTGTACAATCAATTTTGTTATTTATCACATTGGGGATCCGTCGAAAAAATTATAATCAATTAGGGTTCCGTGGCCAAAAAAAATGGGAACCGCTTTATTGTATACCTATATAGTTAAATTGTGTGTGATTCAATAAGATAAATAAGAAGTAAAGAAGATCTGAAATGGTAAAACGAAACTTTATGAAAAGGATTTCAAAGATGTAAGTATAAAACAACTTTTTAATTAAATTATGTAGTAAAAACTGTTGTGTGAAAAACATAAAATAATATTGTGATTTATCAAAGATTAGAGTAGGTGCTTTTAAAATAATTAAATAAGCTTTTAGGTTACGTACTACCAGTGCGCAATAAATTGAGACCTGAGCACAGTGAAGTCACAGTCGCGCCGTAGCGCACGCATTGTAGACTTGTTTTACACAATGCTATCCAGTATAAGCTGATCTCGCATTGTATAGGATTTCGGTACAATAAGAGGTCAGCTTATATTGGATCTGCAGCCTTGCGTAGAAGACGGGCGCCATCGGGGAACAGGGGAAGCGGGCAGGTGAACGCGGGTCTCATCGCGAACGGGTAGTAGGTTCCTACGTTTTATTATAAATGTTCCCAGAAAATTAGTAACTAACATCCCTTCCCATCCCTTCTTTGAATTTTTTTTTTTTACTTTTTTTATATTCCGTTATTGGAAAAATACCGAAAATTCGTTCTAAGTATTACTTCCGTGTAGTTTTATAATTTCCTTTATTGTAAAAATACCACTAGGAATAATATTTTTGTGACTTAGTTATTACTTAGTTAGAACGAATTTTCGGTTATTTCTGAATTCCGGAATTAGACAATAATAGCAGAAAAATTAATATAGGCACAAAGAAGTGTTATGTACTTTAGAGTATGTAATATCGGAAGGTTTTCAATTCCAATATTGATTTCCGTTCTCAATATCGGAATTCCGATATTAATATCGAAATTAGACATTTTCATTGCAAATATTCCTTATAAACTACATATATCTATCCATTAGGGCATGTAATATCGGAATGTTTTCAATTCCGATATTGGATTTTAATATCGGAATTAGACATTTTATTATAAATTGCATATATGCCTTATAAAATGTATTATAAAGTGTTTTTTGTTTGGTTAAACTGGCTAATCTGTGGAACTACCGGTCGGATTCGTTTTTTTTTTCACTTAAAGGAAGTTACGTTATCCGCGAGTATTATAGGATACTTTTGATCCCGGGAACGCGGTTGAAACCTCGGGGGACAACTAGTCCGTTATAAAGTATGGATTGAAAACATTATCTGCTCTGTCTAGCACGCTTGTCAGAGTGGTCGTGGTATCAATAGATACTATAATAGTACATGGTGAGTCTTCAACGCCAATGTTTTCCTTGACTAGGGTTACAGCTTTCGCGATGCTTTTCCGTTTTTTGCGGTTCGTAGCATTGCGAGTACACCCTTGGACAACAAGTCGAGTGTTTCTGCAGATGTAACCAAAGAACTTGAGAATTCGAAGCTGCACAGTCGACGAAAGCCTATCTGTTATTAAAAGCTCCTTCAGGATCGATTTATTGGTGGGAAAGGCCGTCAACAGAATTTTCAGGAAATGTCTTCAGCACCACATCTCCAGTGTATCGATTTTCCGGCAATTTTGTAGGCTTAAGGACCAAGTTTCAGCTCCATAGAGAAAGATCGGAAAGACCACACATCTCAAAAGTTGAATCTATGTTTTTCTAGTTATCCTTCTGTCTTTCCAAATCTTCCTACTGCTGATCTTGTGATTGCACATCGTCTTCTGATCTCATCTTCAGTCTCCTGTATTGGAAATGGTAGATCAAATTCTTTAATGTGGTACAACAAATGGTAAGTTTTTTAAATTAAATTTATTATGTGCAAATACACTAAGTAAATACTAAATCACAGATTTTGTATTATTATCCTATTATATTACTAATTAAACTACCTCAGAACAACATTATTAAAACTTAAAATGTGCAAGTAAAATAAACAATTTACCAGAAACTAGTTATCTCTCACGGTTTCCAGGATAAAAATTAGAATATAATACCCGAATCTTAGCTAGCTTCCTATTAGGGGAGATTTTTTCGAATCGTAGTTCCACAGATTAGCCCGTTTAACCAAACAAAAATTCACTTCTAACTTAGTGGTCATCTAAGTTTGTTATGCAGTGTGTGGTCTTGCGTTGTCGTGAAGCAGCAGTGGCCTAGAGCGATTGACCAATCTCGGTTGTTTAGCAGCTAGTTCTTCCTTCATGGTTTGCAGTTGCTGACAATAGATATGTGCCGTAATCGTTTGGCCAGATTTTAGAAAGCTGTAGAGAACGACACCGGTGCTAGTCCACCAAACACTCACAAGTAACTTTTTCTGAGTCAATTTTCGTTTATGGAAGGATTTGGCTGGGTCTCTAGGATTCAGCCTTTGCGACGAGCGATTCCGATTATCGTACAGTAATTCACTTTTCATCACAAGTAATGATTCGATTTAAAATCCCTTCATTATTGTGTTGGTTGAGCAAAGTAACAGCAGTCGACGCGTGTTTGCAAGTTCGATTCACTCAATTCATGAGGTACTCATCGTTCAAGTTTTTTTACTTTCCCGATTTACTTCAAGTGGATTAATACAGTTTTATCACTGAAGTGCTTTATGATGGATCCGCTTCCACAATAGCCTTTAATTCTACATTTTCTACTTTGGTCTCCGGCCGTCCACAGGGTTGGTTCTGAAGGTCGAAATTTTCAGAACGAAAACGTTGAAACCAAAAACGTACCGTGCTTTCTTTTGCGACACCAGCGCCGTACACATAATTAATCCTTCGAGCTGTTTCTGCAGCACTGGTGCCACGGTAAAATTTATAAATTTGAATTTGGAATTCTTAACCAAAGAGGAGATATTTCAGATCAAATTGGTCAGTACGACAAAACACTTATTTCATATGTAAGGACCTAATAATATCGGAATTCTGATATTGAGATTCAATATCGGAATTGAAAAACTTCCGATATTACATGCCCTAGCCAACACTAACGTCACTAACTAATTTATTGTGAATAAATGATTTGATCTGAAACGCTTCAAAAAAAATGTATAGAACTTATTCTGCAAATGATTTTAAAAACTTCTACGTCTCTTTAGCTATTCAGAAAGGTATAACATCTATTATGTATGTTTATAAAATCTTAAAATAATGTTATTTGAATAGGCCCAAGTGGTAGTACCAAAATAACGGAACTTTAAAATTCAATATCTCCATCCGTCTCCAAGTTTCGGATACCATATTATAGAATCAAATTTATCAGAAATTACCTGAACAATAACGTCCTTTAAGGCGGCCCTCTGTGGCCGGCGCAACTTCAACGCGAGCATAGTCTAAAAGCTTGTTGTTTCATCCAACGTAATGTTTGACTGCGAATAAAGAGAGATAGCATCAGAGCCGTCGGTTATCAGTCGGTAAATTCCGCTGATCACTCGCGGCCGCTTCGTTAGGTCGTCGTTCATGATTTCGCATTCATAAAACTTGTTCCAGGAGTATACTTCTTGTGAAAAAATCTTACAAGTTTGAGAAAAAAAAGTTAGTTATTTAGAATCTCCAATACATTTGCAAGCCTGGTATCTAAATGTTTTCTTTACTTTTACAATTTATAGGTACATTAGATATGGCCAAAGTTCAGGCAAAAACGCTGTTTTTCGGAGGCTATGACTGAATTTGTTTCACACTTTTTTTAAATTACGCCAAGATACAAGGCTAGATATAGTACACAAGATACTAATTTGTTCAAAACATCTAACGAAAAATGTTTAACAACGCCATTATAAGTACAGGGGTTTCGTATGAAAAGTATGACGAATTGAGTCCTCTTAATATTAAGTACTAATTTTCCTGTAACCTTGTATATTCTTTTTCATTTTTTTTTTCAGAACAATAGTCGCAATTGTCCAACTTCGTCAAAGAGGTCGATCGAAGAATCCAACTTGGCTGGGCAGCGTTCGGAAAGCTACGGCATATCTTCACGTCCAGAATACCTCAGAGTCTGAAGACAAAGGTTTTCAATCAGTGTGTGTTACCAGTGATGACATACGGGTCAGAGACGTGGTCTTTTACTGCAGGCCCGGAAATAAGCTAAAGAGTCACTCAGCGATCAGTGGTCCGAGCTATGCTCGGAATTTCTCTATGTGACAGGGTCCGCAATAAGGACATTCGTAGGAGAATGAAAACGACGGATATAGCTCGTAGAATTAGTAAGCTGAAGTGGCAATGGGCGGGCCACATCGCTCGAAGAGCCAATAACTGCTGGGAAAGAATGGTTCTCGAGTGGCGACCACGTACTGGAAAGCGCCGAGCGGGACGCCCCTTCACCAGGTGGACCGATGACCTGGTCAGAGTCGCTGAGCACCGCTGGATGCAAGCGGCCCAAAGCCATTCCAAGGGGAGGCCTATGTTCAGCAGTGGACATCCATAGGCTGATATGATGATGATGATGAGTCGCAAATGAGTACATTGTTGATACTGAGCCTCAATTTACGAGAGACCAATACTAACCAGCTCAGCGACGAACAGTTGCGTTAATGTATTGTATTCTATACAACAGTTACAAAATATAGCCACCATGGCTCCTTATTTATATATGTTTGCTTTTCCTTTTAATCTTGTTTCAGTGTAAGGCCGGATGGATATGTCACCGTATGTTTGTGAAAACCGTTAGTTTATAATATACGAGTACCTAGCGCGATTATAAACTCCCCGATAATTTGTACAGTGTATCATACTGCTTACAATATAACGTATTAATTTCCGATAGTTTATAATCTATCCATGACAAACCGTCATATTGTAAACTGGCATCATACTTGAATGTGTCGGAACGTACCTTGCGCGCTGATTGGTTAAACGACCTGTGTCCCGCGCCACCATCTTTGGCGACACGTAACGTAATTGAATGTATTTATTGATTCTTAAAAAAAAAATTGATTGACTTATTTAATTTTGATCTCAAACATTTAAATGTACATTTCTTTTATTTAACTCCTGTTTGTTTTCTAACTCTATGAATACAGACCGAACTAACGTAGTAATACGTAGAAGAACACGTAGTTCAACCGAACCGAACCGTCTTGAACCGTCACTGGACGGTTCACAATATGACGGTTTGACAACGTTACATTATAAACTATTGAAAATGAATAAGTTATATTGTAAGCAGTATGGTACAGTTCACAATACATCGGAGAGTTTATAATCTCGCTAGGTAGATTATAAAGTAACGGTTTTCACAAAAATACGGTGACAGATACAAGACGTACACGAGTTTGGAGTTTTGCCTTTTTTTGCCATTTAATTGACGACATTACCTTAGGTTAATTTCTTAATTTTTACAAAATATTGCGAAATTGCCGTTTTGTATGAAAAAATTTTAACGAATTTTTTTCATGTATTTTTTATTTGTATTAATCGAAGTAATCACCCATGCAATCAATGCATCTTTGCCAACGCAGTGGCAGTTTTTTGATGCCCTTCTTAAAGAAATCAGCTGGACGGGAGGCAACAAATTCTTCAAAGGCGTTTTGTACTGCCTCTCGGGTATTGAATTTTTTTCCCGCCAAGAAGTTATCCATATTTTGGAAAAAGTAGTAGTCTGTAGGCGCAAGGTCTGGTGAGTAGGGCGGATGACGGAAAACTTCCAACCCCAGTTCTTGCAACTTGGAGACCGTCTGCTGTGCAGTATGAGGTCGCGCGTTATCGTGCAGGAGCAGCGGAGACGAGCGATTGACCAATGCTGGTTGGAGATGTGCCAGCTTCTCCATCATTGTGTTCAGTTCTTCACAGTACACATGTGTAGTAATGCTCACCCCGTTTGGTAAGAAGCTGTGATGAATCACACCGGCGCTAGACCACCAAACAGTGACCATTACTTTTCTAGGGGTAAGTTTTCGTTTAGGGCATTGTTTAGGTGCTGAACCAGGATCCAACCAACTTGCTAAGCGCTTGCGGTTATCAAACAGAATCCATTTTTCATCGCAGGTAACAATGCGGTTCAAAATTCCTTCATTTGTGTGTCTGTTGAGCAGTGCATGGCACGTTTCGATGCGTACTTCGCGCTGGCGATCATTGAGTTTGTGGGGCACCCATTTGTCAAGTTTTTTTACCTTGCCAATTTGACGCAAATGGACCAATATTGTTTTGACGCTAACGTCGAAAGCTGCTGCTAATTCAGCCGTCGATTGTGTATCATCAGCTTCCACAATCACTTACACTTTAATTCGTCATTGTCGACCAAAGTCTTCGGACGACCGCGAGGTTCATTTTTCAGGTCGAAATTTCCAGAACGGAAGCGAGCAAACCAATAACAGGTGGTGCGTTGGTTTGTAGTGTTAGCTCCGTAAACGTCGTTGATGTTGCGTGCCGCTTGTGCCGCGTTGCTGCCACGACGGTACTCATATTCCATAATTACTCGAATTTTTAACGTATCCATGATTGATGCAAAAGATTGAAATGCGATGAAAATGTAACTAATCAATAAACAAATGACTACTTTTGGAAAAAGAATTCCATGTTTTTAAAATAAAATTAATTTGAAATTAGAATTCTTAGCCAAACAAAAATCATTTTGATTTGAAATGGCCAGTACTGCAGAACGGCAATTTCATAGGTAAAGATTATTAAAAGAGTATAAACTATTATTAATTGGATATTTTTTATAGTTAAAAATGTACTTGATCCCCAGACACTTCTGATGGGTGTAGTTGAGTTTCTGAAGTAAAGATATACATTTTTTATTTTATAATTTCTTGATGATTATAAGTTTATTAAAAAAGGTGTTTTTATTTAAAAATTCAATTCCGTAACTAAATCTGAAATTGGTTCCGGAATTGAACGCATAGACCAATATTGAATTTCACAACCGGGGGTAAAAAACCATTGCAATATTGTTCAAACAACAACAAAACAAATTCTCTAACAAATTTTTCATATACTAAAAGCGGAAGAGATTTTTTGTTTGTTTGTTTAAACCGGCTAATCACTAGAACTACCAGTCGAATTCGAAAAACTCTTTCACTAATAGGAAGCTACATTATTCCCATGTATTATATGCAGGCCCTGCTTTACCTATAGTGCAGGGTGTGCAGCGCACGCGGACGCAGGGTCTCAGGGGGCGCCGAGCGCCACTCGTGACATCGTGACTAATAGAGAAAAGATTTGTGTCTTTGTTTGTAATGAATAAACTCAAAAACTAATGGACCGATTTTAAATCCTTCACTAGTGGTATATTATCATGTATCACTGAGTGACATAGGATATATATATTTTTTTATTTAATTTAATTTCCAAAAGACCGTAGTTGAAACTGCAGAACGCAAATATAGTCATTTATATTTGCGTTCTGCACACGAATTTCCGATCACTCTGGTGAGAATATAACTGTTAGTATTCCATTTTGTTCGCGCGCCCACTTGATGGCGCCAGGGTATTGCTTGCACCCGGGCGCTGTATAGGCTAGAGCCGGCCCTGATTATAGGCTACTTTTTATCCCGGGAGGAGCAATTTTTCAGATGTTTCAATTCCGTAATATTGTATTCCGTTAATATCGTAATTCCGATATTCATTAATAATTTATATCATATATTTAGGATTTTTCTGACTTATATTAAATATTAAACACGGAACCATGGCTCCAACCCCTCAAAATATATCTCGATAGACAATAGTTTTGCTAGTTTTTTTCTCTTCTTATTTCAAATCATCTAGAAACGAAAAACCATTCACAAGGTGCTAATTCCGAAACTAGGTATCTAGTATCGGAACTCAGTTCCGGAATTGAAAACTTTCCGATATTGCATGCCCTATTTCGAACAACATAAATATCATTTTATGACTTTGTCAAAGAAACGAATATTACGTACCTATTTTGCAATTATTTATGTAAGTAGATTTTAAGTGATACTATTTTATACTAAGTACCTACTTATTTCATTAAAACCTAGACACAAGACATAAAATCTATGGCCGTGTCTGATTCGACATTTCTTGTAATACGGATGTTAGTACTACTATTTATTCTGTGGTATGGTCTCATATAACAATCAATGCGACTGAATTTCATATAATCATTTCGTATAAGACACAAGAATCGTTCTTAGAATGCGTAATAGGACTATAAGTAAGTATTTAGACAATCAAAAGCATGAATTGAAATTTCCGGAACTGTAACCACCAGAATAAGGATTCCGGCAGAATAAGGACGCCGGGCGGACTGCGCGGGTAGTACGCGGGGCGCCCCGAATTGAGCGCCGTCTTCACCGCTGCTTCACCCCCTCAAATGTGCGAAAAGTGTCTACACACAGCGCCTTAAACCGACTTCAAAGTACACTAAGAAGTAATCAAATCTTGATCTGATGACAATGGGACCAAACGGGAAGTGTACCCTTTCAAATAAATAAAGAATTTTCCAAATCGGTTAATAAATGACGGAGTTATGAGGTAACAAACATAAAAAAAACTTTAGAATTGGAAACCTCCTCCTTAGTCGGTTAAAAATAAAAGTAGCTATGTTACTCCTTATAACATTAATGAAAAATAGAAATATCTTTTTGTTAATAAAGCCTTTACTCTAATAAAAAAATTTTTTATACTACTTTGGTAGCAAACAAGCATACGGCCCGCCTGATGGTAAGCGGTTACCGCAGCCTATGGACGCTTGCATCAGGTTAGGTTGCATAAGGGTTTTACTCGCGCGTTGCCGACCCTGCAGAAATCTCTTCACACCCTTTTTGAAGAACCCCATGCTGTACTCCATTGGGAAAACCACGGCAGGGAGCTCATTCCACAATCTGAGCGTCCACGGAAGGAAGCTCCTTTGAGACCGCACAGTTCGAAACAATTTTGTTTCCAATATGTGGGGATGGACTCCCCATCGATGGCGAGAGTTGCGATGGTAGAATGTAGCCGTAGGCATTCAGAACACTGTCCGTTATACAAGCGGTAGAATACACATAAGGAGGCAAAGTCTCTCCTCAGACTGAAGGGCTCTAGACCGCTTGTGAGCTCGGGATCGTTAACAATTCTAGCAGCACGTCGCTGAACCGAGTCTAAAGGCCCAAGCTGGTATCTTGGTGCCACACAGATGACAGCAGTACTCCATATGAGGCCGGACTTGCGACTTATAAAGTTGCAGTCTTTGGCCCGATGTGAAGTACTGCTTCGCTTTGTTGAGCACTCCAAGCTTTTTGGATGCCAGCTTAACCTTGTCTTCTAAGTGACTACGGAACAAAACATCGCTAGAAATGTCGACGCCAAGGATCCCAATGCTTTTACTGATATTCAAGGACGTGTTCTGGAATTGTGGAGCTACAGCAAATGGGGTTTTCTTAGCGGTGAACGCGCAGACTTGTATCTTAGTGGGGTTGAAATGGACTAGGTTTAGTCGACCCCAATCGGAGACACTAGAAAGTGTACTCTCGATTTCAGACAACAGCCGTTCGCGGCTTTCCTCCACCTCGGAACGAGGGATATTAGCACGGCCCGTGTAATGAGCGTCTCCTGTACTGTCGTCTGCATCACAATGAATACCGTCAATAGACAGCATATCATTGATATGCAGTAAGAACAGTGTTGGGGACAGCACAGACCCTTGCGGGATGCCGGCATTTATGTCCATGCTATCGGAGCAACTACCGTCAACGACGGCTCTTATGCATCTGCTGGACAGAAAGCTGGCGACCCATTAGCATAGTCCCTCGGGAAGCCCGTATGCTGGTAACTTCGCTAGGAGACCCCGGTGCCAGACCCGATCGAACATTTATTACATTATTAATTTAAGTAAATCATCCAATAGTAGACGTAATCTATAATATAATAAAGCGGAAGATGTTTTTTTAGTTATTAATCTGTGGAAGTACCAGTCGTATTCGAAAAATTCTTTCACTAATAGGAAGCTACGTTATCCCCGAGTATTTTAGGCTACTTTTTATCACCGGAACGCGTGAGAAACCGCGCGAGACAGCTAGTTTTACATACGGATGTAATGAGCATATAAGTCGGCCCCTGTACCTTCTCGGAAACAAATGGAAGACCCGGAGATATTGAAACATTATTTATTTTGTGCCCACACATAAATATGGTAACTTAAAATAATCACTTGTGAGTAATTGTTACGTTTATTATCTGTATCTATAGAAAACAAAATTAAATATTGTTTATTGGTAAGCGCAACAGCAGGCACTTGAGAACGGCTGGAACGATTTGGTATTTTTTTTAATCTTCGTAATTTGTAAAGTTTGAATAAAGATTTGAAGGCAAGACAAATTGGAAAAGTTGCCCGGAAAATGGGAAAGTTGTTTTAGCCTAGTGCTTTTTTCCATAGGATTATTAAAATTGGATACATAGGAGAAGAATGAATATATGTACCTATAGTGTGTTAGGATATAGGCTAACAAATTGGAGAGTGTAGGTACTTAGTTTATATTTGATTCCCAGTGCGCGGTGTAATGGTGCATCCGTTACACCGCGCACCGGAAAGTTCAAGTTGTTTATAAAAAAATAAAGCACATGCTTTATCTTGCTTCTTCAATTATATTTTTGGCCATTTGGAATACAACAGAACATAGAATATGTACCCATTTCAAAAACTATTATTAATACCTAAATACGTTACGAGAAACATTTGTAGGTACCCGTTTTTTAGCATATTGGGTAGGAAACAACTAGTTTTTTTCATACTTAACTTTTTTATGAACAAAAAGCGAATTTCGACCACATTTATTTTATTTTAAATACATTTATAAATAAAATGGATCGTAGATATAACCTTATTTTTCCAGAATGAACTTAATCACAGCACTAAGATCACACAACGAATCAAAGATCAAGACTTCAGTCCAAATTAGCCTCGCTTCGGCAAATTAAAAAGAGCTCTCACCGAGTTTGTGTTGACGACATCAAGTAGACAGCCAAGTAAAACTAAAATCGATGGGTAGGTATCATCATCACAAAATTTTAATTAACGAAGGTCATAAACGTTCTCAGACATCAGTCAGTCATTGCGTCATAGTTTTATAGCCAGCTGTGTGTAGATTGTATATAATGACCATGATAATATTAATAGCTAAAGAACTGTTAGTTATTTTTAGTACTCATGAAAAAAGGAGTGTTTTAGAATCTTAGGTATCGTCTGGGGCTGAATTCTCGCGTCTTCTATATCGATATCGCATTAGGTGAAAACAAGAATCTTTTATTGAAAAACATGGCGTATATAATGTCAAAATGTATTTAATTTCATAGATGCGCCCTAACCTTGTAGCCAGTATTTTCACCCCGCAGCACCCCGAGTGTAAAGAATTGACGATAGTAAACGCTTACTAATGCGTTTGCGTTTCCGATACTTCTCTATAGGAATTGGCACAGTGCCTCTAGCGGAATACTCATGGTACTAATTTCTCCCATACAAATTTATAGTTAAAGAAAACGCATTAGTAAGCGTTTAATTCTTTACACTCGGGGTACATTACTTGTTTAAATGGCACCAGTATTTATTTTAACACAATTCAGTGTCAGCGTGTGTGAAGATAAGCGATGGAAATCAGTATATCAAAAAATAATGCCAATCCAAACATGCAGTATTTTCTGTAGCGATGTTTGTGTGTCTTGCAGGCTCGTAGCACTTGTTACCTACGGCACAGCCTACGGCTCGTAGCAAAAAAAACGTAGGCTCGACTGTCATAGACATAGCCTTAAATCTGTGAAACCTTGTAGATGCAGTTTGCTTTATATAAAAATATGTTTATTTATTCATATTTAATAATTTAAAATAACTCTTACATAGTATGTTATACTATACTACCTACTTCATAGATTATTTTGTAGTCGTCAGTTTCTCGCCAATAATAGGTACATGATATTTTATATTCATAATTTTTTTTATTATATACTTAATTATTTTAGCTGAATTAGGCTCATTAGAGGTTATTCTGTTCATAAGAGTACATTGTGATACAATGTGTGCAAAGTTGGTAATTGCAGACGAGGCGGTATAAAGCGATTAGGGAGCCGAGAGTGTAATATAATAATCAAAGCACACGCGTGTCATACGACGTTTTTCAACACAATTGCGAGGAAAAAACAAACTTTAACGTTAACAAATAAGGCGCGCAAGTTTTTTTTTTTTGACAGCTGTGAGCTGCCAAACTATTTTACCCTTTCAAATTAAGAATGCTTGGTCATAAACGGGATAATACCTATCATAAAACTGTGCGATAATGTAAATTAAAAAGCACAAGTGTGTAATAAACGGTGCAATAAATGTCACTTTACGAGAGAGTGTATTGAAAAATATCTTATGCTTGATGATACATTTTAATTACTTTATACACTTTTACTTTTAGTAATTACTTTAAGAATCTACTACTATACAGCATCAATGTTGTATTTGTCTATTCTCATTATAATTATCTTGGCCAAGGCATCTCATACATCTTTTTGATGTATCATCTAAAACGTCGGCATCGTTTGTTATGGCCCGGGTGTGTTATTCAATTATGTACGAATCCACCGTTGGCTTTCCGGAAATGTGAGAAAAAAACTGGATACTTAAATGTGAAATTTAATCGCATGTGGTGAATTTGTATCGGGCCGATGTATATGGGCTGTAGATTATGTATATTAATTTTATAAAACAAACCATTGTCTCCTACGTTTTTAAGTTTTTGCTGCAGCCCTATCTTTTTATTTGGAAATATTTTATCTAGGGCACACCCCTGAGCCCTTCACGTAAACGTGAAACTATAAAACAGAGCAAGTTTAGAGGAAACACTATTTTGTAGAAACAGCTTTTCAATAATAAATCAAGTTCCACTCAAAGCGAATACCTCGTGTGTCATGAACCGGGAAAGGATCGAGCCTATTCGTTTACCTCGATCTTCATGATTATAGTATCACAAAAGGCTTAGTTTCATAAGAATGAAGCTGACAAAGGTATAAAATGAAACTTGAAAGAAACTGCGTGACGAAGTAATGTTAATTTGTGTGTCACGCGGCGGCCTAATGAATAAGAATCAGGGCGGACTTCTGAACAAGCTTCAAATTCTGTTATATAATCATGACTTTTGTTGAACCCCATTAGCAGTGCCATTCACGCTTCATATCTGCTAACTCTCGCCTACCGTTTTAGGAGAGGTAGAGTATATTATTTCGCTCAAAGAGCATCTCCACTAGGGAAGTAATTCCAACTTACAGAATACTGCAGTTATCTACGCGTGAGTATCTAAGGTCGCCAGAGCTCACTGAGGAGGTAACTGCTTACCACCAGATGGATCGTATGCTTGTTGGCCGAATTAGTTGAATGTAAAGAAAGCCGTTTGGAGCTTAGCGTGTTCAAATATAGAATCATTCAGGTTTATATAGGCTTCATACCTCACTCTAACGCGGGTGTAAATTTGACTCGCAGTAGCCTAATGGCATAGAAAGGGAAAAAGGTTATTTTTGAATGCAAGAATGTCGGTGATGTTTAAACCAATTAAGTACCTCAGCGTAGTCTTTAATTCATTCTGGTATCCGTCCGAAATACGGAATAAATTAACATGAAAGTATCAATTGATGCCTGTCAATTCTTTGAACGAAAGTGTCAATGGACTTCCAAATTTAATTGGAAAAGGTCGGCCGAATTATTTTTATATTAAAGAACGGAGCCTTATGTATGTCGCAGGGACATGAGGTTATCAGGGATTTTGTAAAATTCCTAGGTATATGGAAGATCCCGAATATTTCAATAGTTTTCCACTTTGTACTGAAAACATACATGGCATATGTTGTAATGTCGCTATAATTATTGTTTTTACTGGGCAAACAAGCATACCGCCCGCCAGATAGTATCCGGGTACTACCCGCGCCTTGCCAAAGTTATTGTAAGGAGGTATTTGTGAGTTTGGATATAGGAAGTGATCTCCGATAGCACTGATCCGATTCTGATAATTCTTTCACTAATAGAAAGCTACTTTATCCCAGAGTGGTATAGGCTTTCACAGGGACGCGTGTGAAACCGCGGGGGATAGCTATAGTCTATACTAATAATGTTTTTTTATTAGTAGATCCTATATTTATATAGTTGTTACCTCCGCGACTCCGCTCACGAGGAGTAGGCAGAATATGACACGTTTTTTTAGAGAAAAATTTTTTTTTTTCTTTAGTAACCTTTTGATATTTGAACTACGATCAGAAAGACAAAATCACTGTACTGTTGCTTCTTTGGGGGTTGCAGAATCTTTATCGGTGGTCACATGGCCCACTCTTTATTACACCAGTCAGTCTTCAGTATGCCTAAATAATGTGCTATCTCAAATTATTAAAGAAAGTAGCATACTGAGTTGTTAAAACTCTTCCAAGCGCATCATCACACTTTAGTAGTCTTTGGCTCCTTCCTTGATTGCTTCGTTTCTGTTTTTTGGGGGTTTCAAACGACCTCAGTACTGCTGAATGGAATTTATTTCGCGAATTCACAGTAGAGCCTGCAGTATTTTGTTGGTAAAAAAAGTAACATTTTATTCAGTGAAATAAAACCAGCGGTTTACTCTATTCTCTAAATGCATCGCTAAATGGATGAATGGTGGGTGACTTTCATGAATGCCGAATGAAAGTATTCTCTAAAACGCTAATGGCGTTCTAATGCACATTGTTTTATTCTATTACGTATTTTTAAACTAAATTATGCCTGATATCTATGTGACACCACTGGTTCTTTATTTCAAAACACCTGTGCAGAGTTCTGTGTTGTCCAAAGTGACCACCAATTATCTAGATATATTATTATTAAGATTCAAATCTCATGAACGGCCAGTTCCTGTGTAATGAGCCATCCTGTTTAATCTTTTGTAAAAGTTACCATACAATTCTGGATTCGCTGTATAATATTTACCGCATTGCTCGTACACTAGTAAAAGATTGCAGTGATACATATTTTTTTAATTTTTACTGTAAATTTTAAGTAAGTGAAGCAGGTAGTTTTACAGAAAAGTTTGGACACAACCCTCTACATTATTAAAACACCATCAACAATAAACCGAACAAAGTGGTACGCGAAAAAAAAAACACCTTCGGAGTTTCTTGGCGGAGTCTTCTCAGTTTAAGTGTATTCCGAACCGGTGGTAAATTCAACTGTATGTACCAATTTAACGTTCATAAGTGCCTTACTAGGGCCTAAACTGAATAAATGACTTTTTGATTTTGATTTTGACCTCCGCTTTACTTACATGTAGACCCAGATAGGCGATATAGGTGGCCCAAAAACGACTAATTTTATTTGGTAACTTTATTGGCGTCTTATAAGTATAAGTCTATGTGAGATTTCAAATACATACTAATAGGTTCCGCAATGTCCGTCCATGGAAGAAAGACAACTAATTATGAATGTGCCTTCCCTTTTCCATAATTCCTATTTTAAAATTCACTTTGGATTTCATTTTTACTTTGGATTTATTCCAAGTATAAATTAAAACAAACCGTCTCGGTAGTGTAGAGCATTCTACCACAGAGTGACTGAAGTTAGCAAACGCAGAGAACTGATTAAACGGTCGGTGTTGTATAAATTGCCTTAGTTATCTACCTACCTAGGCTACTACATAATGTTACTGTTTTTTTAAATAAAAATACTAATAAAGTAATATAATCTTGAAGTATAATTCTATAAGAGGGACCATCACTATTACGATTTTTTGTAATTCGCGCTTGAAACGTACGTAAGTATGGCTTTTTTTTAAATAAAAATACTAATACAGTGATATAATTTTGAAGTGTATTATTCAATAAGGTGGACCATCCCTATTACGTTTTTTTTACGAATAGGGTTTTTTGTAATTCGCGCTTGAAACATACGTAAGTATGGCTATCGATTATTGTATGTATTAAGGTTTTGAAATAATAGATTGGCGTAAATCACAAAATGACATCTCAAAGGAGCTTGAAATGTGGACTATTAACGCAAATAATTGAATAATTTATAATATTATAGAAGTTAGAGCTATTAGTAGGTAGGTATACCACAACTTTTTGATTGCAATTTCATATTATAATTTATTTATCTATTATTCTTTTAATATAACAAATTTTTGTTATACACTTTACTGTAAAACAGATTTATTTAACTTTGGGTTAAATGGTTAAAATTGTGCAAATTGTGTATAACTATTTTATGTTTAATTTTGTTTTTTTTTCGTGAGAATCGATTTCAAAAATAGGTACCTAATATAATAAGAAATACAAAAATCGTAAATACATTTTGAATGATTAACAATTGAATAAAAAAAACCTAGTGACTATTAGTAGAAACTCGTATAGCCGAATAACTTTGTTATAAGTAGGTATTATATAGTATAGTTAGGAACTACTTATAAAAGTACTTATTTACTTTCCTAGGATTTCCTTGTTATATGATAAACATACTATCAATACATTAAATATTACTCTTACCTCATTAGCCCACTTTTATAAAAAGTTAATGAACAAATTCATGAACTTTCCAATTAAAGATTTCATTCATTGTAATCCCAATAAAGTAGACAGAAACTGAAAATGAAAATTCACTGCACAAAGTCAATCTGTTATTTTAATCCGAATTACAGTAGTTTTAAGTTTATTGTGCCTCTGGGCGGGCAGCGAAATTCAACTGTAGCGGGTATGAGGCGGGCGGCCGAAAGTATTGCGACCGAACCGGTGCCTGCCTACACGAACACTGAATCAGAAACGAGAAAGCGCAAGCCCTACAAGATGCGCCGAATCGTAGACCAAAAATTAAATAAAAAAGGCTTTACTTATCTAGGAAAATAATATGCATCGGGTATAAATCTTGAAGCATCAGTTAGCTTTTTCTTAAATTTTTGCGTTTTTCTCCAAGCCATAAAATGAACAATTTATCATGGCAATTTTAATCAACATAATATTTGGTTCTAAAAATAGTTTTCACTTACGTCATTTTTTGCTAAATAACAATGAAACAGCTATATAGGTATAAGAAAGGGTTAACAGTTACAAAAGATCATAAGAATTAAACGAGATGGAAAAAATGGAATTATATTTTTCATCTCGCCGGTTCGATCGACTATAAAACCTAATCTGTTAGAAACAAATACCAGATGATAGAGTAAAGTTTAAAAAAAGCATTCTGTTTACTATACAAAGTAATTTTATTTCATGATATAGTGCTCATATTTCACTCACGAGTTAAAATAGGCAATAAAAACATCAAAGAACAAACGTTTACGAGGATACATACCATTTTAAAATAAATTGAAATAAATAGTTAAAATCCTAATTCATTAATATAACTAATACTTCATTTTTTTTATTAGAATACGTAATTATATAACCGCAACATAAATGCTATAATAAATTTAATTCAATGTAAAAAAAAATAGTTCTTCCTTGTCTACAGTTTGAAGCTATAAACTCTGAGACTGCGAACATTACTTGCACGATAATATTGTTAACATTGTTAACATAAACCGGAGTTTTTTTTTTATATGTATATTTGTCAAGATAATCAAGGAGATCGAGTCTGAAGAGTTGACATTCTCTGAAGAGTGAGTCATTAAATTGACATTATCGTGATAGTTTGTATGGAAACTGTGAGTGTGACACGGTACAGTAGCACCCAACAGATAAGGCGCGTCGTGAATCTTCGTTCGCACAGTAAAGAAAGTATGAGCCCAAAGATTAAAGAAAGATTGCTTAAAACTTACAACAAACCTTAGATCACTACTATAAGGTTCATAATACACTGCAGCTGTTAGTTCCGTCTCACTCGCAAGTCACGCCCCTCCGCACGGCGCGCGCTAACATGGCGGCAGCTGCCGACCAATAGCGGTTTCCCGTGTTTGAAAATGTATCTTATGCACAGGTCGCATATCCTTAATCTAAGGCACAGGTACATCGGTAAGCCATATCAGTTGAGTACTACTGTACAAAAGTGATCAGTTACTTTTGACGTGGACTGTATCTACATCATATTACTCGTGCGTGGGTTGTGTTTTATGATGATGATAGAGATAATTATGAATTCTACAATGAGCTTGAGCTTCGGTGAAAGAAACTTCATGAGGAAGCCATAGCACGGTGTTAAGGCACATTGTAGTTCCCGCCTGGCTGGCTACCGCCCTCAAGGTTCAAAGTCGCCAAGCACCTTGCTGGTGAATTTCGGCAGCTGAACTTGAGAGCTAGTTCGTTTCTAGGTCACATCATCCCAGTAAAATAAAAATGTATAATATGAATGAATCATCTCCATTTATTGATCTAACTCTGTGTATAGAAAACATTTATATGTTTCTTATGCCCTTAAAAACGCTCACGCCAATAATCCCCTTCAATATAAATAGAGGTTTTTAAGCATGTGCGTGCACATCTAATATTCTTTTCACAGAAAATAATCATCGATTTTTCAGTGAAACAGCAGTTTGATCAAATTAATCGCATAAGATACGTGGACCATTCTAAAATAATATTGTATTTAATTCAAAATAAATGTTAGTTTGGAACATTCGACCATCCGCTCCAAACTAGGGAATGAAAACCGGTTTCACCGAAAATCGAAAAACCGGTTATTCGGTACGGTTTTGACCAACAAGAAAAACCGGTTTCACATAACACCAAAACCGGTTTTTCGATTTTTTTCGGTTTTTCTTTCAATGTTTGGAAAAACTAAAAAAGGAAGATTTGCCGCCGTTTTTTAAACTGAGTGCAATGCAGTGAGTATTTTTGTGATGAACTGAAGTGTGTTGATGTGTAGTTTATTGAGCTGGTAAGAAAATAACTTAAAATAATGATTGTTTTTATGATAGATATAAAACATGTAAAACTTTTTTTTACAATACTTAGGTAGCAAACAAGCGTACGGCCCGCCTGATGATAACCAGTTACTCTAGCCTATAGATTCTTGCAACATAACGGTTATCACTCGCACGTTACCAACCCTCAACCTTTTTGAAGCGGGGAGCTCATTCCACAGCCTGAGCATCCACGATAGGAAGCTTCTTTGAAACCGCACAGTATGAGAACATTTTGGTTCCAGCGGTGAGGATGGACTCCCCATCGGTGACTACGATGGATCAAGGTAACTGGGCATCAGGTCAATCAATTCTTCAGAACACTGTTGGAAAAGCGGTTGAACACACATAAGAAGGCAGTCTCTCCTCAGACTAAGGGGCTTTAAAACACTTGTGAGCTCGGGATCATCGACAATTCTAACGGCACGTCGCTGAACTGAGTCTAAATACCCAAGCTGGTATCCAGGTGCCCACAGAAGACAGCATTACTTCATTTGGGCCAGACTTGCGACTTATATAGTTGCAGTCTTTGTCTCGATAAGAAGTACTGCTTCGCTCTATTAATCACACCGAGTTTTTTGGATATCTTGTAGATGACTTTGGAACAGAACGTCGCTACAAATATTAACGTGAAGGATCCCAATGCTTTTCGTGATGTTGAGGGACATGTTCTAGAAATGAGGAGCCACAGCAAATGGACTCTCGCTCTCAACGGTGAATTGCAGGCTTGCGTGTGATTTAGTGGGGTTGAAATAGACTAGGTTTAGTCGACCCCAATCGGAGTCACTAGTTTGTGTACTCTCGATTTAAGACAAGTCCTTCGCGCCTTTTCTCCAATATAGAACGTATTATGATATTTGCACGGTTCGTGTAATGAGCGTCCCATGTAATTTCATCTGCATAGCAATGAATGCTGGCAATAGAGAGTATATTATTCATATGCTGGAGGAACAGTGTTGGGGACAATTTAGAGCCTTTCGGGACGCCAGCATTAATGTCATGCTATCGGAGCAACTACTATCAACGAAGGCTCTTATGTATCTGCCAGACAGCAAGCAAGATATCAGTCATGATTGGTGTTATTTTTTACCCGTCTGCACGACAGCAAAAACTAGCTATTTTTTTTTATCTAAGGAAAACATTCGTATAATAATAACCACGTTTTAGTGTGTACACGCAAGTTGCTGTGCCGCTACAATATGCCATGTATATTACGTGTGAAATTAATATTATAACTTACGAAACATAAACGAACCGTGTAGTCTATATAAACGAGTATCTGATCTACAGAGTTAAATAAATGATTATTTCCATAAATTTTATGAAAAAGAGATGGATTGATGTGTGAGTGTGAAAGATGATATTGGTAAGAAACGAGTGAATGTTGGTATAACGGATAGAAGAAGCGTACATATTGCGCCGATCCCAAATTATAGGGAACAGGACAGGTAAATGGTGATGGTGTCTTTGATGTTTCTTTTATACCCACTTCATTAACTTTAACTGACAATAATTCCTCAGTTTGCGATTTTTAAATCTTAGGCACGGTTATTATCTATAATTTGAGCTATAGAAATAACGTGAAAAAAAAACGAGCGAACATTTAAAAAAACCGGTTTAAAACCGGTTAACCGGTTTTTTCATCTCATAACCGAAATAAAAACCGGTTTTCATTTTGCCACGGTTTTGCATTCCCTACTCCAAACACAGAGCAGGAGTACCAGAAAGCATAATTTTCTTCAAACATATAAACAGCCATGAATACCACCAATCAATACATACACCATGTATTCCTGAAGAAAAAAAGACCAACCTACTCACCTATCGGGTATATTTTACAACATGAATGAAAATAAATACATTATAAATAACCCAGTTACGCAACACAAGCATAAAATAGGAGAGTCGAAACCCTGATTTAATAACAAAGGTATTTGATTTTCAAATAGACATAGTCCTGTTTAATTTATTATAGTCTAATGCGTCCTTTACGGATTCAAATCTGTAGCTATTTTTAGTTTGTATAGTCGGGAAAACAGGCAATTTAATCTAAGTAATACCTATAACTAACTTAATATTCCTTGTTGGTTTCCAAACACAATTCTCACGTTTTACTGTAAGCAAAAAGTTATGTAATATGAAACATTTTGTATGGAAATGCTTGACGTGGTAATGCAATATTATAGGTACTACCTGTTTCGCAATAAGTATTACCCGCGTTTCCAAGGGATGACTTTCATAACGCAAAAACGATTATTAGCTACGTTGCCATACCATAAACAAACTGTATACAAGCTTATTATGTTGACTACTTTTTCTTACTGTATATTGTCATCCAGTATACTAATTTTTACCAAATCTCAGCTCAATCGGACACTGGGAAGTGGGTCAACATGCAAGATTCGAAGACAAATAAAAGCATGTAAAAAATATACAATGTTTAGAAACTGCCTACAACAACAACTGGTCAACAAACTGGCCACCAGTGACGTTAACGAGTTAACAATTTATTTTAGGCTAAATTAGGTCGAACGTATGGGTACACTCTCGTTCAAACAGCTGCAATAATTTGGAATGGGTAATTATTGTCGCTACATAAACACTGTTATGCATTGAAATTCGTTGGACCGTTTGATTCGATATCGTCACGTAATACCTAAAGGGCTAAATGATTATAATTAAATAGTAGTTCTGCGTAGTAACTACTTAATATGTGGTCCTGCGGGGTTTTATTATTAGATATTTTATATATTTATTAGGGCAAACAAATAGTTAAACTAAAATAACAATGTCAGAATTGATAACTGAGTAACACTTACTAGTATTGTTATCTACAGGCTACTTACAAAATTTTTACCTTTTTGTATACAAGTCGGCAAACAAGCACACGGCATTCCTGATGGTAAGCGGTTACCGTAGCCCTATGGACGCTTGCATTCATTCATTAATATTTATGAAATTGAAACAGTACATCATGATATAATAATATACTTCGTCATCATGCAGTACTTGACATAGACAGATTAAAAATTCTACCTAACATACTTAGTAACATTTTCTAGGTAGGTATACCTATGCTTGAAATCATTATTGTAGCAGCAAAGCTTACCCGTAACACGTACCCGTAATCTCTAATTGAGATCATATTCGAGATTTTGTTTCGTGACTATAGACCTCATAACAAATCCATACATTTTGTAAGCCTTAGAGGTAGAAGAACATAGCGTTTTTTCGCTCACCGAGCAGCTCAACTGGGGAAGTATCTACATACCTCATACCTCCACCCTCAGATTACAGAACAAGGCAGATGGAGCGCGCGGAACACGGGGTGAGGTCAAAAAAGCAAATACAAATTGAAAAACACGTACCAGGTATTCGCTTTTGAATTCCAATATTTGCTTTGAAATAAAAAAAAATTGGTAGAGCATAGTGTTTATTCGCTCAAAGAGCAGCTGGACTGGGGAAGTACCCCACCTTACAGAATACCGCAGCCAAATAACTTTATGTTGCGTAAAGTTATGTTCCTACGCGTGAGTAACTGCTTACCATATCAGGCCGGCCGTATGCTTGTTTACCGACTTAGTCGTATAAAAAAAATATTTAAGTTCTACTCAGTATATACGCTGTCAGTTTGTTTATAAGTATCAAAGTTCTCAAAGAATTGGGTACGTAACAAAAAATAATTATGAGTAAAGTTACAGTAGATTGACCCTCAACAAAACTATGCTGCTGTGGGAATTATTATGTTTCGTAGTGTTGGATATAGTATAGCACTTTGTACGAGCTTCTCAAAAAGTTTTGACTGTTAAGACAATCCATATCATCCAGTATCCTATGACGCCCAATATTAAATTGGGCGACAATTTTCCACAACTCTAATCTACTGGAGCCACCAGTTTTCCATATTTTAGGATTTGTCCCTTCGTATCATCATCTGCCCTGTTCCCAATCATTTGGGGTCGGCACAATATGTATGCTTTGTCCCTTCGTATAAACGCTTGTAAAGAAAATACAGCTAAATACTAATTTAATTAGCAGCACATTTGAGAACCGTACTGGGCCTTTAGTTGCGTCCAAATTATTTAATTGTCTATGAATATCCTTGGTTAGATAGAGGTCATAAATGGTAATATCATAATATTCATGTCAGCGTTAATTTCATCACAACAAAATCGTCTAATAAAGCTGGTACAAGAACTGAGTGTTGCAACTACCTGAACATAGAGCCGTAGAGGACGACTTGGCTACGTGATTACTAACATGACGAAACTCCTATTGAAGTAAGAACTGCCTGACCTGAAAACCCAGGACAGTGGCGCCAGAAAATTAGGAGAGTCGACCCCACCTAAAGTGGGATAGAGCTAGGAAGAAAAAGAAGAAGAGGACCGACAACTTTATGTTGAACCTAGCAGGGAAATTATTGTTTTTAGTTAATTTCAAACGAGTTTTCATAAAAGATTTCTACAGAGTGAAATTGAAATCATTTGACATTTAATAGGACGTTAAACCACGCATAATATCGATTAATAAAAAGTTAGTCTGAATGTCATTATGTATAAAATAACATAGAGGCTAGGTATAAACAAATAAACTGCGGCTTGATACATGTTTAAGTAAAAGTATTATGCGATTATTAATATGATATGTTATTAAACCGGCGCAGTATAAAGCTTTATTTTATGCTTGTATATCAGTTCCAAGAGTGGCTAAAGAGAAAATCATTTTTTAAATATTTAGGATTTTATTTAAAACCTAACAAAATTAATATGCATCGGTAATAGAACGCTCCTTAAAATTTGTCATATGTTTTCGATTTCACCCTGTAGTTATTCTTCCGCGGACGCTATTAGAAACAATATTTGAAGTCTTGATGAGTTTCATGAACAAAATTACGGTACCTACTCTTTAGAGACTTTCAATCCAAACTGAAAAACAATGAATCATCTATATATGTTTGACAGAACGTGAATTCAAATAAAGTTGATGTTGACGTTTGATCGAATATTTTATTATGTACACTTTATGAAAACAAATCAGCCGGAAGCCGGTGGTTAGGGGTAAGTTGTAAATAAGTTTACCTACAACAAACGTGGCCGTTTTCACCGACCGCAGAGTTTTAACTTTTTTATATTATTTAAGAAGGTGTGCTTTATTTTTATAGGAGTTGCTATTAAAATGTATGATTCTAAATTGCCTCGTTATTCCCATCTGAAGCTGTGAAGGCTTGTGACAGATGAATAGGCTGACACCAAGAGTCGGTCATTAAATCCAATTTGAAATGGAACGGAACACTGTGAATGATTAATTTTGGTAATTTCCGAAGTAGCTATTGCCTGCGTCCAATTTTAAAATTTGAAAGTGTCGCTGAGAGGCCATAAAGTAACAACAAATTCCAAAAGAGCTTAATTACCTTACTTTCGAAGCTAACCTATTACAGTCAAGGCGAAATTAAACTTAGGTCCGATTTTTTAATCTATTTCTCTGATAAGTATACACAAAAACTGTTCTAATTTCAAATCAGCAGCCAGGTACCATTTTTATGACCGTTGAAAAATTAGCCATAAGAAGTAGGCAGAGTATGGGACCCATTTCCTAGATATGTTCTACGAACACTCTTAAGACAATAAGGTCGAAAGCTCAAGTCAGATTGGTATATCTGAGAGAGCCACATACAAAACGCGAGCTCTTAGAAGGTTACGTTTGCCTTAAATGGGTCCCAAATTAAAGTTTATGACTATATGTAGGTACCTATCTCAAAAATAATAAACAGAATTATTAGGTAAGTACTATTTAATTTCATTATCAGTCCGTTCAAATTAATAATTTGTTTCTGAATTATTTGCAGTTGTAGTGATGCGGGAAAATTGCCCCATCCGTGCGCAAATATATCGCTGAATGAATCGAGGCGGCTATTTGACCATCCGTCATTTAACCGCCCTTGTCTTCGAACTCTAAGGGCATGTGACGATAAAACCTGAAGATAAACGATGAGCAGTCAACTGGTGAAATCATTGTCTGCTGCGACACGGCAGCATGGCATACTTAGATCCTATTTCTATTTGTGTTACATTACTATGAACATAGGGAAAACCTTCTGAGAAAAATATCACCAATCTTATAATAGCTCTAATTAGATAGTTCCCATGATAAATCCCCCTGGTATTGCAAATGTTCATAGGCGGCGGTGACCACTTACCATCAGGAGGCCCGTCTGCCTGCTTGTCAACCTATTGACATAAAAAAAAATAAAAAAAGTTAGAATACCAATAGAGTGACTGTACTAGAGTACGGTCCAAATACCTTGGAGCGAAGTGCGCGTACGTAGTTTTAACGACCAAAATACAAATAAATGAATGCCAATTTGTCGTTTTTACTTTTACCGAGAACAAATGACAAGGAATCCATATCGACATTTTGTCTGTCTGTAAATCAACTAGTGAACGATATATCTGTGAATGCATCTATATGGAAACTGCTTACCTATGCTTCGCACAAGGTAATCTATACATATAAAATGCTTTGTCCTGAATGACTAACTGACAATCAACGCACAGCCTAAACCGCTGATCGTAGACCGCGGTCCCCAGACACGATGACTCAGCCTAGCAGAAGATCTTCCCTTTTAAATGAAGGTGTCATCCACCTTGCACCTTAGTTTCTTATATAATTTAAGCATCGCAGTAACTACTTATTTTGCCTAAAAGATGCAAAAATTAGGCACCTTTTTGGCAGTCGCTTATAAACTGCAGCAATTAAATTCTCGATAAAAAGTTGCTGAATGGTCGTCTTATATTTTATATAAGTAGGTATAATAATATGCGAGACGTTGAAAAACGTACCTACTTAATAACTGCAATTACAATAAAAGCTTTCGGCGAAACACTACTTCCGAGAAGTGTAGACTTCCACTGAATCTAGACTATAACGAATCTAGGATACCTACTTTGGTTTTAGATTTAAGTAACATATTTTCTTACTTTGTTAATTTCGCGCCGATTTCAAATCAAATGGAAGGAGGAGTACCTACATCAATCTTACCACATTATAGGTAATTTAATAATCTCGAAGAGTACTTACCTACTATTTAAGTACCTATATATTGTAATTTATACATATTTGATGTGAATAAAACCTACGCGCGCTCCAGCCTCGTTTACACTCAATTTTATGCTATCTCCATGCTAAAACATCTCTGGCAGCTTCAGCACTGGAACAAGAATCTTTTGCACTGCAATTAAACACCTTATAGGACTTTTTGGCGGGAACTTGCAGAGTGACGTTGCGTTTTCATTTTTATTTTCATAAATTCGTGTATTTAGAGTTTTATTGCATATTATCGGTGGTATTTTATCCAATAAAGATCAATCCATGTGCACCAGTGAGGTGAAATGAAATGAATTATGTGTATCGTGACTTTTAAAGTCCCAAAAAGTCTCAAAAAGTTCGTGAAGTGTTTTAGTAAATGACCACTTTTGTAGTAAAACATGACTTATGGACGGTGACGGACTGAGGACTATGTGAAAGTGATTTATTGTGACTAGAACTTATAATATAAATGGAAATTGGAATACACAAGACGTGTGACGCCATTGAAAAAAATACTAAAATTACTAATGCTTGCTTTTCGCTCACGGCTTTCACGCTCACGAATACGACTTCATTCATTTTTAAAAGTACCTAGGTATCTTTTATCATGTCAGTAAAATAAAGCCTATCGTTGTCCCAAGCTAAGCTTTATTGAAACGTGAAAACTCACTATTTGTTCAGTGGTTTCGGAGATCAGCTCGTTCAAACAGACAAACTCATAGGATACTGACAGGTACAAAAGATACCTATAGAGGAGAACGAGAATACCGTAAAACTGTAAATCTTTAATCTTGGGTAGAATAAAGCAGTATATGCTAGCAACCTCCTTATCTCGCGAGACCTCCTTTACTTTATAAACTAGCCTATAATCTATAATACGAAATGGAAAAAAATAATGGAATATAAGTAACTACTCCGCTTTGTTAAAATGTCTCCCTTTCAATGCACGAGTAACTCCACTGAAAAAAGCTTTTAAACACCCATCGCCATTCGATTAGTTACTAGCGGAATTCATATGTGTTGGGTGTAAATATTTAGGTAGGGTGAGTTGGGGGAAGATCGAATGGGTTTTTGATGAGATGAGCAGTGTTGTGTTTGAAATCTTATAGAACAGTCCCTATAAGCTTTAGCCAAAATTATGTTTGTAGTGATTAAAGAGCAAAGAGTATATTTTTCTATAATAATGATAAAATCCTGTTTAATCTGTTCCAAACCCGAAAAAAACATAAACAAATATTTTTATCACATGAAAAAAAGAGGGGGAAGATGAAAGGGTGATGGGGAAAGACCGAAATAGTTTCTAAAATCGTTCAAAATAATATCAGACATTTTTAATGGTCACTGGTCTATAGTTTGAAATGCCCTGAAAACTAAAAACTGCCTGTAGTATCAAAATACCTTTCGATAACAAAGATAAAAAGATTTCTTTTTTTATATATTTCAATCTTACCCTTACTGGGGAATACCTGCAATATAATTTCTGTAGAACGCCATGTTTGGTGCCAACTTTGTAAAAGCCCTCATTATTTCTCTGAAGAATAACTCCGATTATGTTTCTGAGATCACCTCTTCCTTTGTCTACTTCTGGAATCGGTATTCTCGCTCAATCATTGTTGACTACGAGTTCAGACTAGGCCATACCAATTTATCCTGAAGTGTGGTAGGATAAACTTGTTCAGCCTAGGCTAAACTAGATTCTCCTACCGGGCTTAGGATGTACCAGTTTGGCCTAGTCTATACCGGTTTATCCTATCGTGTATAGGAAGAACTAGTTTGGCCTACTTTAGCCTAAAATCGGGTTTTGCCGTTAACATATATATATATATTATAATACTTTTATGCTACCATTATGACGTAAACTGCAAAAAAACACGTTTAATGCAAGGACAGTACGGTACTGAGCGGTTACCGTACGTTACTCACAGAGTTGCGATGGTTGTGAGCGTTACTTTACCGAACCGCTCATTTAATTATTATCAGTTTTGATTTTCTATAACTGACATTTGAACATCGTAGGGGTTATTTATTACATACAACTTAATTAAAAATTTAATTATTAAAAGAAACAAAAATCACTACTGCGTAAAACAACAAAATAACTGAAAAGAGAAAAAAATATTTAGCGCTATCAGGCATATAAGACTGTGTATTTAGTGTTTTTTTAAAGGACTGGCAGCTCCTTTTCGGTTAAAAGAGTTGGCAACACTGCTGTTCTGTCACTCGATTGCAGCGTTGCCATTAGGGTACGCACTAGTACGCATTGCGTACTATTTCGCTAGATAGCGTTCTCAGGTACTCCCGCCAATTTGCGTACAATACTATTGTCAAGCCAAAAATAAAAAATTCTATAACAAAATAAAAATAAACTATCAAGCTAGTTTCATAATGATATATTTGCGGTCCAAAGCATGAACGTAGCACTAGCGACCCCGGTTTGTATTTTTTTTTTAATTCCATATTGCAAGTTTCTTTCCTTTATAGTACAGGAATAGATATATAGAATACATGGGAGGAATAATCTCTTTAGAGTACACTATCTGCTCATACCATTCATTGTTGTGGGAGAAATAAATAAATAACATTATACTGAGCAATCCAATTCGGCAACTAGTCAGTGATTTTGCACTGATTTTGTACAATAACGATCCATCACTGCATCGTGTCTTGACTTGGGCAATCAGAGCGCATTGTCGGTGGTGGGAAATTGGCGGGATAGATTTCGAACAAAATTAACGTCATCATTGCGCTTGTTTCTGTTATTTGTTCGATGTTTTGTGTCTACTATTTGTGGTTCCTTCGGTTTTGGTGCACAAACGGCGCTTACAAAATGTAATGAATAAACTTAATTTTTTTCTATAATTTTTTATTCACTGTGTACTCAAAAGTTAAGTTTTGTACTATTTTTAGGTGCTGCGCGTATCCTATCGTGAAGTCACTCTGGCAACGCTGCTCGCTTGTCTGTCATGTCATTGTCACTAGTGAAAGGTAATGATTGTGTGTGTTTTTCCAAAACGTAATTCGTATGTAGGTAAATGATAATTTTATTCTTATTCGTATACGTTTGTGAAATATTATCCGTAATCAATGCCCTACATTTTGATAAGAGGAAATCTTGCATCATATGGGCATAAACACCCCTGGCGTGTTTTGGTATCCGGCCTTAAAGGTAGATGTTGACAATTTTATTGCGTACAAAGTAAAATGAGAAATATGCGATAAGATTAAGTTATCATGAATTACATACTATTCATAAAAGCTTAGTCACCCGTCCTGCTCTCATTTTATTTTACCTATCTAGCTATCACGTTTGCTTTCGTTTCGTTAACAGTGATTTTGTTCAGCTAGCGATATAGAGCAGCTGAAGAGATTTGCCTGTGGTGGATACTGCGACGACTCAACCATCGTTTATTTACAACATCCTTGCGTGATCCTTAGCGCGTTAGAGGTGAGAACATTATATTATATTCATCTGTTATGTAACAATCATAATATTAACTAAGCTGGGTTATGAGTCATGCTGCTAATTAATCAATGACATTTCAGGTATTGGGTTACAAGGTAGTCGCATCCAGTTCAACTGCAGTGAAACAAGATTACAATGAATATATGTGGACTATGAGAAAGGAATTTGCTGAACCTGAACCATCTATTATTGTGGAACAAGATAACCTTAATAACTGTAGCAAAGAGGCTATGCACTTGGGGAATTATCAACAACAAACAAAAGACGACGAGGTTAAATAGAAATACTATCAACTACCTCACATATCTGTAAATCAATCCATTTATAATATGGACACAAAAGGCAGTCAGAATCTCCTGACGGGTAGTTTGGCTAATGTTCCTCTGACTGAAGAAGATGGTGTAGTTTACATAGCAATTAAGGGATCTTTGCATGCTAATGATTGTTCTGTGTTTGGCTTAGGAAATGAAGAAATCAAGGCATTAACAAAAAAATACCAAGGAGCTGGTATAATTCTTAATGGTGTCACCATTAAATCTCATGTTCTGGATGTTGTCAATAGTTTAAGCCAACTTGGTTACAAAATAATTTCAAGCACTGGAGAAACTGAAATTATTTGGACAATGCAGCGAGACGTTTAAATATCAGAGTCACCGTCTGTGCTTTAAATGTTTAACACTTATATTTCTATCACATTTACTGTTAGATATGGATCACAAAAATGACTGTGATCACACTAATTGCACAGCTACTAGTGCAAATTTATCTGTGTGTCAGACATTATCTGAAATGGATTGGGAAAGGGGCTTGTGGTATGCCGGTGAGTTTAAACCACTTTGTTGTCTGTTATCATTGTAAAAGTAAAGATATACATGTAATTCATTCCATAGGCTACGGTAACCGCTTACCACCAGACAGGCCATATGCTTGTTTGCCACCAAAGTGGTATAAAAAAGAATTCAGTATATTGACATTAACAACATACAAAGACCATACAATAATATTTATTAAAATGGACGTAATTCAGTTAACCTTCAACTATTGTAGTCATTGATACATTATATGAAGCATAAACTTGGTCTGATATCAAAACAAAATGACAATGGTATGAATTTTCAGCATTCAATGGAGATATAGAGCGAGTGAGTCACTTGATGGATAAGGCAAAGAATGTCAAAGAAACAGTGAATACTCCAGACAATGCTGGTTATACTGCTCTGCACTATGCAGCACGCAATGGATATGTTGACATCTGTAGGATGTTATTGCAGAATGGAGCAAATATTGATGCTCAAACAAGGAGTGGGAATGCAACACCTCTGCATAAAGCTGCCGCTGCAGGTAAATGCATATTGATTTACACATTTATGATCACTGCTACATGAATCCAAACAAAAAGTAATAAACTATGTTTGCTTGTCTAAAATTTGGAAAAACTTGTGGGAATTATTTCAGATGAAAAATTTATGAGTGCTTTTTATTTTTTAGGGAAAATAGCAACCATAAAATTCCTTATACAGTCTGGGGCAAAAGTTGATATGCAGGATGCTGATGGAAAAACGATTATACACAAGGCAGTTGAGAACAAGCATGTTGATCTGGTCAAATATTTGCGTGAAGCATATCCCTCACTCTGCAACAAAGAAGATTTCAAAGGTTGTTCAATTGATTCTACATTCAAATAATATTATCTACACTTCTATTGAATTCTAAACTATAAGATAGTCGGAAAAGGTTGCAGACTAAAACAATCTGTGTTATTCAAAGATTTTAATTGTTTCAATTAATTTTATAATTGCATTGATGAATTTTATTTAAAACTTTTTTGAATTTCTTACGATAAAGGTGAACGCACACTTATCCGAGCCGAACGCATTGAACGAAACGAATTTTAGAATTCTGTATATGAAATCTTATGAAAGCTCGCACACTCGCCCGCGTCGAATCGTCCAAATTTGGAGAAGATTTCCAATACAAATTCTAAAATTCGTTTCGTTCGGTGCGTTCGGCTCGGATAAGTGTGCGTTCACCTTAAATGCTGTTGCTCTATGTGAAAGTTTATGAACCTATATGATAACATTCCTGTTTGTTTTTATTATAAAATTTTATGAATTGTATTAGTTGGATAACTTGAGAAATTGTTTACCAGAATATGTCGACTTATTATGGAAAAATATTGTAAGCTTTGTTTTCTTCATCTTAAGTAGCACTACATTAATTAGTAACTGCTATCGCCACAGTTCTCACCACAAGCCTATATTAAATACAGTCAGGCTTTTGATCTTTAAATAAATTTGTTTTAGTACATGAAGATTCGCAGCAACCTTGCAATAAAAGCTCTCCCACACATATTGTGCCTCTTTACACACAAGTGCGATGTTATAAGTCGTTTAATGTATCGTCCTAATTATGTCGAGTATGTGCAGAAACCAGCCAGCGCGTGTAAATGTTTTTTTTCCATGACTTATTAACATTGGAAGTGCTGGGTACAAATGTAAAAATGTGTGCATATAAATACAGTGTGAACTCTGTTTAACACCACCAGATTTAACGAGACATTCCCCAAAACGTCTTAAATTGACTTTGATTGCCTAGGCGACAGTCTAGCAGTCAAGTTAAACACGTGCAACTGAGCCACTTGAGCCGTAATGTTCTTTTTTTGTTGTTGTAATTTACACTTTATTTGTAAATATTATAACTATGCATGTCATCGTCAACATTTGTATTATACTTGCGATATTACCTCAGCAGTGTGGATCAGCCACATCCTAATATTAATTTGTACCTACTAAAAATGCTTTCTAAAATACCGCACATGTTTGGGAGAGTTTATGTCTCAAAAATATAATATCCATAATTTTCTTGCTATATAAACTGACGATAAAACCTTATATTATGGGAAAATTATGCATATTATATAGAGGATTGGTGTTAAATAAAAACACAATATTTTTATATTACTTTTGTATTAATAACAGTGTATAGGTACACTATATTTTAGTCACCCTGTATTTTATCAGTAGGCATGCAACAAAATGTTGCAACATACATAGTATACCTATTCATATCATTTCCTTTATTTTTTATTATATCGTATCACTAGATCTACATTTTAATAATAATACTTTAGGTAGGTACATGTAAGAGCCCTATCACAAACCACAACCATATCCGATGACTTACTACATTTTACTACCTTCATCTTAACTTCTTGTAGAAAACATTTATAACAATGAATAAGTATTTCTTGTTGTAGAGCTCTTACTAAAATATAGTACTAGACTTCACTGTGAGGATAAATAGCATTTTTAAATGTTTTTACTTCTGTCTGCAGTTTGAATTCATAGTGACACTTTATTTTATAATATAAACCTGTATGTAATCCATTGCAAGTAAAAGTTTTAATTATTATGATATTGTAATAAAAGCAAAATATTATATGCATAGATAAAATATAGTACCTACTGATGTTCAATAATATTAGAAAATATCTTTTTTTATCCTTGAGATAATTTTAAATTCCGTACAGTAACTCTTTGTGGACACATTAGCGTTGTTTCATTACATTTATATCACTTAAGTGTAGTTTATTAATCAACGAAATGTTTTATATTTTTCACTATGTACACAATGTAACTTTTACTAAATAAAAGTAAATGTATAAATCATCTTTTATTAATTTATAATTGTTTTTATCAATTTTAAACATGGAATAAAAAATATCACTTCAATGAGCTAAATTAAATAAAAAATATATTTACAAGATGTAAATTGTACCTACATGCATAAAAAACGATAAAGAGATGTAAAAAGTTGACTTAGATTGCTGCTTTGCGTGAACATGGCAATAAAGGCGGTATCGCCATGTCGAATGGCATTAAATGCAATACATTCCTGTTAAAATTCAACATTAGCCTGATGGGCGATCAGGAAAAGGAACATAACACATACCCAAGGAAATCCTCATAAAATAAATAATTTGTGTGTGTACGATACCTTTTTTAACACGACTATTGAACCTGGATTTTTATTCCTCAATTTTGAGATTCTATGTGTAGGTATTCAATACGTCTTTATTACCAAACGCGATATTTGCTCTGCTCTTAGGAACTCTTCCGTTTAGGAATTCTATAATATCTTCAAATTCTCTGGTAGCAGATATTGTTCATGTTTCAATGTTTAAAAATCCTGCACAAGACGGCAGCCAAGATGAGACTTAAAATATATTCGTTGCAATGTGAGTCAGTGCCGAGACTAATATCTATATCTTGGAAAAATGGGCTAAAAGATATATTATGTACTGGTTGCGCCCCGCGGTTTCACCATTGTACTCGAGGGATTATTGCTTTCCCGGGCCGTGCCAAATTTCATCCAAATCTGTTCAGTCGTTGAAGCGTGATTGAGTAACAAACGTCCATCCATCCAAACATTCGCATCTATTATATTGGCGAGATATTAAATACCTACTAGTTGACCCTAGCGGTTTCACACGCACCTGCGTGCCTGTCATCGCGACCGGTCCAGAGATTTATGCCCGGTTTCAATAAACAAAAACGAATCGTTTTGCTTACCAATGGTAGGTTTTTTTATTGCCAAACTGGGCATATAGATCATTTCGTAAGCTAATTTTACCTGTGATAGCTACTTCCATATGGGTGGATCGCTAAGCAAAGCTTTGAGGCTTTTGCTTCATTATTAGTAAAGATATAAGAGTCTTAATTTTAATAAATCTTAACGGATACCGGTCCGTAAATTATTGAAACCGGGCCTTAGTCGTTCGTTCGAAACCTGAACAGAAACGAACAGTCAAGAGAATTTCTTTCGCTATTATAATATTTTAATTTGATCTAGGTTATAATTAAATTCCTGTGGGACAGAAATGTTATAAGATATTGTTGACGCGATGATAATACATTACACACCAGTGGTATCTACTTTTACTACTGAAAGATGAGATAACGAATTATTGAGTGGAAACATGTACTTACACAAATAACTTCAGTACAGTCGTGAGACTTAAATTGTATAATATAGGTGGTTTGAGACATGGAGATAAATTATACTTTACTACTGATTCAACAATTTTACAGTTCAACAGCATTAATATTCAAATAGACACTTACTCTAATGACTAGAAACAACAATAGATGAAACTCTATTAACCCTCATTTTCCATCATGAGAAAACTCTTTAAAGTCCTTGGTAAAGGTAACGATGACACATAAAAAAACAATGGTGTTCTTTTATTCATATATCTAATTCTGATCCTACAAATATCAGCTAGACTTAAGGGATGTTTGCAAGCATTGTGTATCCAATATGTACCACAATCTGGGTTGGAAACAGCCGAGCGTGATTCCGGTACAGGTGTGTAGTGACCAGCTTTTATAAGCATACTTGCAAGTGTGCAGGAACGTCTTCTGCTTGCTATCGATAAATTGTCCAGTCCGCATGAATTTAGATCACAAGTGTTGACATCTGCTCCGTAACGGATTAATAAGATTGCTGCATGATCTCTGGAAATTTAAATATTGCTGTGATAAGTATATCCAGATTGAGCGTCGAAGCTGTTCACGCGTGGAAATAGCTCCTAACTGTTTGTGGCTAATTCAAATAAAAGTAAATAAAATGCAAAATAATGTTTAATATTTCTCCCTATTTTAATAGTGAGAGTAAGTTCATTTGATAGCAGTAGTTTAATTATTATTCAACTACTGCTATCAAATGAACTTCACTATGAAAAGCAGAATGACGCAGAGCGAGCGTAAAACGTAGCTGTCACGTTAACAGCCTAAAAAAGTTGGCCTGTTTCATATAGTCGTGTACTATGGCGACGCTCTTTCTAGGTATATCTATTTCTATGGGTAGTTGTTTGACCCAATACTTTAGGTTATCCCTGGTTTAAAAGATCTAAAGATGTAGCAGGACGGAATAATTTTTACAATAGTTCTTACTTGTGCAACAGTAGAGCTCTGTTCAAAGCAGTATCACCAGTGAGTGCCGTAGTGTTCATGTCAATGTCATATTCTAATAAACACCTTAACAATTCCTCAAAATCTTCCTCAAGGTATACGCTTTCGACAGCAATATGCAGTGCATTCGCTCCGGTTATACTGTTACATGAGTTCACATTGGCGCCTGTAAATTTATAAATCATAATTAATAAGTTTTTGTTAAAAAATATTTTCAATACAAGCTTTTTTTGGTGACTGTACTTGCATTTTCTTCCAATATACTAATGTATACTAAATATGCAAGATCGGTTGACTGCTATAGTTTTTTTTATAAATATTATTGATATAACCAGCTACAACCAGCACCAGTCTCTCGCAAATCAGGTTGGCATAGTATGTATGCACTTTTTTGTATTAACTTTTGTGTAGAGAAATAAATGGTTTTTATTATTATTATTATATAATATTAGTTCAAAATAGTAATTGTATTTCAACTAATTGTGTAATAACATTATTTGTTTCATAGTTAATAGGAAAAAAATAATTTTGATTAGCTTGCTGGCATGAGATAGCAGCATATACGACATAGTACAATGAGTCACCATTTACGTGAAATCCTCACTTGTATGTTTGAACTTTTTTTAAAGGCTGATACTTGTTTGTAATTTGCCTATTTGGCAACTGGCTCTCAAGTGCAACCGTTAGAACACACTACAGGTGCTTATCGTCAGATTTTCAACTTGAGGATGGTAGCCAGCCAGGTGGGTATCTACTACTAACTACCAGGTGCTATGGTTTCGTCACGCTCAATCTATTTATTTATTTATTCTTTATTGCACAATGTACACAACAACACAATACAGTATATATGTATACATATACCCTGTTAGGGTGTTGCAAAGGATTATAATAATTATACATTACATTAATATATATTTTCTTATTACCTAAATATTATATATTTATTATAGCATCTCTACATAATGCGCTTAATCAATTTTCAGTTCATCCTTAATATTATGAAATCATAAGTTTAATAATATTAAACCTTAGTTTAATCACCTTAGCGGTATAAAAAAAAGTTTTTACCCTTTTGCAGCAAAAGTCTTGCAACATTATGTTGAGATAATCTCGCTGCTAATAACAGTGGTGTATCTCCATTATCATTATGTAAATTTATACCTCCACGGCAATTGGAAAGCATATTAACAATTTCATCCTAAAATAAATAAATCAATATGAAAACTTTATATGAATATTTGAATGTATTTTTTTAATATTAGGGCCCCTTACCTGGCGTTGTATAATTGCATTATGTAAGAGTTTATGCGAATGTGTTATTCGAGCACTAGATGCCAGTAATATTTCCACTACTGGTCCATATCTTTGCCAAACGGCTTCACAGAGTGGTGTGTATCCTAAAATTTCAAAATAAGTACATTATATATGTACCCCGAGTGTAAAGAATTGACGTTAATAAACGCTTACTAATGCGTTTGCGTTACCTACAAATTTGTATGGCAGAAATTAGTACCATGAGTATTCCGCTAGAGGTGTTGTGCTAATTCCTATAGAGAAGTGTCGTAAAAGCAAACGCATTAGTTAGTAAGCGTTTACGTCCATTCTTTACACTAGGAGTAATGTTCAAATCTGCGACACGACGTAGAATTATTGAATTGATTATTATTATTGTTGTGGAAATGATTACAGTAGTACCCAACTGATAAGACGCGTCGTGAATCTTCGTTCGCACAGAAAAGAAAGTGGCCCCGAAGATTAACGAAAGAAAGCTTAAAACTTACAATCAACCTTAGATCACTACTAAAGGTTATATAATACACTGCAGCTGTTAGTTCGTCTCACTCGCAAGTCACGCCCCTCCTAACATGGTGGCCGACCAATAATAGCATTTCCCGCGCTTTGAAAATATATATCTTCTGCGCATATCAGTTCACTACTACTCAAAATTTTATATCTAAATTTTTTTTAGATCTTCTAAATTTCATCCACATTCCCGAGGATCTGACATTTCCGAAAATAAAAAGTGTCCTATGTTATTCCATCTATATGCCAGGATTCATCCACATTAGTTTAGCTGTTTACCCCTGATTAAGTCACAGACATCTAAACATTCATACCTTACACATATAATAATAGTGAGATGATATTAGTTGCAATGCTTACCATGGATTTCTTCACCATTAACATTTGCACCTAAAGATATAAAATACGTAACCACGTCAACATGGCCCCTTCCCGCTGCTAGATACAAAGCCGTTCGTTCATTTGTGTCCCTAGCTTCCACATAAGCTCCACTGTTGACTAGAACTTTCACCTAGAAATATTAATATTCTTATTAGGTACTTATTATAATAAATATAATAATGAATTTAACTCATAATTACAGACTTATTTACAGTTGGTAAACTGACCGCGACCTATGTCGATGCATGGGGACATTTCGATTTTCCAACTGCAAAGTTAAGTTTGTCCCTCATTACAGTTTTTACTACTCTAGGGTTTATACAGAACCCTCGTTGCGTGAGTCCGACTCTCACTTGGTTTTTTTATGGGACAGATGTTCCTTAACAATATTTAGTAGTATACAAAATTTTGCCAATTACTGAGATAATTTTCTTACCACATCAATAAAGCCTCTTGAAGCAGCAAAATGCAATGATGTCATTTTCTCATGAGTTTTATAGTTGACATTGCTGCCTGCTGCTAAAAGAATTTTGACTATCTCCAAACGGTTCTTAACAACTGCTACATGCAGTTGAGTTAACCCATCTCCTGCTGTCACATCTATTTTACAGCCTGTAAAAATAATCCAATTCTAACATGTTTGAATAAAGATACCTAAATGATACAGACAATAAAAATATAATGCTTGAGTTATTATAATTATCAAGTAACAAAACTAAATGAAATGATTGAAAAATACCAGCATCTAGTAGTAGTTTCAAAGCTTCAACATGCCCTTGCTCTGCTGCATAATGCAGGGCTGTTCTCATATAAGCATCCTGTTGATCTATTCCATTGTTGACACCTGAAGCTGAAGCAATAGCTGCCCCTGTGCATTCCAATATAGCTGCATACCATCTGAAAATAGACAGCAACAAATGTTAAAATTCTATTACTTCTTATTTTATGATATCACCAGATCTATGTTCAATATGTAATACAAACTTGTACATAGATGACCATGTTTCATCTTCACTGGTAGTTGGTGCAACCGTTCCTATTTCTTCATCCCATTCGAGATCAGCAGGTGATGGAGCCAGTGATGCTGGGCTTAGTGGCGACCTCAAAGTAGCAATTCTACTCTCATCACTGCTTGATCCATCACTGTGTATGATAACAAAGTAGCCTTGGTTCCTGTCGGCTTTAGCATTATCTTCTAATACACCAATATTGCTACAATAGTCTTTGAATGTTCTCTCACTGAGGTTCTTGCACTTAACAACTGTGTCTTCTTCTGGCCCTTCATGGTTAAGCTTCCTCTTTTGGGTTTTAGTGTGGCGCTTTCTTGTAGCTACACCATATGATACCTTATTTGTTGAACCAGCTGACTTACATGCTACAATAAGCATCTTTAGAATTTCAATATTTCCTACATTTGCTGCTTCACCTAAACATGTTTTTCCATGACAAGCAGTCTTGTTTGGATTAGCACCTGAAAATAAAAATAAGATACTTATATTTTACAATCACTCATTCCACAAATCTTTCTTTGGCAGAGGAAAAAATTTATAACAATATAATACCCCCTTATTCATAATCGCTTTTTAACTAAATCAGTGTAACAGTGTGCCCCGTCTCACTATTTTGAACACCAAATGTCACCCTTCAGATAAAGACTTCAGAATTTTAGCTAATCAATGTTTGATAACTTTATTATGAATAAGGGGGCTATTATTCAGTACTTAGCCAAATAAATATACTAAAATAGTATTATAAAAATAAATTAAACAATGAAACAAGTTTTTATAGTTTAGTTCATATTCTATGGGATCAAGCAAAAAGTTGCAATATTAAAAAAAGAATAAATTTTCCTGAAATTTATTCAAATATATAGTCTCAAAATAATTCAAGCCATATCTTTGGTGCCTCGGAGGTTAATGTTATGTCCTCGCTCCATAGCACCCCTAAGGTTACACTCCAACCCCTTATAGAGAAATATATTTATACTGAAAATAAAGGTATCAAACTAATTATTGAATAAAATGGTATATCTATGCATTCCATAGTGCCAAAAGTGCCTAAAATATTTTGAAATTAACCAACAGAATTGCATGACACAATTTAATTAATTTATATCCATTATATTTCATGTAATTCTAGTAGCGGATAATATTTTAGTAACGTTATTAGTTTTTATTCACTACTGCTCTTTCTGTCCCTGTGAGGCATAAGTACCGCCTATTTATCGACCTAGTTTTCAGGGAAAATGTTTCGCAATTAGAATTTATTTAAAATAATTTTATTAGATTACCTTCCGATAATACGCGTGAGACAGTTTCTTGATCTCCTCTCAGAATTGCTTGGTACATAGTATCTTCCAGAGACCTATCCATTCTTTTTAATCTGTTAACGATTTTTCGGAACATTTAGGTAGGTGCATGAACAAAATACTTAATCTCCTGCACAGATCTCCTGAAACAAAATAGGTAGGTACCTAATTTATTTTTCTGAACAAAAACTGATAAAATGGTTACGGGCACGAAGCGGTCATAGTATTATTCCCTTGATCAGAGTTATTATTACTTGTACGTAGTATTTATATACTCTGAGTTATTACCAAATGGGTGATAGCTTCTGATTAAACTTAATTTCTGGTCTGTGTAAATGCTGTATGTAATTTGAATGAAAAATCAATAAAGTATATATATACTTTTGGACTTGGTTGATAAACTTCTAGACCACAGATCACTATATAGCTACACAGATAGGACAATGCAGTTTCGTACAGTAGTTCCAAAAATATGCGCTTACGGCGTTAGTGTCGTTTAGGGATGTGAAATATCAACTATTCATGAAACCATTATCGACCTTGTTAATAGTGATGTACATATCGATATTTTTTCACTATCGACGTAGGTTCTTAGTAGGAAAATGAAATGAGGGTTCAATTTGCGCCAATTTCAAGATAGCTGAGTTTCAGCTAACTCAAAATTAGCGCTTATATTATATTTGAATGAAAACAAACAATTCATTTATTTACTTATTTATTTTCTTTTTCTTACATCTAAGAGCTTTGTATTTAAGTTTGGCATATTTTTCATATTTTTATGACACAAATCAATTTTGCCATTAATTTCTTTCGCATTACAGTATCGTTTCGAAAACGTATTTGAGGACGATGCTCTGTTTTCTAATGCCAATTTCTTCATGTTTGTAATAAAGCATCTGCATTTATCGGTAACTTTCCCCAAAGACCTCCGAACTGAAAACAAATTGCAACATGCATTACATAAATATTTCCTGTGTTCAGTGGTTGGCATACAGTTTATCATCACTTAACAAATATATATATGGTAATCACATATGATTACAAAGAAATTTGGCAAGCTAGGCTATCTGCATGCCAAGTTTCATCGCGATCGAATCAGCGGCTTAGGCGTGAATCAAATCGAATCAAAAAGTATTTATTCAATTTAGGTCCTAATAAGGCACTTATGAATGCGTAACAAATAAACATACAAACAGAGTTACTTTCGCATTTATAATATTAGTATGGATGTCTATGCTGCTGCTGAATGCTCTTGAAATGGGGACCTTTTTAGACATATATAATAGTTTGTTAGGGAAAATACCATGAGATTGATAAAAACCAGATCAATGGGATGAGGTGGTGTAATAAAATCGGGTAAAAATATCTTACCTGTATACTCTGTTTTACGTTTCCTTTGGTGTATTTTCCGTGTGTGTGGCTGCATCAGTGTTGCTGTTAAAAGCAAACAAAATATTACTATATTATATTTGTTATACAACAGAGTCAGCAAACAGGCATATGGCCCGCTCGATGGTAAGCGGTTACCGGCCTATAGACAAAAATAGTATTATGTAGTATATTAATTGTCTGGTTCCCATAGTAGCTCTGCTTAGGATCAGATGGCCGTGTGCGAGGAATGTCCCAGGATAATATAAAAAAAAAGTAAAATGACACAAAATTTTATAACTTTGTAGCAACAGAAACCACTCACTTTGGGATTCAAGGGTGTTGAGATGTTATCTGATGGTTTGTCACATCTGCTTGTTGATGGTGTTTCACTTGCTTCTAAGATATTGAAAGTAGTAGCGACCTCTGAAAATAAAACATAATGATTTATTATACCATTATACACCTATGAAGTTTATGGATATACCTATGTTTATTGATTAATAACGTGGCTGGAGAAAAATGCTATTGGATACTTGGATCGAATTTAATTCTGAAAAGACCTGAAATTCTTAAATCCTTAAATATTGCACCCAAAATGTGGTTATTAGGTATTGACTTAGGAAGTGACTGAAAATAGTAATGATGATAATATTTTCATTATTTTTCAAAATAAAAATTAGGTTTGGTGTTCACATTGTTTTATTATGGTTTATTATATGGTGTATTATAGCGGCAATAGGAATACACATACAGTGAAAACTTCAATCGTCTACCTATTACAATTCATAAGATACAGCCCACTGACAGACGGACGGACAGTGGAATCTGAGTAATAGGATTCCGTTGGTACCCTTTGGGTACGGAACCTGAAAAATAAAGTTTACTTATAGAAAAAATAACTCAAATTATATTATTACCTAGGGCACCAGCTGCATTTGCCAAAATGTCTTTGATGACTTCCATATTACCATAGTAGTTATGATCAGTTAAGTGATCATCACCTGAAAATAACCAAATTGAAATCCATAAAGATTGTGTCTGCTAATTGGTACATTATAGATTTCATCCATCCACCACGAACTATAATAATAAAATTCAAGATTTGTTTCTATAACAAAGTAGGTACTCAAAGAAATTCACAAATTATCTGTTTACAGATTCAAAAAGTTGTTCAAACAGAATTTATGTAAAATAAAGTACTATAAAATAGGAATAATTTGCACAAGACATTGGAGAATTTAGCCAGTCAGATTACATTTTAAGAGCGTAAATTTCAAAGCGAACGTACTTACCAGATAATGGCACCCCATGCTCGATTTCTTCCTTAGAAAAAAGACATGGATAACCATCTTTGAGACGATTACCCTTGTCATCCAATTGGTATCTATCGAAGTGTTTCTGGCATAGGTTATTCACTAACTGATCTTTTGATAGACGCAAGAAGTTCAGAATTCACTGGCACCAAAAATGATAGCCACAAAGACCTAAGTTTATCGTCCTTTGGTAAATTATAAAGGCGATGAGTTTCGATAAAGTACAACCGACGACACAGTACTTAATAGGAGCCATAGTCACAGAACAAAGCACCTGAGCACCGCTCGGTAGGATTCGGTTTGAGCAAGGATAGACTTGAAATTATAATTAAACTCAACTCAAGCAATAAAGCAAGGAGAATATTATAACCGGCATTTACTTATGCTTCGACACCCATGACGTATTTTCTTGTCATAATTTGACATAACCGACGGACAAAATGGCCCCAAAAAACATGGCTGCCAAAAATGGCGACAGTGCAGCAGTGGCGCAATGACGTATTTTTTGGAACTAAAGCTGTCGCAGGCCTGTTCTAGACAGACGAGCGAGACAGATTGGTTATATTTATTTGGTTGGTATTATAGACAGACATTGAGGGATGACAGATCAGCAGTAATACCAACTCTTCAAAGCGAAAACGGGCTGTCAAAGAAAAATAAAGTTATCTGTGTAGCATAAAACTAGTAACAGACGGTCCGACGGTCGGGGCGTCCTGCCATCGCCGCGTCGGAACGTGTGTAGCTTGGCAGGTGGTCGGAAGGGGTCATTGGCAAACCCTATTGCTGTCCGTCCGTCTGGCTAACAGTGGGCTGTATCTCATGAACCGAAATAGGTAGACAATTGAAATTTTCACAGAATATGTATTTATATTGCCGCTATAACAAAAAATAATAAAATTGAAATATCTTTTTTTTTAATCTTCGTCATATTGCCGACACTGCGCTACTTAAATCTGTCTACTTTGCTTTGTTGTCTTATTGTTTAAGACTATGGGTGGGTCTACTAAAAATATTTAATAAAGAACAATGGGTCATTTTATATGAAACGCGTCCCCAGAATGTAGCACTATAAGCTATGGTGGAGATTGTTGGCCACATTGAGGGCATCATTTCATCGTATGACACCTAGTCTAGATTCCATGGGAAAAAAAAGATATTCACGGTTAACGTAAACAAAATACTGTGTAACTTTGTAACCGTCCCGCAGTATCTGTATTTTTTTCTGGTTTAAAACTAGTATATATGATAATCCAGAGTTTAATCTATCTTTGTACGAAGTTTCACCCACATCTGATTAGCCATTTTGGAGTAATTTAATAACAAACATCGACAAAAATTTAAGCATTTTTTACTTACATTACTAGGACAAGGTAAAGATCTAATAATATTTTTGTAACATCAAATGAAAATTCTTTTTTCTCCCATGGAATTCAGACTTGCTGTAATAAAATAATGTGCTCGACGAGACCTACAATTACCACTATAGCTCATCTTGCTACAGTCTGGGGACGCTATTACCCGTTCTTCTTTGGAGAGAACTCAGAGCCGCCATGAACGGGGCAGTTTAAGTTTTAGTCAGTTGAATTTTTCGCCTCGCGGTTTGCTGTTATAAGTTTCCGCCGGCTAGGATGAATTTTAGCAACTTTTTTACGTCGCTAAATTTTATCCTGCTGTCAGATTGACAGCTGTTTGTTGTTTTGCATCGGAAAATTGTTTTCTCATGTTCTCCATTTTTACTATGTAATAATTTCGAGATCACAAGCGAAATCCTAACTTTACGGAAATTACAATTCAATGTTGAGTCGAATTGATAGTTATTTACAAGCTGTCAATTGAACTTGACTAAAATTTAATTTAAAAAAATTCAATTGACAGTAAACTAATTTTAGTCACATCTCATCTCATTCATACGAAAATTATTGAAAAAGGATAGAACATATTTTATGTTGTCAAATTAATCTTTGTAGTCTTATTTTGCGTGTATTTAGGCGTAACCGCGATAGATGGCGACTAAATTTATATTGAAAACAAGCATTGGACTAATTTGACAGGACTAAACTTACATCCTTTTCTTATGTTCTTTGTTAGAAAGAGACATAGTGAGATTAAAATTAGTTTAGTTGTGAACAACAGAATCAGGGCCAGACTCTAACTATGACTCCGTTCAGCCAACCCTCGCTACTTAAACGTACCCCGGGGTGTTCGACGTTTAGTCAGTTTAAATTTTATACTGGTTATTTGACTTAAACGCGCAGACATCTTAAACGCTGCACAGCCCTGCGTGCTGTGCTCGCCAATCTTTGAGTATATAGTAACTGGAGAAAGCATGCACCACTTCTAGTACTGAATTATTTCTGCCAGTTTTCGCGGGAGGCGAGGGAAACACGCACAGCACACATTTACTTACTCACAAACACTCATGCAAAAAGTTGAAGCATCTCTATAAACGCACACTTAAATAAAAGCTGACACACAAACACAAAACAAGCACACAAATAAGGAATTACTGCGTTTACGTCTTTGTTTAATGGCACACTAGGTCAAAAAACTAGTGATGGGGTTGTTAAGAACTGATACAATTAATGATTCTAGATATTATTCAATGTTATTTGTATACTTACATAAATGGTTTATAATCAATACCGATATTACCGATATACGAAAGCTGAAGAGTTATTTTTTGTTTGCTTGTTTAAACGCGCTAATCTCTGGAACAACCAGTCGGATTCGAAAAATTATTTCACTACTATAAAGCATAGGTAGGTACATTATCCCCAAGTGTTATAGGCTACTTTATCCCGGGAACGCGGGTGAAACCGCAGAAGATAGCTAGTATAATATACAATGCTAGATTATTTGTTGTCTGTTGGTTCGAGAAATTTCTGGAACTAAACCGATTCTGATGATTTTTTCTAGCCTACAAAGGACTATATGTTAACGTGAACTCTACCCCGCGGCTATTGTCAGTGAACAAAGTTTTTTATTAAATCCTGTACGTTACTCGAAGCCTACACATTAAATGAGAGAGGCAAATCTATTTTCCCTAAATGTATCGTGTATTGACTTCCGGTCTTCCATTTTATATGACCCCTCCACCGTTTGGCAGAATGCTAACTTCCGGTAAGAGTAGCGTGAAGGCAGCATTTCCATATTTGGTCATTGGCGTTTATTTTCCCAACCCGAAAGGTCGTCCTTTAAATCATCCCATAACAGTGAAGCATCCAAGCAGGTTGCTAGATAAACGGCCATTTTGTATCGTGAGTTCTTCATAAAAAAAATTACTTTGTTTCAATTTCAATTTATAGATCTATGGATCTGAAAAATATTAATGTAATATTTAACGGTTTACCGTTCGTTAATTTTTTAATAATCATATACGTAAACTATTACGTGAAATGAAAGTGATTAATATCTACCCCTCATTTCATTGTTAATTTATTTAATTTATCTAATGGATTATACCATTTTGAATTGAATATTGCTGACTAAAGTTATAAAGTTTCATACCTACCTACCTATATTATCAGGAGAATTTCGTAGGGTTTTCACGGATTTTAACTGTGTGTTGAATTTGTTATTTATATTTTATATTACTTCCAGATTAGTGTCTTCCAAAAATGAGTTCATTACAGCCTGATAAGGTTATACGTAATGAAGACAAAGCAAATTCGTGTTCTTCGGATAGTACAAGTAGTTCATCGTCTGAATCGAGTGTGAAGTCTTCACCAAAACGAAGGCAAAGTCGTCGTAAAAAGGCTAAGCGGCGTCGAGAAAAGGATAACCTATTGAAGAAACTTTCATTAGAGGTTAGTCAATTACGGAATTATGTTCAGAATGCAAATTCACATAGCACACCAAACTACCCTACATTAAATGAAGAAATTTACGATTGTGTTGATCCTAATGTAAGTGGGGATCTTTATGCTCCATCTGAGCCAGTGCCTGATGTAGACGTTATGCAACCCATTTTTAATATAGATATGTGTACTAGTATTAAAGAACCTACTATTCCAAAAGCTCCCGATGACTATTTGACTACTCTCAAAAGCTTACAGCATTTTGGGGCAGTATCATGGAGTGAAGTCCGATATGCAGATGTACAAAAAACGTATGTTCATTCACCTGGTTTCATAGAACTAGAAGTGAATGATGAGGTTAAGGAGTATGAAAGCAATTCTAAGCAGCTTCCGCTTATCGAGCGATCTTATGCTGCCTTATCCTTTGCTTTATTAAAACAAAAAGAAGTTTTAGAAAAGGAACTGCGTGGTTTTTTGCAATGGGCACATAGTGCGAATCAGTTTACTTATAAGGATATAGAAGCTAAAATAGAAAATATATTTGTAAAAGGTGACTTTCATAAAGTTTCAGTTGATGCATTACAGTTGATCTGCGGCCACAGAGCCGATACTATTGAGCAACGAAGGGAATTCTTTTTAAGGTTTGTAAAGGACCCTTTGGTGAAAACAACTTTACGGAAAATACCTCCTTCCAGCAATAACTTATTCGAAGCTCAAGCGTTCACAACGGCCTTAGAAAAAGCAGGAGGAGTACGAAAATCTTTTTGGCTCGTTAAAAGAAGCACACACACACTTGGTGCGCAATCAAGTGAAAGTACAGCTTCAAAAATCCGTCCCGCGCAGGGATGTTATGCACAATCAATGCCTGCGCAAGGCTATTACTATAACCAACGAAACCGGGCACCTGCGCAAGGTGCCACCTATCATACCCACACTCACTTACCCGCGCAGGGTAATAATTATCACTGCAATCATGCGCACGGACCAAACAAGAGTGGAGTTCACAGAAAATATACACGTGCTTAAGATAAACCGCCCTTTCATGCTAAAGGAAATTATAAATACAATAACACAACGAAGAGTGGTTCAAAACGAGCGCCATCACCGGCTTACAGAGACAAATCTGGAAATAAACGTAAAAAATATTGACTCGAGGCCGTTCCAGGCAGGGCAACTTCAAGAGTTTGTAGCGGAATGGAGGGACTTAGGGGCCTCCTCTTATATAATGAAATTGATTCAAGGGTATCGAATACCTTTCATGAAAAAACCACCCCTAGTATTACCATGCCGCAACAATTTCTTGCAGACGCCATCATCTCCGGATATGACACTAATAATTCAGACTCTGAAAAAACAAGGGGTGCTACAGGCTGCAACCTCAGGCCCGAGTTTCATTTCAAAACTTTTCCTGGTTTCGAAAAGCGACGGTTCACCGAGACCCGTGTTCAATCTGAAGGCCTTGAACATGTACGTCTACACGGAAAAGTTTCATCTCATAAATGTTGCTTCAGTCCCAAATTTCCTGCAGTCCAAGGACTGGTTAGCCAAAATAGATTTGTCACAAGCCTATTTCCACGTACCAATCGCAAAAGCTCACCGCCGCTTCTTACGGCTCATATACCAAGGCCAGTTATTAGAAATGACTTGTCTACCATTTGGCTTAAGTTCGGCACCCAAAGTATTCGTTTCCCTTACGAACTGGGTCGCTCAAATATTAAGAAATCAAGGCATAAGGATTCTCGTTTTCTTGGACGATTTCTTGATGGCACACCAAGATCGCTTAGTTCTAATCACCCATGTGAAAATAGTCTTGCGGTTATTGAAGCGATTAGGGTGGCAAATCAACATGACGAAATCAATCGTAGAGCCTCAGACCAATCTCTCTTATTTGGGCATAGAATGGAATCCTTGGATGAACGAAAAACGCCTTCCAGACAAAAAAATCCAGAAAATAATAGATCTATCTTCAAAATTGATTCAACAAGCTCGAACAGGTCTGGAGGATCTTCAAGTTCTCATTGGAGTTCTGAACTTTGCCAGTTTCGTTATAACGAGAGGTCGGCTCAATTACAGATATCTGCAAAAGATAATGAACCAGTTAATCATACAGAATCCCAGAAAAAAGGTTCAGTTATCAGCAGAAGAAATTCACGAACTCAATTGGTGGATTCTAAATTGCCGAACCTCCTCCCCGATACATATGACAACACCAACCCATTATTTGACGACCGATGCCTCGGACACAGCATGGGGAGCGAAGCTGAACAATTTAGAGCTATCAGGCCTTTGGTCAAAAGAAGAACAACTGTTTCACTGCAATCAAAAGGAACTTTTGACAATATTAAAGGTACTAGAACAGTCCAGCGAACTCAATCTCTATCGATGCTCAATCATGCTGCAGAGCGACAGTCGCACAGTAGTGGCATACCTGCGAAACGAGGGTGGGACAAAGTCAGAAGCCCTAATGAACCTTACATACAGAGTATATCACCTTCTAGATCAATACAAAATAGAATTGAAAGCCTATCATCTACCAGGAATATACAATTACGAAGCGGACAGCCTTTCGAGGCTCCAACAAACTCCCGAATGGCATTTACTACCTCAAGCAACATCGGTGATATTTCGGAAATGGGGAATGCCGGAGATAGACTTATTTGCGTCTCGAATGGCTCATGTGGTGCCGATGTATGTAAGCCTGGATCAGACGGACACAGAAGCAATATTCTGGGATGCCTTCAGCAGGAGATGGTCGTATCAAATCGCTTGGATATTTCCGCCACCAAGTCTTATGCCCAGAATTCTGCAACACTTGAATCAAGCAACAGGAATATTCCTAATAGTAGCTCCAAAGTGGGAGAGAGTATTCTGGCGTGCAGACCTCAAGAACCGATCACTATGTGCACCTCACACAATATGGCATCTGGAACAAGTATTAATAGATCTATCGACATCATTGCCACCCCCGAACGTGACGGCAATGACACTCGAGGTATGGAAATGTGGGGGTGGGATAAAGAGTTAACAGACTGGTCTGTGGAACAAAAGTCACTTTTAAAATCCTCATGGCGTTCTTCAACTTTAAAAACATATAAAACGGCATGGAATCGTTGGCTTATATGGAGTAGTGAACATAATGTTTCTATAAATACACCAACAGCATCAGACCTAGCAAGATTCTTGATGGACCTTCATCAGATTCATGCCTTATCGTACAATACAATCCTATTACATAAGTCCGTTATTTCAACATTATGTAATACTAACTCCGTATCTCTTAGTACCCATAAATTAATTAAACAAGTTCTGAAAGCTATTTGTCTGCAGCAGCGAAAGCTTCCAAAACCACCAATATGGGATGTAACTGATTTGATTTCCTATTTATCTAATATAAATATTCCTTTGGATAGTTTATTTGAAGTGTCAAGACATACAGCTAGTTTACTTTTGTTATGCTCCGGAAGGAGGGTACACGACTTAACTCTTTTATGTATAGATAGTCAACACATGATTGAATCTCAAGAACATATTATTTTCTGGCCAAAATATGGTTCTAAAACTGATGGAACTGATTATAGACAGTCCGGCTGGAAACTTCTTGCTAATTCTGAAAATATTGCCATAAATCCGGTGTTCTGGATAAAACAACTGATTACAATTTCATCATTACGTAGAGCTCAATGTAAAAGTTGGAATTTATTTATAACTACCAGAGGAAATCCTAAAACTGCATCACGCACTGTCATTGCTGGGTGGGTAAAGACTTTGTTCCGAGATGCTGGTATCAAAGCTACACCAGGTAGTTGTAGAGCCGCAGTAGCATCTCGTAATTGGTTAGATAACTTTCCACTTGACCAGATATTATCCCAAGGGAACTGGCGCTCTGCTAGCACTTTTCAAAAATTTTATTGTAGACAGATCATGGAAAGTTCTGGTACAAGTACAAACAATAATATGAGTAATTTGTTTCAATCTATATAACTAAAATCAGGTCAATTAATTTTCTATTCAGTAGATCAATTATTAATGTGTGATTATGATTATTTAATCAGAGAATTAGTGTATAATCACTATTATAGTTAATTATTATTATAATTGTCAGTAGCAATTATTTCAAATTGTTTCAAACTACATTTCATCAATTTTAATGTGTGATTATGATTATTTAATCAGAGAATTATTGTTGATCACTATTATTCATTATAATATGTATAATTAGATTGTCAATAGCAATTATGTATGCTTTGAAATAAAAAACTTTATTTTCATTCTTAAAGTGTATTATTCACATTTATGATGTTTCCTATTTTATCACATTGGCGTCCTCCACCGCCAGGCGATAAAAAACACGTCTCTCATTTAATGTGTAGGCTTCGAGTAACGTACAGGATTTAATAAAAGCGTTTTACCTTACAATAAAACGCATATTAAATACTTACCTTACTCGAAGCCTACACAACAAGTCCTGCCTGGCAGCCATACATACCTACATCCCAAATGAGAAACACAATGACCAAATATGGAAATGCTGCCTTCACGCTACTCTTACCGGAAGTTAGCATTCTGCCAAACGGTGGAGGGGTCATATAAAATGGAAGACCGGAAGTCAATACACGATACATTTAGGGAAAATAGATTTGCCTCTCTCATTTAATGTGTAGGCTTCGAGTAAGGTAAGTATTTAATATGCGTTTTATTGTAAGGTAAAACGCTTTTATTTATTTCAAATGTGAGTTGAAGCATGTATTTTAGTGTTTTGTGTTATTGGGTATAGATTTTGGGTGTAGTAATTCATTTTGCATTAAAAATAATATATTTTTATCTTTTTTAATTGTAAAATTTTAGAAGATACAAGATCTTCGAAACATGACACGAGGTTTTGTCACAGAATATTTCTTTATTGTATTGATTTCAGCTATTGATTTTTATATAAGACTTCCGTGGACGCCATTTTGAAAAAAATAGAATTGTATTTTTTAAGTAGATTTTTTGATAATAATCAACCACACAATGAGTACGTTAACAAATATGGCGCGCATGTTTTTTTTTGACAGCCGTCTGCTATCATACTAATTTACCCGTTTTAAATTAAGAATGCTATGGTCTACACACATATCACTTGCAGTGAGGTACAAACTTATAATTACTGCCTATAATAATACAAACTTAATACTGCCTCGAGTCTTAATAACCAACTTTGCACACAAGTATCATAATGTACTATTAACATTAATTTGAAGAAATAAACAATCAATTTACTAATGTATAATGTCCTAATTACTCTATGATCTCAATCGTATCTACACTCAAATGTTCGACACAAGAATCTTGATTCTTAGGTTCACGCTATGTCCCCGCACTACGCTAATCACTCCTGGTACTACCTGTGAGCTACCTCCGTACCAATGTATTTTCTGTCGTTTACTTGTCGTAACGGCTATTATTTTATTTCGAGATATTACTTAAATACAAACATATTGGTTCGTTATAATACTCATATATGATAGGAAACACAATGTTCTCGCAGATTTGATGTGGCAGATCGCCTTTTACGTGAGAAAACGGCACAATTAACCATTTTTTTTGGAGCTCAATCTCGCGACACTAAACGATACCAAATGGCAGTGGACGTCGCTCGAACTAGTTTTTATAAACGCATATGGCCATATGGCCAACGTACTTTGGCAGAGAGGGTCGCCGTCGCCTGTGTTTGCCATCTCCAGTTATTACTATATATACTCAAAGTTATTTTTTTAGTTATTTTTTTTAAACCGGGCTATTTTGCCCGAGTCGTGTGTAATGCAAAACAAGCGCGGAAAATTCGGCTTAAAAAAACTGATGTGCCCCCCCTGAGCCAGAAGCTGGGTACGCCCATGAAACGGACTAAGATTTAGGGCGGCCGCATACTATAAGAAATTTTCTGTCCGAAAATTTTGGACGCCCACCGGAACCACTCCGCACACCTATCAGAAATTTCGCTCCGGCCAGTTTGAGCTTAGTTCGCGACTGGCCATCAGGATAGCTGGTATAATCTTTTATTCTCCGTGACTTTTTATTCGTCTTAGAAACGCAGCCCACTTAATGTATCCAATAAATAGGTACTAATCATACATAAAAAAATGATTTTTGATCATTTGCAATAGATAAAAAAACATTAGTATTATGAAAAATCGAGTTAATAATTAAAGTTTACGTATAAAATGGTAGAAAATACCAACCCAAGTAGACTGCGCTTGGGGTGTTCAAAACTACGTCATGCGTCATAATGAATAATATTTGTTGTCTTTAAATTAAGTATACAAATGTACAAAATAAAAAAAATCATTTAAAAATCATCATCTTATCTCGCCGTACAGAACGAACGCGTGCATACTGTTGGAACTATTTAGTTTATATTGAACCTTCTTCATATTTATATTATTGATAGGCCACTTATTGTTTATACCTTTGTTCGCTGTCACTTATATTTTAAATATTGTAAAATAATCGCATTAAATAATCTTATCAAGACAGATCATATTTTATTTAGAATTCAGATAATTCCACATTAAAGTTATCAAGATCCTTTTCATACCACACGGCGTCCACTCGACAATTGATGCGAATTTCGGATAGATGTGCGGGGTCTAGTACAAAATGTATGGAGAGCGCGCCATCCGACTTTCTGATCAGAAAAAATTCGGACGTCCGATGGTTTCCATCCGGTACTCATCCGAAGCGGACGTCAGACACGTCAGAATTCGGATAGTATGCGGGGTCTAGAACAAAATGTATGGGGAAAGTGCCTTCCGGCGGGCGTCCGAAAATTTCTGACAGAAAATTTCTTATAGTATGCGGCCGGTCTTATGTTTTCGCCGGATAGGTTAAATTTTCCTGCTGTCAGATTGACAGCTGTTAGTTGTTTAACATCGGTCAATTGATTTTTCATTTCTGGTCCATTTTTAATGTGTAATAATTTCGAGATCACAAGCGAAATCCTTACTTTACGGAGATTACAATACAATTTTGAATCGAATTCATAGTTATTTACAAGCTTTCAATTGAATTTGACAGCTAACGTAGATTTAGAACTATGACTCCGTTCAGCGAATCGTCGCTACCATCATTTTTAGGGCGGCCGCATACTATAAGAAATTTTCTGTTAGAAAATTTCGGACGCCCGCCGGAACCACTCCGCACACCTATCAGAAATTTCGATCCGGCAAGTTTGAGCTTAAGTACTTATTACACCGTCCTATTTTTACCCGACTGACCCGGAAGGAGGGTTATGTTTTTCGAGTGTATGTATGTATGTATGTATGTCTATTTCTTTGTGCCGCTCTGCAGCCTAAACGGCTTGATGGATTTAAGCATATGAGGTGTCGTTAGATTCGTCTTGACTGGGGGAGTGTCATAGGGTATATTATTTTTATATGGCGCCTAAGAATAAACAATAGGGGGCGTATTAAAAATAAAAGTCTCGTTATTATAACAATATGGGTATCAAATGAAAGCTTGTAAATAGACCATTCCAAATATGTATATATTGTAATACTTTTATGCTACCATTTTGACGTAAACTGCAAAAAACCACGTTTAATGCAAGGTCAGTAGGTAGGTACTGAGCCGTTACCCTACGTAAATCACAGATGTGCGATGGTTGTTAGCGTTCCTTTACCGTACCGCTCATTTACTTACTAATACATACAACTCTTTCTGTATAAAACTAAAAAGTCTGAAATAAATTAAATTATTAAAAGAAACAAAAAAACCCGACTGCGTAAAACATAAATTAACCGAAAAGAGAAAAACAAGCTCTTAAATCTATAGAATTTTGAATATAAATTGAATTTTATAAGGTATTGCAGTCGGGGATAAACAAATATTACAAAAAAATACATACTTAGGTTATTGGTTGTCCCCGATTGCAATACCTTATAACATTCAAGTTATATTCAAAATTCTATAGATTTAAGAGCTTGTTTTTCTCTTTTCGGTTAATTTATGTTTTACGCAGTCGGGTTTTTTTGTTTCTTTTATTAGGATCCTAACTAGGTTCCTAACTAGGAAATAGGAAGGTGTAATCGCAGTTAGAACAGCTTCTACTTCCTAGTCAGAGCGAACCCAGTTAGGATCCTAGTTAGGATCCTACAAATAGGAAGGTGTAATAAGCACTTTATTAGTTCGCTGCTGGCCATCAGGATAGCTGGTATAATCTATATGCTCCGTGACTTTTTAATCGTCTTAGAAACGCAACCCACTTGATGTACCCAATAAATAGGTAGGTACTAATCATTCATAAAAAAAAATGTTTTTTGATCATTTGTACTAATAAAAAAATAAAAAAATCATTAGAATTATGAAAAATCGAGTTAATAATTAAAGTTTACGTATAAAATTGTAGAAAATACCAACCCAAGTAGACTGCGCTTGTAACGGGGTGTTCGAAACTGCGTCATGCGTCGTAATGAATAATATTTGTTTTCTTTAAATTAAGTATACAAATGTACAAAAAAAAGTCTTTCAATGATTAGTACCTATTCAATGGATACATTATGTGGCCTGCGTTTCTAAGATGAATAAAAAAGTCAAGGAGTATATAAAAATGAACTCCAATTTCTTTTGGTCACGCTATAACTTGAGAACGGCTTTAGGTACCGATTTCATTCATCTTTTTTTTAATGTTTTCTAATACTTATTATATTTAAATATAATAATTTAAATATAACAAATTAATTTTTTTAAATTTTCAATTTCTATCGAATGTCTGTTAGATCATTCTTAAAAGACAATCGAAAATAAATTACATTTTAAAAAAACTAAAAAACACGGTTTAAAAAGCCCTGCACTAAAAAGTGTTAAATAATTATAAAATTGAACCTGAATATATTCTCTGTCTATCCCGTAAGGGCCTATAATGTAATGAATAATATTTGTTTTCTTTAAATTAAGTATACAAATGTACAAAAAAAAGTCTTTCAATGATTAGTACCTATTCAATGGGTACATTATGTGGCCTGCGTTTCTAAGATGAATAAAAAAGTCAAGGAGTATATAAAAATGAACCCCAATTTCTTTTGGTCACGCTATAACTTGAGAACGGCTTTAGGTACCGATTTCATTCATTTTTTTTTTAATGTTTTCTAATACTTATTATATTTTAATATAATAATTTAAATATAACAACTTAATTTTTTAAAATTTTCAATTTCTATCGAATGTCTGTTAGATCGTTCTTAAAAGACAATCGAAAATAAATTACAGTTTAAAAAAACTAAAAAACACGCTTTAAAAAGCCCTGCACTAAAAAGTGTTAAATAATTATAAAATTGAACCTGAATATATTCTCTGTCTATCCCGTAAGGGCCTAAATGTAAGCAATTTTTGTAATTAAGTTCAATATTTGAATGAAAAGTGTGTGGCGCTTTTCGTTTTGTAATTTACGATATTTCTTCATGATAATGATAATGCTTAGAAATTCTATTGAGTTTACAAGGAAAAGCGCCCCACGCTTTTCATTCAAATATTGAACTTAATTACAAAAATTGCTTACATTTAGGCCCTTACGGGATAGACAGAGAATATATTCAGGTTCAATTTTATAATTATTTAACACTTTTTAGTGCAGGGCTTTTTAAAGCGTGTTTTTTAGTTTTTTTAAACTGTAATTTATTTTTTATTTTTTAGTCAACATAAATTATTCATACAATTTTATTATGTTACTTATACCATATTTTCACCCAATATCAATTTATTTCACATTTATAATGAGTATTTAGCTTCAGTGCCTACTCTTTGACTCCACCAACAAACTCAGAAAACCATATTTGGCCAAAATGCACATAATACGATTACAATACGCCCAAACACGGCTAGAATACGATGCTCCGCTATGGGGTTCCAGTGCCAACCCTCCGACTTCATCATCAGACCCTGAAAACTACACATGGTCAAAATTCATCTCACGTAATTTCCAACAACCCCAAACACGGCTAGGATACGATGCTCCACTATGGAGTTTCAGTGCTAACCCTCCTACTCCATCATCAGACCCTGAAAACCATATAAGGTCAAAGTTCATCTTACGACAATTCCAACAAGCCCAAACACGCCTAGGAAACGTTGGTCCGTTATGGAGTTCCAGTGCCTACCCTCCTACTCCATCATCAGACCCTGAAAACTATACATGGTCCAAGTTCATCTCACGACAATTCCAACAAACCCAAACATGGCTAGTATACGATGCTCCACTATGGAGTTCCAGTGCTTACTCTCCTACTCCATCATCAGACCCTGAAAACCATACATGGTCAAAGTTCATCTCAAGATAATTCCAACAAGCCCAAACACGGCTAGTATACGATGCTCCACTATGGAGTTCCAGTGCTTACTCTCCTACTCCATCATCAGACCCTGAAAACCATACATGGTCAAAGTTCATTTCATGACAATTCCTACAAGCCCAAACACGGCTAGGAAACGTTGCTCCGTTATGGAGTTCCAGTGCGTAAGCACTTTTCAGGGTCTGATGATGGAGTAGGAGAGTAATCTCCTACTCCATCATCAGACCCTGAAAATCATACATGGTCAAAGTTCATTTCATGACAATTCCAACAAGCCCAAACACGGCTAGGAAACGTTGCTCCGTTATGGAGTTCCAGTGCCTACCTTCCGGATCCATCATCAGATCAGCTCGATGGTACCAAATTATTGTATTGTCATCGGTACTTGATAAGTGTGCAAAATTTCAGTTTAATCTGACGTCTGGAAGTCGATGAAAATTACGTTCGAAGATTCCTTTACATACATTCATACATACATAGATACATACATACAGGTGAAGCTAATAAAAGCGTGTTAAAAAGAGGACGTGCACTTCCTTGTGAAGAAATCATTTAAAAATCATCATCTTATAACGCGTGCATACCACACGGCGTCCACTCGACAACTGATGCGAATTTCGGATAGATGTGCGGGGTCTAGTACATGTATGGAGAGCGCGCCATCCGACATTCTGATCAGAAAAAATTCGGACGTCCGATGGTTTGCATCCGGTGCTCATCCGAAGCGGACATAAGACACGTCAGAATTCGGATAGTATGCGGGGTCTAGAACAAAATGTATGAGAAACGCGGGCGGGCTGGCGGGCGTCCGAAAATTTCTGACAGAAAATTTCTTATAGTATGCGGCCGGTCTAAACGTACCCCTGTGCCTGTGCCTGTCTGTGCCTGTCTGTCTGTCTGTATTATCTATCTGTGATTTATTTATTTTTGGAAGTCCGTGAAATTTTGGAAAGGAAGAATCTTATGTTTTACGTACGTACAATATTAACAAAATGGATTTAAGAATATTTATATCAAAACTAAATAGAGGTTTCCTTTTAATCCGTATAAGATAGTGCCCAACAATACCGAAGTGTTGGAATTCTCGGACATGTCACTGCCTCCAATCATCTACCTCTCCTAAAGAACTATTGAATTTTGTTTTTATAAGATTCTACGTAAATCTGAATATAGTGTTAGATTCACCTACACCGTAAAATATAGCGGTGATGATAATGTATATCAGTCTCCATTGAAACAGTACTTTTGTTAGAACATTCCTAAAGCATTAGCTCCACTTCCTGTGTCGTCAAATAAGAGCTTACTACATTTTATTACAGGAAAACTAACATGGTGCTAGCGTTTAGATAAAATGACAACGGAAAATTGTTTGGTGAAAGCAATATACTCATTCAAAGGGAAGAATAATGATGAGCTGTGCTTCAAGAAAGGTGATATTATCACTGTCACTCAGAGGGAAGAAGGCGGATGGTGGGAAGGGACCTTGGGCGACACGACTGGCTGGTTTCCCAGTAACTATGTGACTGAATATAAAGGTGAATAATTTTGTGTGAAAACTTCATAAATTACAAGTTCCTCCCTGCCACTATCCCCACATTCCTGAGGCGTCCTCATGCTCCTATGGACCAACCATTTCATTTATAGAAAAATATTCAGGCAATAAAATTATGGCATGAATGAGTAACAGATATCTATAACCCTTGGGATTTTTAACCCGTTGGTTCTCGCAAGGGACGCGCATCCTATTATAACAATTGATGTAATTGTAATATTTTTAACCTCGAGCCAAGTGATTAATAGGATTTGCGGAACCTCTCAATTTAGTGAGATTACTATATAGTTGTCAAATAATGATTCATGTATTTAGTATAGCAGCTGATAATACTCTATAATTAATCTTTTTTGTATGTAATAGATTCATCAGGCTCTGTAACAACTTCCCCAATAAGGGCTGCATCTGAAATACAAGCTTTCAGAAATGTGGTACTCAAAGATATCATTGACTCTGAGAAGGCTCATGTGGCGGAGATGCAGGGGCTTGTCAGTAATTTTTTGCATCCATTAGAAAAAAGTGACATGTAAGTTTAGCACATAATATAAGTATTTTACCACTAAGTTGAAAATCTGTAGCCAAGTACATACTTGTTTATTCTGCCAGCTACAGCTAAAGGGTATATCAAGTCTTATTTTCCTTATAGGCTCACAAGAGATGAATTCAAGCAACTAACAGGTAATATTAATGAGGTGCTACAAATTCATGAACAGTTTCTTGCTTTGCTTGAGGAGTGTGCCATGAAGACTGGCCCAGACCAGAGAGTTGGTGGTCTCTTTTTGCAATGGGCGTCAAAGATTAAGGCGGTCCACCAAACATATTGTGCTGGCCATCCGAAAGCTGTATGCATTCTTGATAAATATAAGTAAGTATTATTGTTAATCTATTGAGTAAATTACCTATTACCAGTATCAAATATTCTTGACTGATGGAAAGGTGTTGTCACAAGTCTGACGTCAAACTATGAGCATGTGTGAGCAATAATATAATTACTTGGTGATAGAGTACCTACCAAACACATGAGGATCTCATAAATATTTTTATGAATCTAAATGTATCTGTCACAGACCGATCATAAAATCAGACAGACATATTGTGATCTGTCTGATTTTAGAACCCAGATTCTAAAGCATAAGAATTGCAGCACTGACGAGACATATATTTTGCGCAATTTTATTGGTTAGTATTTCAAAATGAAGATTGAATTTGTATAATGAAATGCACCTTTAGAAGATCAACCAATATATCAATGACATTATTGCCTCTTAATATTCTATTCACATGCCAATCTGCAAGGATAATTAATACTTTCTACAGTTTACAAAGCTTTGGCACTGAAAGAACCTAACTACTTATTTTAGAACCTAATTGCATATATCTTTGTTTTATAAACTCAATATAAAATTTTAGAGAAGAACTAAATACATGGATGGAGAATGCTGGTGCCGTTTGTCCAGGAGTTCTAGTACTAACAGCTGGACTTTCAAAACCATTCCGGCGACTTGGCAAGTATCCAGCTATGCTGCAGGAACTAGCCAGGCATGTGCATGAAGCTCACCCAGACCGAGGTGATACTCACAGAGCGTCAGTTGTTTACAAGGATATTGCTGTGAGTTTTTTTTTATATTAAATGCTTTTAAATATATACTTATACATATATGTACATAGCTAGTTGCAATGAGTACCCAGCTCCACTCTGCTTTCCCACAAAACACTTGTTGCATCCAATGCATACCACATGGCTTGTTGTCAATCTTATTAAACAACTAAAAGTTTTTAATTTAACCATATTAACAAAAAAGTTGGTGGTTCTATATTCGAAGCGTATGGTTCTTTTACGTACGCAGTTTATTAAAAGATAAAAATATATTTGTACTAACAGAGTGGATGCGCAGCATTACGTCGCCAAAAAGAACTAGAATTGCAAGTGGTGACAGGTGAAGTTCGAGGCTGGCCCGGCGGCGAGTTGACGTCCCTAGGAGATGTCCTACACATGGGCAGCGTGGCCGTCGGCCCCTCGCACCAAGACCGGTACCTGGTCCTGTTCCCTTCGGCGTTACTATTACTATCAGTCAGCAAAAGGGTTTCCGCTTTTGTTTATGAGGTAACATTTTGGCCATGTCACCGGTATATTTCGCATTTTTATATTAGTACATATATTTTTAAAATTATTCTAGGGCTGTCTTCCATTAACTGGAATTATGGTAAATAAATTAGACGATACAGATACAAGGAAGAATGCATTTGAAATAAGTGGACCAATGATAGACACCATAGTGGCCGTATGTCAAACGCGAGCTGAAGCTGACAATTGGGTTAGCCTTCTACAAAAACACTCGAATGCAAGTAGTCCCACCCATGAACCTGGACAACCCCAGTCTTTACCACATGTGAGTATTTAGAATATAAGTCTTCTTGAATTTTTATTTTGCCAGCTGTAAGCAAAGATGTAAAGGCACTGTAACATATTAATATATTATAATATCTCTTGTCAATTTTACAAAGAGGAATGTGTTACTTATAGAGATTTATACCATTGTTACATAGCTGACCCGCTCTCCTTCTGAAGGGGCCTTGTCTAGCATCAACTCTAGCCGCCGCAGTCTGTACCACGTGACGCTGCCACCACCTAGCTACCCTTCTGCATCACCCTATTATTCTTTGACCAAATATTTTGCGAGGCTTGTTAAGAAAAAAGTTATAACGAGACAAATGTTGCGTAAACTTTTACATGAGAGAACGTGGGCTAAGGCATTTGAATTAACGGGACTGCCAGTAAGGCGGAGGCATGAAAATCACATCAGACTTAGAATAGAAAATGATGGGACAATCGGCACGGAAACAGAATGTTCTGATAGTGACAGAAATTCAGAAGATAGTGATAGAGAAACTGACACCACCGAATCGTATACAGGCTCTAGCTGCACTGACGCCGAGGCTTTTAGTTGTTCCAAAATATCGAGACAGAATGCGTTGGATGAACCCAGAACAATATCGTCTTCTTGTAGCAGTTGGGGAAGTAATTTTGGTTACGTACGTTACTTCGATAACTCGTCTTCAGATATGCTTTTGAATGAACCTCAGCCCGTTATTAAAGCCGACTGCACAAGAGACATATTTCAAAATATTTCTTTCAATAGTAACATATATAGTCACCCTGATGAAGTGGATTATGACTTACAATTGCAGAGAAACCTTGGACAATTACATCCTATTACACATTCCGAAGATACAGAAAATTCTAGTTTTGAAGCTAGAACTTACATGGCCTGTGAAGATTTGGTTAATTTAGATCAGAATACACAAATCAATATGCTTGGAAATGAAGAAACAGATTTTTTACCAACAAGACGGAGTTTTCCTAACTATAGCGGAAAAAATGATCTTTTGCCCAAACCTTGGAAATCGACAGAAGAAAGGTACTCTCAGAACGAATCAGACGATGAAACTTTGACTACCGATTTGCTTCATGATCTAGATCCACCATCACCGAAACCTTGTCATAGCCGCATTGATTCCATTATAATTGCCCCTCCACCTATGTTTCGAAATGAAGAAGAAGACGTGAAGGTTATTAATGTGAATCTAAACACCGACATACCTTTTCGAAAACATTCGCTGAATTCTGATAAAAAAATTCGACGATCTATGTCTAGGTCAATGATTGAAGCTGAAACATTTAACAAGAACGAAGAAATTCGGCTTCAAAGAATGAGTTCGCAGTCAGAAAACCATAAGAACCATAGGAAATGTGAATGTTGTAATAGATCATTATGTCCAAGTCCGAGGTCGTCTGACTCTGGTGTCGTAGGGAGTTGCAATTTGACGTCACCAGAATTAAATTTGCATGAGTATACCGGTACTGGACATACCGGTAACGACTCTGACAGCCACGAAAAGAGTTCAGACCATTTGAAAGATTCCCTTACGAACATATCTCAAGCTACTTTTGATACTGATCGACGTAAAATATTAACTTTATCAGAAATAGAGGCGGCTAGATTTGAGGATCAATGTAGATGTACGTCTCCGTTTGGTTCTACAGCTAGAACATCTTGTGTAACGAGTGTTACTTCCGAAAACAGTCTCGATGTAATGGATTCATTTTCTGCCAATGTGACTTCAACTTTCGCCGCATCACCACCGGTACCAAGCAGTCAAATAAAAAGGACTTCAATAAGAAGGAATATAGAACGCTACGTTCCAGAAATTAAGTTGAAACCAGACCCTCCACCGCGCATATATCGCAAACCTAGTACACATTTGGAAATCCCTAAGAACGTCCGCCAACCTGTGCCATGTCAGTGGAGTACGCTAAATATAACTGAACGTTCAAAGCCCAGTATGCATTACCACATGCGTATATACAGAGCGAACCCTGAATGTAACACCGAGAGGCAATCCCGTGTGAACTCTCCACGCAATCGTGACTCATTACACAAAGATAACAAAACGAGATCTCGTAGCGAGGACTTATCAAAAATGCAGAAGGGTTTAACAGAAGCCCAAAGTGGTTTCATGGTGTATCGTTCGGATCTATATGCCCACTGGTGGATGAAAGCAAAATTACCGATTACTGTGGTCACCGACTCAGGCAAGGATTATTCTTTTGTAAAGAGATACTGTTTTGTGTATCACTGGTTTGAAGATAATATTGCCTTGAATTTTTATAACCATTAGAATTAATACTGTCATTAGAGTTACCCCAGTGTTGCAGTGCTTTACTTGATCATCCTTGCCTGTGTTTATTCATCTTACTAACTGTAAACAAACTCTGCAAGTAGATACCATATTATTATACTAACAAATTAAGAACAGATATAAAATGCATGAAAAGGCTTTGAATTCACCTGTTACTCTTATGGACATATAAAATTAAAATGGGTTTAATTAAATTGTCACAGTAATTAATTGCCAGAATAACATAAAACCCATATTATTTGGGTGCACTACATTTTTTGTCCGTATATAGCAAGACGTTAAATTTAATGTCATATCCGATGAACAAATGAAATACTTAATTTTTTGATAATAAGGGTACCGTACCTCAAAACGTAAAAAAAAGAACCTTTATAAGATCACTCTCTTGTCCGTCTGTCCGTGTGTCACCACCTATTTTCTCAGGAACGGGTGGACCTAGAAAGTTGAAATTTATACCAGATACTGAAGTCTATAGTCCCTATTAGGTGTATAAAAATCAAGGTCCTGAGTCAACACGATAAAAAGATATGGGCAAATTTAGATTTTCGCCAAAACGAAAAGTAAAGGGAAAATTCTGAAAAATAAAAATAGTTGAAAATTATGGTAAATTGTGGTACTTTTAAATTTGGCGCGTACTATTAATTTCACAGTCAATTTGAGTAAGGTTACATTATTATTATTATGTCATTTATTTATTTTACAATTCATATTAAATACATTTTTAAATATTTTTATAAAAATCATTAAAAAAAACATTTAAAAATATAAAAAATAGTTGTCCACCGATGTCGGGAGCAGGGTCCAAGCTACCGGTGGTTAGGGCTGCAGAGACAGGAACCTCCTCACAATGCGAGCCGTATCGAGGAGTACTGCCTTCTGAATCAGGTTCTTGATCCAACCGCCTAACGAGAGCCTCGAGAGATGTTGGTCGAGGCTCTGGGCCATCAGGCCATTGGCCGTTACGACAATCGGCACAATGATAGCCGAGCTCACATTCCACATGTCGACAACCTCGTGTGCTAAGTCGAGATACTTTATTTGTTTCTCTTTCTCAGCTTTCACGAGGTTCTCGTCATGTGGAATGGTAACATCTACTATCATTGCGCGGCGCGCTAATCGGTCTATCACCACTATGTCAGGCTTATTGGCAACAATAGTCCTGTCAGTAATGATAGACCGATCCCAGTACAACGTGACATGGTCATTTTCGAGAACTGGGTCGGGCACATACTTGTAATACGGTACCTCAGCATCCACAAGATTATATTTCAAAGCAAGTTGCTGGTGAATAATCCTGGCTACTTGGTTATGCCTGTGCAAGTATTCGCCGTTAGCCAGACGAGAACAACCAGAGATAATATGTCTTATGGACTCACCCGGACGGTGGCATGCCCGACACACGTCAACCGTCCCGTCCTTCATGATATGTCTCCGGTAGTTATTCGTCAAGATAACTTCGTCCATAATTGTTATTATTATTATTATTGTACGGAACCCTCCATGAGCGACTCCGACTCGTACTTGGCCGGTTTTTTTAAGGTATCAAAACTCATAGAAAAGATGTAAATTTCCGGCTTAGTATTTGTAAATATTGTTGAGTAAGGGGAATGCTGTCGATGGAACTGGATCTCAAATATGAGCAACAATATACCCTTGCTTTAAATAGAACGAGTGGCGTTGTTGAATATTTTGTAAACTTTCATGCAAACATCTTTCACAAATATGCCTCATCTTTCAAGTGAATTACTTCAAATATACTCGGGAGCGTGTTGGATGATTTATGAGTTTGAACGTTTAAGAATAACTTATAATTTTCCTACAGATGGCCATGAGCGACAGCAATAACTCTGATTTATCTTCCGGTCTAACCAACCACAAAAGATCACACTCATTCAACAATCATCAAAGCTATACACAACATACGCAGCAATCTCAAAAAAATAAACAAAAGGATCAGTCCGCGCGTTGGCTGTTGAATTCTTGCGACTCTCTCGATCAATCGCCTGCTAAGCCAAATAAAACTCCTATCGGAAAGAAATTTTCGTCCGTTGATTTCATCGACACGGCTGGCTCCAACTACAGCAATAAAGGTTTGTTACAAGTCACATCAATGAATATGTTTGCCGATTTAGAAGTGGTCTTTATATTTTTAACGTTACAGGATGGAGCATAACATGTTTGCGACCTGCGCCACCGCTCAGACCTCAATCGTTCACGGTCGGCTCAGACGAAAACATTGGGCCCACTCACCCTTACGCACCGCACCAACGCAAGTCCAACTCTTATGAGGAAGACGCCCTAATATTAAAAGTTATCGAAGCCTATTGCACTTCGGCCCGTTGTAGAAATGCTGTAAGTTCTGGTGAGTATATTGGTATTTAATATTTAACGTATTAGACGCGTATATTCTAACGAGAAAAGTTTGCAGTAAGAATAACATTATCGTATTGTGATGTTTCATTGTTTACCAATATTTTGACAGCGAAATTACATCAAAACTTTATAAAGGTATATATTATATATTTATTAAATGAATTCTTAGAAAAAAAACAGCTTATCATACCCAGGTGTAGACATATCAAAAAGAAATTACTGAAACGTTTACTTAAAGAGACTGTGTATTAAAACCGAGTACCTACCCACTAATAATCCAAGCACTTTTTAAATAAGGTTATAGATATTCACAATTCTTAATAATTAACAATGTAATACTGAAGGTTTCCACTAACACAGCTGTATTTATTATGCAGTACCCAATATACCACTGGAGATATTCGAGTCGACAAGGAGGAGACATGTGAAGTCAAGAAACCGTATTATCAGTTGGTTCTTAGAATGAAACATTTATATCCACACATACCTATATACGTTCATAAAACCAAATTTTCGCTAGTCATTTTAAAAGTAGCGCTTGAATTAATTATAATATTATATGTTCAAGTTTGGTGTTGTCGGTGTATGATAACCACCTCAGTGTAACACTGTAATTAAGTATTATAATACTCAGTATACTCGCATATTTACAACAGTATTTATGAGCACACGTCTCTAAGTGCATGATACTGCAGCATGCTTTGATCAATCTATTATTCACTATATTAATTTCTGTAGATCTGAATTGTTAGATCTGGTTCGGGTAATTTTAAAAATATTGTAGTAATAGCAAAAGTTTTATTTACATATTTTAATTTATTATATCAGTACAAAGTAGCTAGTCGTAGTATTCTACATATATTTTAATTGAAATATTGGGTTGGTTATTAAAAAGTAACTTTTACAATGCATTGTTAAGACACTTAATTTCCTCTCTCGCTCCGTCTCTCTAAATTGTTTCTTAGCTATGCTACGTTATGTTAAATATGCATTTGTCAATAAACAACAATCACCACAAAACAATTTCTTCGTCACTAACAAATTTTAATATTGACTGATAATGGCAAAACATAAACACTCTTTAATCGGCTTATGTGAATGAAATAAATGAACACCAGCTGGAGTATATGCAGACGAATCAACATGCACTCAATGACAAATAGTTGTCTGAATGTTTCTATTTTGTTACATGCGGCTGCCTTTATATCGCACCTGCAGTGGACTGCGCCCACTTATCTGTCGGTAAAGTACAATATCACGCACCCGCTACTAACATACCCCATTATAACTACACTAAACTACCGACCGTCCAACGGAGTAACACACCCGAATATATCGGGTGCAACAAGTCCTCCAAAGTGAAACGCAACAAAAGCTCGTCGGCGGCGGACGCGTACCTGTACCGGGGGCCTGACACTCGGCGGCTGTTGTCCGATCGGAAGTTTGACATGAACCGGTCGAACCCCAACCTGTGGGAATGTTCCGAGGAGCGTAGGGTGAAGTCGATGAGCGGGCGCGAGCGGCGCAGCGGGTCGCACCCGAGCCTGGTGCGTGTGGTGCCTTCGCCCTCGCCTTCGCCGCGCATTACGAGTCTCGCGGCTGGCACCTCTCGGTCCGAGCGCTCCTCCACATGGTGCTGCGGCACATTTGTCAAACACCTCACTAAATCACACCATTTTGATTGACATAAGTAGTTGTTTCTCATTTGATGCTCAATTTACCTTATTCTTAAAAGATATACAACATATCTCTCGACTCGATACGTCGACTGTCCGTTCCCTTGTTTTCCTCCGGGCGTGGATGTTGATCTATGAGCGGTGTGTCACACCTCTAAAAACACTAATCAAAGCTGATCCCATTGACTAATTTTTGTTTTATTTATTTATATCTCGTCTACATTATACATAAGGAGCCATAATGTAGGTAAGATGTTATACGAAAATGGAAATATGACGGACAATATTTTACTACATAGGTGAAACTTATGTTTTCAATCTCCACAATATGGGCCTGACGAAACGGTATCACGGTGCTATCCAAAGCTGATGGCGGGATAAGCAGGTCCAAGAGGTAGAGCCGGAAGGAGGCCTTTGTCACGCAGATATTTGGGGCTAAATAACCATATTAAATCAAATAAAACAATATTTTTTTTCCACAAAATATCGTCCCTCATATTTACGGTTTCGTAAAAGTGCCATCGTGAAAGGCTTTTCCTGTTAGGCCTGTTGAAGTGTTTTATCGATAATAATTATGTTAACATAGAGTTATATTATCACATTGTGCATGTGTGCAGTATTATTTAGTCATTAGATTTGATTGCATTATTTGCATAGACATAGTACATAGCTATATTTTATTAAGTGCATCAAATCTGTGGGACATGAGTGCATGTGTTTGACTATGTATAGTATTTAATTTTTATACTATGTATTATATTTATTTTTATGTACTAGTGTTTATAAAGGCAACATGAATCTAAAACAGTAACTCAGCTGGAATCGAAAATAGATAATTATTGACATCAATTATGTAATACTAATTGAAAATAGTTTATGGACATTACGATATCAATATTTTATTGAATATAACGATACAAGTAAGACTGTTTAAGTTACAACATATTCGTAGTTAAAATGAAAGGTTTGATTGTTTAGAAGACAACATGCAGATAGGACCTATGTGTTCCTGAAATATTTTCACGCCCCTTTATTTTATTTGTAAATAATTGCAGTCCGTTACTGTTAATGGTGCTATACGAGCCATATAATATGTGTTGTTGTCGTTGCTCTTTATTGTGTAGGATAATATTATGATCGTTTTATTGATTTTAAAAATTATGGAGTTATTGTCACTATCACTTGATTCCTCTTTATACGTGCTAACTTACCGTGAAAAGTAAAGATTAGAAATACATATAGGTAAATGTTATAGTAGGTAGGTCGTTTTGTGCTCTATGTGCTGAATGCAATTTAAGTTTGGCGTAGGCATCCTGATAAAAGTTTTTATGTAAGAATGTATACTAACTAAACAAATGAGGTTTGTATAGGGAATACTAACAAAAGTTGCATAGCAATTTTTTTTCTGTTTTTAATATTTGGTTGGTTAGTCTAATCTTCTTATATTTAAATTAATTCCAATAGCGTAGGGGAGGTAAATAGAGACAAGTTATTAAATTGTACGGCGGGGCGGGTAGGTAATCACAGCGCGGGCAGCGGCCGCGAGCCCTGCCCGCCATCGGGCTCCGCGTGCCATTCATTTAATATTGAACAAGATACCGCACCGCACTCACAGCACTGCACTGCATCCAACATTTACATATGTATATGGATGTCTCGTTAAACCAGTGCCAACAACTACATTGGCCGAACTTCCACTTATTTCATCAATTAGCTACCTAGTTGCCCATTGTACCTACGTACTCTACTCGCTATATATGTATAAAGTGTTCGCTTTATTACACACGCCATCAAAACTTCATTTACGGTTGTATTGGGTTATAAAATTTTAATTAAATCCAGCTAGTCTTTATTACCTACTCATCATTCGTTTTAACAAATTCGTTGAAGTTTTTCGACCTTTTGTAGGCAACCAATTCTATTACTTGCTCGCCCTTAGGTACGTTTTATGGCGTCGTAACAGTATCAATAAATCTAAAGCTACCTAATACAGCCACGCTACTAAGTTAACATCTCAGATTTTAGGGTAATAAATAAACTTGGCTCACAAGCCAAATTATCATTGAGACAGATGCAGTAGGTAACGTGCGGCTTCGTAGCACATTATTCCCAAGAAATACTTTTAAAAATACATAGCAATTTGTCATAGAAACAACCATCTCATTCTTAGCTATTTTATTTTGAATGTACATATAAATGTAGCATATTGCTTTATTCAAATTATTGCGTAGGTAGGTAAATGTAATGTACATTTTTTTTGTTAACCGTCTCGTAAATGAAGCGAAGCAATCTGCACATATTTGCAGTAGCGTGTGGCTGAAATGTTTTAACACTGCAGTGTTCCCGACGCTCGGGGATCATTGACATCCAGATATTGATTTGTTGTTAGTGCTGATAAAATACCCTATAAATTCCGAACGCTCCTCTAGAATATTATTAATTTCCAATATTTTTATTGCTTTAGAAGGCATTAACAGATGATTGAATTTATAAAAAAAGGTAATTAATTTCTTTAAAAGTGCCACATAAAAAATCTAATTTACAAAATTTCACTGGCGTTATTTAAGCAATGTCGGAGGTAATATGAGAAGGGTATGTGAACGTAACATAGGGTGAATATGCCAGTTTGCCGACCACCTCCATATTCTTTATGATATGGTTTATTTACACGTTAGATTACGTCCAGCAAAATGGATTGGTAAAATTGAAATAAAGGCACATTTCGATAAATAAAATTAATAGTTTGGTGGTCGAGAACTAACTATGTCTCTCTCTACCATATTATTATCGTCCGAGTTGATTATAAAAATGACTTATGCCTATTCTTTGTCTGCAAGAAATTGATTGAGAATTGCAGTCTTTTTAATACTAAACTTTTGAGATTTAACGGTTTTGGTGGTAAAATGCTAATGTGATTTGATATTGATATTTTGGACCTAATTACAATAACAATAATGTTACTATAAAGATTGTAAGTCCACTAAGCGGTCGTGAACTGGCATATTGACCCTAGTCTGTATGTTGCACAGCGTTAAATAAAATTATTTATTGGAAGTAGGTACCTACAGAAGGATTATCATTATAATTTATGTATGTGTTATTTGTTTTACGTGAGCCTAAATCAATTCACGTGTAACCTTGTAATGAATATTTATTATAAATCAGTGATTCCAACATTTGAGGAATGTTCTACACCATTCCTAGTGATAAGTATTTCTGATAAATAATGTATGTATGTATGTCCGTTGGATACGTGATTACGACCTGTATGCGGTCCCGGTACCATGGGGGTGCATGGATATATCTTATCTTATTTTATTATGTGGAGTCAGTAAATTGTAGTTATATCCTTCATTCAAATTTTACAAACCCTTCCATAAAGCGAAATAAAAATGTGTTATATCAAAAGTCACATATTTATGAAGATTTATTTATGTATAATTTTAATGACAAAATTACTTACACTAACAATTTTTTGTAAGTTTCTTATAAAGTGCAGATCAATATTTCTAAAATGCTTTCTATATCATACTTTATTTTACACATATCTGTAATTTTAAATTGTACAACTTGTTCCTTGTCTAGTCCTTTTAAAGTATTGTTTTAATGATTATTATTTATATCGATTTGATATTTAAATTAAATAATTTTGTTGTATCTGTACCAGTACCTTCCAAACGGATGAGGCATGAGTTATATAAGTTCAGTCTCTACTTGTTTAAAAGTTATGCATTGTATGGAATTATAATTTAAATAACTTTTTATACTAATTAACGTAGTCGTGTGCTAATATATTTATTTTTCTATCAAGTATATTGTAGTTATCATTGATTTATGGAATAAATTTTCTCGAAGTCTAATTACTATCTCATTGCAATGTCACCATCCCAGTAAAATTAAACAATCAATTTTTATACGAGATGGTGATCAAAGGCCGACATTCCCGACTATACAAAATGTAACAGATTTGTATGCTAAATCGTTCAACGGTTTCTTTAAAAACGCCTACTGAATCCATTTATGTAACTTTAAATAGGTATCTATATTAAAAGATACATAAATGGATTCAGAAAACGATTCTGAACAAACCGTTTAGCATCTAAATCTGTTACACGGTGTATAGTATTGTATAAGAGTTATTCAAACGTTTTTGTTATGGTTTCCCTTAATCTTGTGTTGCGTTAAGAAACTTTTAAGAAGCTGTAACTTGAAAGCAACAGGATAAGTAACATAATAGTACATAGGCGGGATTCTTGGGGAATGTCGGTCGTTCTGTTCCACCTAGTATAACTTCGTAACTTTTAAAATAAATATGTTATACCCAGTTCAATAAAGAATGAAATCGCGAATGTCGGCAAATATCACCTCGCACATTAACTCATTCACTCGCGATTTCATTCCTTATTGAACTTCTTAGGTACTTACACATATTATACCTACCGCCTTACTACTGTACAAGGTGCGTATCAGATGAAATGTCCAAGTAAAGAGTTCACTACGATATACTTACTGGATGCATATCATATTGTGGTACAATTCTATTTTCAGAATGCGACGACGAGATTCCTCCGATAGAAGCTTTAGTGAGATCGCCATCGCTGCCGATACACTCCACATCTAACCAAGTCTCGGCGAGCTTGTGGACATTAGTCATGAGATTACAAAACGATATGAAAACATTAAAATTAGATGTTAAAAACCTTCAAATGCAGCTAAATGCAGAAAGACATGACCGGACTCTTGCCATTGCCGCTTTACAAACTCAAAGTATATTAATGGATGCTAAAGAAAGTAAATGTTAAATTCTATATTAAAAGTATTAATAAATAAATTTATAAGTATCAATTATTACCGTTTATTACTTCACATCCACAATTTCAGTTTTTTCTCACAATACATCCTATTTTGTAACTAAAACTTGCCTAACAAAATTTTTATAAGCTATCTCCTGTTACACAAACCCTGGGCTATTTTTAATTGTGATTATGGGTTACGAAAAACATAGATGAATAACCATCCTCTGTTGCTACTGCAGATAAGCACTGACGTAGGTACCTTAGGTAGTTACCTACCACAGAGCGGAAGCCTATTCATATTTCAGTGTAAGTCAAATCGATTGTATGGGACAGTGATTGATCCCACTGTGGCGTTTCAGTACCTATTCGTTCATAAGTCTCATATTTATTAACTAACCTAAATCAATATTCGATTTCGTTGCTGTAATAACTAAACACACTGCACCAGATTTAGTTTAAATCATAAAGTGAGGCCGCCTTAAAGCTAAGCAATATGTACCTAGTACCTACATAATACATTACAAACTATTCTGAACTATGGCGGGTTGTGACGGGTGGCTCGGTTCAGTGGATGCTCATTCATCTGAATCACCACTGCACTACGTAGGTGTAAAGGGCTACAGATTAATGTTGTGATAAAAACATCTACACTTCTTTTGGTTCACTGCGTTGTAATAATAGAGTTGCAGGACGTAGGTAAGAGATGAACTTATGCAGCCGGATATAAAGGATTTCTATGAAAGCACTGATCCAATTACCCAACCGTTCATCGTTGAAGATGTCGAGCTGTTTTTTTTTGTAGCGACTGCAAATTCGGAGTGACTCGTCGCTCCGCAACTCAATTTGAACAACAACAATTTTAATTTCATTTTCAATTTTACTGCCGGCACTTTACCACGTTGCGCGTTGGTAACTGCCACCTTTTCACATAGGTAAATAAGTAAATTTTTCATGTTTTAGTAGAAGTGCACCTCATTTTGAATCTTTTAATTTAGTTAATGAAAGATAGGTACCATTAAATAGTAGTATTAACGTATCGAGACAATTCCGCGCAAAATATTAGTGAAATTAAAATTTCATCTCAAGAAAAACGGGGCGAGCCAGGGATACTAGGGGAAAATCTTGGCATTGTCATATTTTTGATAGTAGTTGTTATGTACTTAATTCATTTCTAGTTTACAAAATCCTCTTCGCTCTAATAGGATTTTTTGTTTAAGTTCAATTCATATCTGATTATAGGTAAACCTTAGTACAAACTATTAACGACTAAGTATACCTAACTCTATTTTTTCTGTGATTTTTCATTTGGTACCAAATATGGCGTAAGTATTTAATTGTGTTCAGAGTACCGTATGCTATTATGATATTGGAAATCAACCTGTCTGTTTATTTTTATATTAGCCTATACAGAAAGACGGAACGACGCGGCGGGGAACTTAATTTATAATTTAGTCCTATGTAGTGATAATAGGTACCTAGGTATATTCTCATAATCTGAAATTAAACTTTATTAATAATAAACAATATCCTAAGAAATTGACTTTGTACTCTGGAAACCAGATAGGTAACTGATTCTGCTAAGGGTAACTGATAATATAGATACATTTAGTAGGTACTTCAATATAAACTTGTATCTTGTAGTATAGATAATTGCACTCCTCAAACAATTACCAAATGTTGTCAAACAACTACCTACAGTGCTGCCGCCGAGAGAATGCAATCATGGAAATGGTTGATTTCATTATGATGGGACTTTCATTAAACTAAAAATTAAACTGAACCATCCTGTGAAAGTACACAAGACTACACATCAAGCTATACATTTCCAATATAAGCTGGTCTCGCATTGTATAGGATTTCCGTACAATGAGAGGTCAGCTTATATTGGAAATGTATAGCTTTATCTGTAGCCGTGCGTACAACCAAACAATAATTACCTATAATAATAAATAAGCGATATGTAATAAACACATGTAAATTAATTTGCATGATAATAGGGATGTAGATAGATGTACTGTTGTAGGTATTTGATATCTAATAGGCTACCGATGTTATGCAAATAAATTAATATCTCAGAGGAGATAATTTTATATCTAGGCACAGATTACTAAATAGTTACTACGTAACCGGGCCAGTAAACAAGATGGTTATCGACAATCGTCGTCGACAGTAAACGATCAATCTTTGTATGGGATTGACATATCAAATCGAAATAATGTCAATCCCATAAAAAGGTTGATAGTTTACTAACGATGACGATTGTCGACAACTGTCCTGTCTCAGGGGGCTTGCTTGATACTACACTGCTTTCATTCATTCGTGCCCATATCGCTTGTTTATTGCCTGGCATTAAATTGTACCTAGTAGGTAGGTACTTACTTTAACTACCTATGTATTTGTTTGGAGCCACGTGTTAGCGGCGGGGTACCACAAGAATCTACGACAAAGGAAACGGCCCACACAAATGAATTACTAAACATTTGGATAGGTGGTATAGGGTCATTGCGCTGGTTTTCGTCCAATTATCGGAGTTGCCAGCTTTGTGATCCGAAATGAATATCTTGAAGTACCCTTACTTAAATGTATTATATTTTTTGTGTGTGCTTAATTAGTCTACTTTAGGTTAATGTTAAGAGAAAATAAATCATTTTCACATCTCTTTTTATAAAAAAATATTTTATCAAAAGTAGGGTTTTTGCTAGTTTTCGTCCAAAAAAATTGGTTTTCGTCCTAGTGTGAGCTAGATTTCGACCACTATGTAGAAAAAGGAGTGCAGGTGAATTATCAAGTTAAAAAGCAATTATAATATACTTTTATTTAATCAACAACGTAATATATCTACTATTTAATAGCCTTATTGTCATTTTTCTCTTTTTATTTCTTTTATTAGCTATAATTAAAGAAATTAAGAAAATAAATCAATCATGCGTATTACAATGACAATCACAGCACAAGCACAGCAACTCAATAGTGGAACAACGTATCGTAGCCGGGTTTGAAGTCATTGAAATTGTCGTTAGATGAACATTAATCATGCATGGTTTTCAGGGTCTGATGATGGAGTAGGAGTATAGGCACTGGAACTCCATAGTGGAGCAACGTATCCTGACCGTGTTTGGGGTCGTTGGAATTGTATGGTGATTTTTGACCATATATGGTTTTTAGGGTCTGATGATGGAGTAGGAGGGTAGGAACTGGGACTCTATAGCGTAGCAACGTATTCTAGCCGTGTTTGGGGATGTTGGACTTGTCTTGAGATGAACTTAGACCATATATGATTTTCAGGTACTGATGACAGAGTAGGAGGGTAGGCACTGGAGCCCAATCTTATCTTATCTTATGGAGGGACCGAGAAATAGCTCGGACACTTCGACCCATTGGGATCTATTGTGGTCCCCTAGATACCTTACTCCTCCCCAGTCTCGTTGAAAACTCTTTTCATGAGTTTTACAACTAGGCTAGGAGATATGAGCCTATAGTCTTCTGGTTTTGGATATCCGATCCATAGTAGACTCATTCGCTTACCAGCCAGTGCATCGCATGCACAGAAGGTGCTCCATGCGTTCCGTATGTTCCCCACACAACCTGCACATGGGTGTCGCGGTTATACCCATCTTCATGAGCTTGTCGTTGGTTCCAAAGTGCCCAGTAAAGGCCCCAAGCAGGTAGCGGATTTGCCCCCTGCTCATATTCCACATGCATTCCCGGGCTTTGAAATTAGAGCCTAGGAATTTCTTGGAGTGTTGTAGACCGGTATTAGACAGCCAATGTGTTCGTTGTCTTTGATCTGCAAACTCCCTAAATGTGGCCTTTACGAGACACGTCGATATGCCTACACATGGTTCTGGACCCACAAAGTCATTTGCTGAGCCCTCTCTTGCCAGTTCATCTGCCACTTCGTTACCATGGATTCCTTTGGGCCCAGGGACCCAAATCAGTCTTACCCTGTTATGCTTCCCAAGCCTGTTTAGGGTTTGGACAGCATCCAGAATAAGTCTGGAGTCCACTTTGTAGGATGCCATGGCTTTGATTGCAGCCTGACTGTCATTGAGAATATAGATGGATTTACCTTTGGTTCCTCTATCTATATTCTCCTGAGCACAGGTTATTATGGCGTATGTTTCTGCTTGGAATACAGTTGCCATCTTCCCTAAGCTTTTGCTACATTTGTACGCCTTATTTTCCCAAATTGCAGTTAGAGCCTTTATTAAGGAATCTTACGTGTACGCGGCGGTTTTCTTTCTAGTTTTAAAGTAAGTTTTTAAAATGACAAGGCTACTTTTTATCCTGGGAACGCGGGTGAAACCGCAGGGGAACAGCTAGTATACAAATAATATGTCTATGGACGAAAAATAATGCAAAAGAATATCTTTTTTTTAATTTTCGTCCACCCGAGTGCTCGTTCATGGACGAAAACTAACACCACATTAAACGCTTTTTTTAGTTTTCGTCCACGTCCTATAAATATTAAGAGATATTAATCCTATAGATATCTATGAGTCCTATAGATATTAATTTTAAGAGAGGAAGGGCATAACGGGTTGTCCCGTTCGAAATTTGGAGTAGCCCGACTGGGGTAGTACCTCCACCTTACAGAAGATCGCAGCCAAATAACGCTGCTTAATGTGGTGTTGTGTTCCTGCGGTGAGTAAGGTCGCCAGAGCTCCATGAGGAAGCGCTGTGCTGGCAGTGTTTGGGGACCAGCGGTGTCGTACCACCGTTGTGTTGTGCAGGCGCGGCGTGTTGTTGCGGCGGTCAGGGAGACCCGGTGAAACAGCTGCCCGCTGGCTGCCCGCAGGTTGTAGGGGTCCCGAGCCCAGGGATCACTTAATCTCCGCCCTGGGAGGCTGACCCGCCGCCTCGCGCATAATCCATGGTATAGTTGGTCGTGCCGGAGGAGGAGACCGGAGTGGACCCGGCCAACTGTATCATGGGGGGACCGGGGGCCCTTCCGGCTGCCGCACCAACAAACCGCATCACCTATCCAGCACTCGGTCGGTGAATAACATTGCACTTTGTCCCTTTCGCTGCTGGCACAGCGATTCCTCTTAATCTCTTATCAATCCCTCTTTAATGGCTAGGAAAAAGAAAAAAAGAAATAGTTCCTCAGCGGCCTCCCCGTCCACACTTTCGATGGATTTTTGCAACATCAGGGGACTTCACGCTAATATCAATGCAGTCCACCAACATCTCGAGACTGCACAGCCGACCCTGCTATTTCTAACGGAGACGCAAATATCCTGCCCTGATGATACATCGTATTTACACTACCCCGGGTACAAGTTGGAGCACAATTTTGTGCGCCGTGCCGGGGTATGTATGTACGTCAGGGAGGATATTTGCTGTCACCGTCTCCATGGCCTAGAAGACCGGGACCTGTCGATTTTGTGGGCGCGCGTAGATCACGGTGGCCACACCAAAGTTTACGCGTGCCTTTACAGGTCCCACAGCGGTGACGCGGACACAATCCGGTTATTTGAGCACCTGCAATCGACGACTGACAAAGTACTGGAGCAGTACCCCTCCGCGGAGTTAGTGTTATTAGGAGACTTCAACGCTCACCACGTTGAGTGGCTTAGTTCTCGGTCCACTGACTTTGCGGGGAGGATTGCTCACGACTTTGCCCTGGCCTATGGCTTCTCACAACTGGTTCTTTCTCCTACGAGAATCCCAGATATTGAGAGCCATACAAGTTCCTTACTGGACCTTCTGCTGACTACGCGACCGGAAAACTATGCAGTGACAGTGGATGCGCCACTTGGCTCATCGGACCACTGTCTCATCCGGACGCAGGTGCCTTTTGCGCGGCCCGTTGTGCTCCGGTCACCCGGGCGTCGTCGCGTGTGGCACTATAAGTCAGCAGACTGGGATGGATTGCGTGAATTCTACGCAACGTACCCGTGGAGGCAGCTTTGCTTCGCATCAGATGATCCTGACACCTGTGCAGCTGCCGTCGCTGAGACGATACTGGCGGGAATGGAATGTTATATCCCAAACCCGCTAGTGGCTGCAGGGGTGAAGAAACGACCGTGGTTTAACCGGCCCTGCAAAGATGCTAGACAAAATAAGCAGACTTTGTATGAGGCTTGGACTACGGCCCGAACTAATCAGGACCCCAACATCTCTGATGCGAAACGCAAATTTAACGCTGCCTCGAGGTTCAGTAAGCGAATGACTGCTAGGGCTAAGTTCGATTTCGTCGGTAGGTTTGGTGAGAGGCTGACTAGCCTTCCATCTGGAAGTCGCGCTTTCTGGTCTCTTGCCAAAGCTGCTGAAGGAAACTTTTGCCAGTCGTCCTTGCCACCACTCCGTAAGCCGGACGGAAACTTGGCCCATAGTGCAAAGGAGAAAGCTGACCTTTTGGGCTCTCTCTTTGCCTCGAACTCGACTTTGGATGACGGGGGCGCCACACCGCCTACCATCGCGCAGTGTGCTAGCTCCATGCCGGAGATAAGCATTACCCAACGGGAGGTCCGGCGGGAACTGCTTTCTCTGGACATCCATAAGTCGAGTGGGCCAGACGGCATACCGGCAGTGGTTCTGAAGCGGTGTGCTCCTGAATTGTGTCCAGTATTGACGCGTCTTTTCGCACTTTCCTACACCAAAAAAGAAGTCCCGTCTTCGTGGAAGACTGCCCACGTGCACCCAGTGCCAAAAAAGGGCGACAGATCAGACCCGACGAATTACAGGCCTATCGCCATCACCTCCCTTCTCTCAAAAGTCATGGAGCGTGTGATCAACACGCAGCTTCTGAGATACCTGGAGGATCACGAGTTGTTGAGCGACCGACAATATGGCTTCCGCCACAGTCGCTCAGCTGGTGACCTCCTTGTGTATCTCACGCACCGTTGGTCACTCGCCATCGAGAGCCAAGGTGAGGCTTTGGCAGTGAGCCTAGATGTGGCGAAGGCGTTCGATCGGGTCTGGCACAGGGGTCTTCTTACGAAGTTACCAGCATACGGGCTTCCCGAGGGATTATGCAAGTGGATCGCCAGCTTTCTGTCCAGCAGATGCATAAGAGCCGTCGTCGATGGTAGCTGCTCCGATAGCATGGACATAAATGCTGGCGTCCCGCAAGGCTCTGTGTTGTCCCCAACACTGTTCCTACTGCATATCAATGATATGCTGCCTATTGACGGCATTCATTGCTATGCGGACGACAGTACAGGGGACGCTTATTACACGGGCCGTGCAAATATCCCTCGTTCCGAGGTGGAGGAAAGCCGCGAACGGCTGATGTCTGAAATCGAGAGTACATTAACTAGTGTCTCCGATTGGGGTCGACTAAACCTAGTCCATTTCAACCCCACCAAGACTCAAGCCTGCGCGTTCACCGCTAAGAAAACCCCATGGTCTGTGGCTCCACAATTCCAGAACACCTCCTTGAACATCAGTCAAAGCATCGGGATCCTTGGCGTCGACATTTCTAGCGACGTTTTGTTCCGAAGTCACTTGGAAGACAAGGTTAAGCTGGCATCCAAAAAGCTCGGAGTGCTCAACAGAGCGAGGCAGTACTTCACATCGGGGCAAAGGCTACAACTTTATAAGTCACAAGTCCGGCCTCATATGGAGTACTGCTGTCACCTATGGGCGGGAGCACCTGGATACCAGCTTGGGCCTTTAGACTCGGTTCAGCGACGTGCCATCAGAATTGTTGACGATCCCGAGCTCACAAGCGGTTTAGAGCCCCTTAGTCTGAGGAGAGACTTTGCCTCCTTATGTGTGTTCTACCGCTTGTACAACGGAGAGTGTTCTAAAGAATTGTTCGACTTGTTGCCCACTGCTACCTTCTACCATCGCAACTCTCGCCATCGACGGGGAGTCCATCCTCACATATTGAAACCAGAATTGTTTCGAACTGTGCGGGCTCAAAGGAGCTTTCTTCCGCGGACGGTCAGATTGTGGAATGAGCTCCCCGCCGTGGTTTTCCCAATGGAGTACAGCATGGGGTTCTTCAAAAAGGGCGTGAAGAGATTTCTTCAGGGTCGGCAACGCGCAAGTGATGCCCCTGGTGTTGCAAGCGTCCATAGGCTACGGTAACTGCTTACCATCAGGCGGGCCGTATGCTTGTTTGCCACCTTAGTGGTATAAAAAAAAAAAAAAAAAAAAAAAAAATATTTTTTATTCCCGCAACACTGACAAAGGAGTGGACGGAAACTAAAATGTCTAAACTCATTGCAATAAAGATCATTATTGGGAGATAATTCATTATTTTATAGGTCCGTTGAAGTAAAATGACCATTACAAATATTCACATAGCTATTTGGGTTTCCGTCCACGTGGACGAAAACCAAATATTTTGCTAAATTGGTATGCTAGTATTAGTCCACTAAATTTTACTAAGATTTCCATAAAAAAACTATAATAAACACTTAAATTTGTGTTAAATATGGTGTCTAAATAGACATACTTGCCAAAAACATTACGTAAACTAGCTAAAACAGTTATTAAACTTACCATGAACTTTTCCTACCGGTATAATTTTTTTTTAGGCGCATTGACTTCTGCAAGGCAGGGATGCGAAGCGGTCACTGACGTTAATATTTTTGAAGTCACTACTCGTCAAATCACATTTTCATGTTGATAGAACTGTTGCCTAGACATTATGGATTGCAAAAAGTCCAAACTTGCGCGGGAAGGTACGTTTGTATTCAAATTTTACGCATGTGTTTGTAGTACCTCAGTCAAATGGACGAAAAGTGGTACTGGACGGCAAACCAGCGCAATGACCCTATTATACTTTGGTTAAAATTTATTGGACATTTAACACTTACCTAAACAATTATAAAAATGTAGACATCCTTGCTTAAAATAATATAATGTATATAAAATGGCACATAGACTTATAAAGTTCTTTTGAGCAATTGTGTTGTTCAATCGGTAACATTATTGATTTGCGCGTTGTCTGGGTATTTGGCCTGGAACCGCCACTGGTCTCGCCAGCAGTGAACTCTGTTGCGGATCCTCGACACGTCGGCTGCGTACGTGCGACAACACCCGCCCACGTAGCGCACGCCGAGGTCCAGCCACTCCTTTATGAACACTTCCACCGGTTCGCATTTGTCGCGGTCTATCCATCTATCAAAACATTAATTAATGTATTATGAACATATCTACTCATACTTTGAATCCATCAGAGGATTTAAGTTGAACATAAAAAATGTCCACCCTGAAATAGTCTGATTACTATTTATATTTAGAAGAAGTAGGCAAATAGCCAACCTAAACTACTAAGTAGATACCTACTTCAATTACATACTTTGGAATCATTATACGTACCTATAGTACGAGATCCGACTGCAATATTACTACGTTCATGGAGTTTTTGATCGGGATTTCTTTTTTATATAATTGTGAATGGGGGAATGTATTTTTGCCGGGTTACCTATCAAAATGTAGCCGCTAGTATTTTTATCAAAATTATATTAATTGATTTAACGAAAAAAATACATTCGTTTTTAATACTATAAGACGTAGTATTTATATACTCTGAGCTATAAGTTATAATCCAATTTACAGCAATTAATGTAAAGAACATGAAAATTAATATTAATAACTAATAAGGCATGAACGTATGAATGTAACAAATAATAACTGTTTACACCTGGCTGCGAAGACATCAGCCAACAAAACGTTTCAGTTATGTATATTGCTGTCAAGTGTATTATAATTTATTCAAAAAACAAGATATAAGAATCAATTAATATTATATTGATTATAGGTACTGGCGGCCACATTTTGATAGGCAACCCGGCAAAAATACATTCCCCTACTTACAATCATATATAAATATTGATCCTGATCAAAAACTCGATGAGCGTAGTAATCTTGCAGCCGGATCTTAGGCTACTACTTTATTTTTTTATCTTACTTTAACTAAGTAGATACCTAGTACCTATTTATTTATTAACATTTATTTATATAAATTATGCATGGAAGACGAAGCACAACGCAATAGGTACACAACCTAATTAACTAGAGACTTACTGATACTTTTGCACAGAAAGTATCCCGTACCGTGGTTAGAATACTTATTAAAATTTGTGGAAGGTATCTACGACGTGAAAATACTAAATTGTTGGTAGATCCCTTTGTTTACCTTTTACAGAATAAGGTACCTACGTAGGTAGGTACCTACAGTAGAACTACTGCATCAGGTTCTATACTATTATTATTAAGTTTCAGGTCTGATATGGTAAGCAACATACACGAAATAAATTGCTCTACGCCACTGTAAAATGTAGCTAACGTAAGTTACCTGTAGGTACCTGTTGTACCTACAACGTGAAACTGTTGACATATCAAACTGTGAAATCTTACCCTATTTGAGGGTTGTATTTTTCGCCTGAATTGGGGTAAACGATAAGTGGAATGGGGTTGTGCGGCCGGTCGTCGTTGATGCCCCTCACGAGATTCGACACATAGGAAGGCGCGCAGCAGTTAACTCCCACGGCAACCAGCTGGTCGGAGTTCATATCCCAACATTTCTCTGCAACTTTTTGGAAACTCTCGCCGTGAGCTATGCTTTGGTCATCCTGAAAACAGAATTATTTTTCTTATCAATACCTACTTATACCGTGTAGGTTCAGTAGAGTAAAAGTTGTTTAAGGGCTGTCCATGACATCAGGAAATTAATTAGGTATAAACTATATTGTAGTCTCAAGGGTTTGCAAAAGAGCTGTTGCATCGAGATTAAACATAACATTTTTTAAATATAATTTAATTAATATTTTTCTGAGTCACCTGGAGATAGAATTCATATTCATTAAGTCACAAATTCGCTATGATTACTTATACACCTAGTGTCACGGGGGAAATGAGCCCGACGAAGCGAACGAAAGCTTTATAAAAATCCTATAGGTATACCTACCTACTACATACGATTTCCCTTATATATTATATATATAAATAGCTAAAATACTCTAAATAGAGTACAGCATGGGGTTCTTCAAAAAGGGTGTGAAGAGATTTCGGCAGGGTCGGCAACGCGCGATTGATACCCCTGGTGTTGCAAGTGTGCATAGGCTACGGTAACCGCTTACCATCAGGCGGGCCGTATGCTTGTATGCCACCTTAGTGGTATAAAACAAAAAAAACCCTGGGTCAGTAAATAAATATTAATTACATCAGATGAGTCCTAAACATACTTACGGTAATATTAGGTAAGACGAATGAAAAAGACATCACGATTATCGTTTCAGATGTAACGTTATCCAATTATTGTCCATCACATTATCTAGAGAAAGCCAGGATCCTAAGGTAATCTAAGTAGGTACATTTTGTACTTCAAATCGGCGTATCTTTTACGTGAGCTTACGAAACTAACCGGCGCTTATCGCGATAACAAGTTTCAGTACGATCAATTTTTCAGATTGTAAATGTATGCCATGTTTAGGGTTTTTGGTGAAGAAACAAAGCTTTTAAGGTACCTATTGCACTTTGGACATTCTTCACTGTTGCTCGGTAGTAAAATTTTTAGTACCTACCTAGTACCCACCTGGTTGTCCACCAGTGTTTGGAGCCAGTTCCCTTCCCATCCTAGGCTTTATGTGCTTCCCATCTTTAAACACATCATTACACAATCGTAACACACAAGTCTAGATGTTGGTACATAGTAAAGATCTCACTATTTAGAAACTGTTTATTCTAGTTGTTTCGTTATATTTTTGTGGCTTCCTACCAGACGATGTGTCTATTAGAAATATTCACAAAATAAACAAGTATTTATGCAATCTGCTGCGGTATTTACAGCATTGTCAATAATATCAATGCCTGCACAAACGCCGAATGTGAAATTTTGTAGATTGGGTATTGAAATCTAGATAAACATATTTTCAAGCGATAAATTGTAAATACACTGACGAGCAATATAAAAAAGCCATAACTTCATGTAATATTTCCGAAACCACGCAAGATAGGTTCTTGAAGACAAGCATCATTGAAATGTATTTAAATAATTGGACTGATTTACAAAAACCTTAAACCGACTTCAAAGTACACTAAGAAGTAATCAAATCCTAATCTGATGACAATGGGACCAAACGGGAAGCGTACCCTTTCAAATAAAAAAATAATTTTCCAAATCGGTTAATAAATGACGGAGTTATGAGGTAACAAACATAAAAAAAAAAAAAAAAATACATTCGAATTGAGAACCTCCTCCTTTTTTTGAAGTCGGTTAAAAACACTAAATTGTAAAAAAATAAGAAATGTAATGTGTGTAAAAGAAGGAAAAAAAGGAAAAAACAAAATAGTGCCATTACGACAAACAAAAAAACAAGTGGGTTTAAGACAAAATAATTATAAAAAAATGTTAATATAATAGGTAATTTTTTTTTTTCAATTTTATAAACTCAATTAATTGCTTTTTTGTCCAAATGGACCTAGTTTTGTTTTTTTCTTCTTTTAAAATTCCTTTTTTTTGTTTCAATTTGGTGTTTTTTAACGCGTTATTAAAATACATACATTTTAATGTTGATTTTCACTCCAAGAAGCAGTCGCGCGTGGTTTCAGAAATATATTTCATGATAAGTTAGCGGCTTTTTATATTGCTCGTCATTACCTAGATTACACGTAGATTTTACATTTATACATGAACCCTTTTAATCTTAGTTTTGTTTACTTTTCCTGTTATCTATAGATAACTAACTAAACCAATAGGCGGATACTTAAGTTAGAGACAAAGTAAGGAATAGGTACTTAGGCATAGGTACTATAGATATTATGGTCGCTTGTCTCTTACTATTATTATTTACTATCATAGTTATGAGTCCAGTTAGGTCTACTAACTCCATAATACTTAGAAACCTCCCTGGTTTTTAGTTTAAAATAATCGATTTATATTTTAAATTGGATTTATATTTGCGAATTAAATTGATGTCATAATTTTATAAAAATATTATTATGTTAATTAATTAGTTAATTAGAATTCAACCTTAAACGCTTTAAATAATGGCTCTCGAGGGAGCTTGATTACCAAAACAAAAAGAATGGGAGAGATAATTGTTTGAGACTGTTGCATAATTCATTCTTATGAAAATTAACTCCTGGCGATTAAAGGACATAAATGCGCAACTCCTGTTTGGTTGACTGTCAATTGCCGAGGATTAAGAATTAAACCGAATTATTTAAGATATTCGTTATACAAACCTTACAACTGAAAGCGATCCAAGCTTTCATATTCGGGAACTCTCTCAGTAAGTCGCACAGCATTTCGGCTTCTTCTTGACAAGGAATTGTCTCTAATGCCAGTAAATCGACTCCAGCTTCGACCAATGCCTGAATCCGGGGTTGGTGCCAGTCCCGCATCGTCTGTAATTTAATTGATTTTTGTAGCACCATTTACACATAGCAACAAATAACATTTTATGAACCGAACTCATATAAAACTTATATTATCTATTAGGCTCTACCTACACAATGGCGGCCATTAAAAAAATAAGGGTCACTGAGGTTATAATAAGTTTTTGGAATGTCGTTGCTCAGAAGGAAAAACTGCCAGGACCTGACGTCTTCAACGTTATTACGTTATCAAGTTATTACTTGCTTTACAACCTATTTTAAGACTTAGCTTCTCAGACTACGCTGAAACCGGAAAGAATGTAACAATTTTACACTTTTGTTGTAAGATAAGGTATTAGAAAGTGAGCCAATTGGCTGATTTAGTTAAAATTCTAAATATCAAGTGTATTCTCCTGCAAAGTGATATTGATAGATAATATCTACTTTATTATATCAATTTAACAAACACCAAATTATTAAAAACAAAACTTAAAATAATAGTAAAAGTGTTACAATGGGCGGCCTTATCACTGAAAGTGATCTCTACCAATATTTGGGCTTGTTTTTTTAGATATGAGCAATTAAAATAAGTGGTTCATTGTCTACTCCCCGTACTATAAAAGTAATTGTTAATAAAATAAATACTTAATAATACAATAAAATAGTACCGACCATATGATAAGTAATCGTTTTGCAAAATAAATTAAGTATAAGAATTAGCGTACGCTCGGGTGCTAGCAAACAGCTGACCCGCATTTCCCGAAAACTGGCGTAAATTTCTATTCATTACCAATAAATTTCAAACAAGGTATATTGGTACGATTGACTATAGGAGCTTCTTAATTTCCGTAATTGTACTTACTGTAAGGGTGGATAAGTTATTTAATGAATTTTAGTAGTTCGTCTGAAGTTGGTTTTCCTATGGAACAATTAACCCATAGAAGCGCAATGACGTACATTTTGCTTGAAATCTATTCCGCCAATTCCCCACCACCGGCAGTGCGCTGTGATTGGCTCATTCAAGGACACACTAAGATTTAGAGATGAGGGTGAAAATTGTATCGATATCGATACTTGTTGCACTAATATAAATGTAGGAGTATTCTAATATCAGTCGTTTGTCATGGTTTTTTACAAATATTTCTACGTTATCGTAACTAGCAAGTTTGTTTATAATAATTGTTTGCATAGTATATTTTGGTATGAATTCAGCAGTATGATGTAATCATTCTCAATAATGGCTCTATTTTGATAAAAATTGGAATGCGCGGATTTTTGGGAGTGATAAATCAATACTGGTGTTAACGACGAAAACAATATCTACCTTTTTACCTAATATGTTCTTTATTGTTATAGTTTTTAATATTCATTGTAAGTTAGGTATACAAAATATAGTAGTCAGATTCTGTAAACAATTGGTATAAACTGCACAAAACAAGTTAATTTTAAATAGAACTTTATAGAACATTCTGGAAGGTTCTGGAAAACTGTGGAAAGTTCTATAAAAGTAATTGGTATCGATAGAACTTTCAGGAACCTTCTCGAAATCTGTTCTAGAACATTGTGGAAGGTTCGAGAATAATCCCGAATATTTCAGAAAGACATAGTATACCTATCGAAAGATCTCGAACCTAGTTCAGGAAGGTTCTAGATTAAGTTCGTTTGTTTTTCATGAATATTTCCGAACATACTGGATTATTATAGCTATATTATGTTAGAGCAGGATAGCAATATTAACACGTAGTATAAAAGTAAGGCGCCTTGGCGCTACGATTCACCGATTGAGAGCTTGCTCGCCGCATTGTCCGCGTAAAGGTGTAAAGATTCATTGAATTGTCACTTCTGTCAGTTCAAAAAAAAAAAGAGAAGAGCTAAGATTCATTCCTTCACGAGAACTTACATAGTGAACATCTCTTAGAATATTGTGAGTAAATAGTGAATAAAGTAAACCTCCTGCTTGCTTTGAAGAGTACCTATAAGCGTGATTTACTGTTAAGCCTTCGGTAAGAACAGTCCTATGAAATTAAAGTACTCCAGAAAGAGCTACCGTCTGGAACAACTGGCATCTGTCTAAATATTTATCATGTTCGTACAATAAAATTTTAAGTAAAATTTAAAATTATAAATATAATTATATTATAATTATATATATATTATAATTATATATATATTATAATTATATATATATATATATATATATATATATATATATATATATATATATACATAATTATATATACATATTATTTAATATTACATTATATTAATTTAGTTATACTTACTTAGGTAAAAAAAATGTTTACTACCTATATGGTTTCAGGGGCTATTTAAGAAGATAATAATAGTAGTAATGAAACAAAATATATAAAGTCACAATACAAGTGTATAATTTATTTTTAACTTCAACGTCATTGACTGTGTAACCAATTTTTTGAAATTAGGTACCTATGTCAGTGTCACCAGTATGACATAAAAGAGTATGAAGATACCTAGTACGTGATAATAATAAAGTTAGGAACTTACAGTACCACAGACATATTTATTTTATATTCTAATAATAAATACATCCGCGTTAAAAATATTGCAAATCCTTTTATCTTCGCTGTTATGTATTCCAGTATTAATACAATATTGTAAACTGAAACAGTTTTCTCTCCGAACAAAATAAGTTTGCTAATATCGATAATGATTTTCTTATCCAAGCCCAACACTAGCGGGCAGGCGCGATCATCGAAAGAAAAGGATGAACATAGAAATATAACGGGTGAAAGTGAGATGGAGATAAATGACGTCAACGCGTGCGTCCAGTATATCTTGAGCTGTGATGAAAAATAAGTAAATTCATGTAATAAATTGTTACTAACCGATGAAAAGTGATTCCGTTTGTTTTATAACTAGAATTTCGACTGTTATTCCCACACCACTTAATTGAACAGCAAGACATTGTGAAATATTGACAAAAAGTATATGTTTGATACGTACGCGCGGATCGAGGTTTTGGTCGATACTGTACAAGGGCGCTCATGAGCAGATATAATTCAGTGACAAATCACTGACTAGTTGCGGAATCGGATTGCACGGTATTACTACTCTAGAGATTGTTCCATCATTGTTCCTCGATGGTTTTCCTAGATCAAATTACCGATAGCAATTTAAAATTAATCGTTTTTACAATAAATTTCTATTGCTTTTATTTATATTTTTCTAATTGCCATCTGTTCTAGGTTTCGTTAATTAACTGTCCACCCCGGTCAAATGCGGCGCAGAAAAAAAATACAGAGATATGGAGTGGGAGTTTTTCATATAGCCGATGTAAATTTTAATTTGCAGGCAACTTTACGGCCCTCTTTACGATTTTGCTGGCACTTTGAATGGCCTTTATTAGGCTATGCATTCATGACTCTCGGGGTTCTGTTGAAATCATTTCTAGTAAGTACCGCATATTAATTTAAAAAATGATATTATAACCGTACAATTAAGTAATTACTAGAGGTATTAGTATATTATTATATTGTATAAGTACCTAATGGTAAGTTGCTAGAAACTTTTTTTTAAAGTTAAATTGGCTTACGTTTGGCCACTGAACCACCCATATCTACCGGGACGAAGACGAAGCCTAAGGTGGAACACGCTGACCCAGAAGAAACCTATTTACTCTGGCCTTGAATATCCTTTATATAGAACAAAGTAAAATTGGATCTAAAAGCTATTTAAAACAAGGGGAACACAATTGGTAGTTAAGTACTTGTTTCCACTGAAATTATTGTGGTAAAAGCAGAGGTGGACTAGGCAATTTAAGATATTTGAAGGAAATAAACATTGTAATTTATATATTAATTAAGTACCGGTACTTATTAAGTAAGTACACGGAAAGGATGGCCCAGGATGTTATTATTGCTGATGTCCACAAGTGTATATCTTTAAAATAGGAAAATTTTATAATAAATAATTAGATATAATAACCTTTGAGTTTAAGGTGATCTCATACATTTTAAATTGATCGGTCGATAGATTCGTTGGAAAATAACTCCAGATGCATTCCGTGACGAATATAGAAATTGGTCAGTGAACTAAATAAGTAGGTAGCAGCCAGACTTATTTATTATTAAATCTACATGGCCTACTTCGGTATAGGTACTTAGAATAAACAAATACCTGAACAGATGTGGTGTCGGCGTAGCTGCCGTCGTACTCGGAGCCGTCGTGCAGGTGCGCTCCGTACGGACCCACCGAGCCCACAACCAGAGGTATGTTATCTAAACCGACAAATTAATGCATCCATTAACATTTATTACTATTATGAATCCATAGTCAGTGCGATTAGAATGTAAATATTATGTAATGAATCTAAGCTTGTTTTGAAAAGAGTAATTGCTGAGTTTATTACCGGCTCTTCTCAGCAAATGCAACCTTCCGAACCGGTATTAGAGTCAGACTTTTCATAAGTGCCTGCGAAGGTCTATTTGAATAAATGATTTTGAACTTTAATTTTGAATAGTAAGTAATATAGTAATTTATTCACAAACGCTATGTTTCATCATAATCTCAACAAATATATTATTTCAACCCCTGCAAAGTGTAATTAATGCGTGCTTGCACCCGACCCTTGCCGGGAGCGACCCAAGAATCTTTGTTTATAGCATAATGCAAACATTCTTGAAATTTTATAGCGATAAATTACACATACATAAAAAGTTTGTAGTGAAAATACTTCACATAAATGATTGTCCTATGAACTGAACAATTAGTATTATTTGGTCGTAATAAAAAACGTGATATCTTGAAGGTAAATAAGTGAAGGTGATGTACTATTTCTTAATTTACTTAAATAGGTTTCTAAGTAGGTAATTCAGCAATTTTAATAACAGTAACTACCTACATATACCCTACGAAAAAGATGTCCTTAGTTTTCATTCATACTTAATTGAATTTCGTTGCCCAGCGAGCCATTTGTCATTTTCATTTGATCTTTTCAAAATTTCCACTCACTGTTGGGTCCGCCACTCAGAGCTCCCTTGTCCGCATTTATGAAATATTCCAGTGCGGCTCAGCCCCTACGTGCATACCCACAACTAGATAGATACACAAGAACAAAATGTATACGAACCATTAGGTAAACAATCTTGATATTCCTTAATGTAGAGTGTTCGCGCTCGCTTGGCCAGCTCTACAGCTCGCACGATCAGCTCGTAGGCCTGCTGCGCCGTGACCCCGAGGTGTTCCACGAACCCCTCTACTGAAGCCTGGTACGTATTCGTTATTATCAAATCAGCCCCCGCTGCGAAAACCACTTCAAATCAATTTCGGAGCACATTACGCCAATCACATAAATCATTTAACCAGTGATAGCTAATGAGAACAAATGAATCCCAAGATTAATGTATTTAACCGCTTTACCGACATCTGTGCCGTCGCAGTACGCAAATTATAGTACGTATCTAAATGTTATATATAGGTGCTAACGGACTGAAGTTCGTATTACAAAACTAGCCCGATAAATACAAGTAAACTACAATTTTGTACTAGTGTGAGCAGGGTGCGCGTAGAGTCATAAACAATTAATGTTATTAAAACTTAGTAATGCAACACGGGCCGGGGTAGTTCGATAATAAGGAAGCGGGTCGGTGGAAAAACCGTTCCGTGTCGAAGAAAATAATTATGTAATAAATAGAAGAGGGCGCCCGGCCTGCGAATGGAAAGGTATTAGACAGACAAGGTGATTAATGGCAACAACGCTGTATATCAGTAGCTGTAGCCTAGTTGGTAAAACACGGGCCGCCCGCCGCCGCCCGCCCTCGCCGCCGCGCCGGTATTACACCCGGGTGCTTGCGGCTCCTGCCGCCTGCGGAGCCTGTAGTATGCAAATGTGAAGTAGTTAGTAGATGAGGGAGAAATAGCGGCATCACTTGGCAACTTGCTACGACGTCAATCATAATAATCTCAGCGGAACAGCTGGGGCTTACCTATATTTCAAGAAATTCAGGGACACTAACCTACTTAGCACTGTGCTCACCACATATATTTTGTTTCAGGTAAAGTTACTACAATTTTAAGAACACGATGTTAAATCCGCATTCCTTTTTTAATCTTGCGCCCGTTTACATGAATCAATGTAACAGAAGCTGTAATAGAAGCGAAACTTTATTTTTATATTTTTTTTCATATCACGTCTTCCTATATAAGAGGCACCAAAGCAAGGCAGTAGGTTTTTCCCTCCAGGGAGTTATTTGCTTGTAGACACTTTTCAGCTTTTCCTTATGAAAAGAAACGGTCCGTTTTGTGGCGAAGAAAAGCGCTTTCAGAGGACGATGACACGAGACGAGGTCGCACTCTCGCTGTCAGATGCATGGAAATGACAGGCTAAAAGCGACCTAACGTGTAATTCGTCAAAACACGCATGTCGTGTACTTTAACATCCGACAGGCTGGCGTACACACGTATTGTGCCAACTCTGTGAGTGTGCCGACTTTATTTCGTAGAGGTAGTACGCGTTCGTTAACGGTTTCTGTTTAGCTGAGTCCTGAAATTCATTTAGATTTGGAAATGGGGAACAACGCAATTACTTTACGGTATAAAAGGGTTGGTGCGCGTTACTTGGTTCATTGGGTAACGTAGGAATCATCCATCAGATTTGCTTAAATAATTGTTTTAGTAATTACACTGCTCAAAATCAGACCGTATATTAAATACTTAGTATGAAGTATTTTGATGAGATGTAAGTAATATGAATATTTAATCATAAGTCTTAATCATAAATCTTGGCCAGATTTTTGGTAGTTTACTATGAATCAGTTGACTGACCGAGGAAAAATAGCCGCCGGCTACCTACTTTGAGTTGCAGAGAAACCGCTTATACTACGTATTCAAATCAATCACTCACATAAGATAATGGATTTCTGTAAAAATAATGAAAGACCGTATTAAATGTAAAACGCCCACTAGAGTACATGAAGACATATGCATCGACGCGCAGAAATGTACCGGTATTATTTACCGCCACGTGTTAGCAATCTCTATCAAACGTCATTATAAGGTACCTAATGTATAATATTTATAATAATCATAATAATAATATGAATCGCCACAGCAGATGTTGTTAGTTAGATTATAAAATTAGTTGAGTCTGATTTTTGACTATGTAGTTTCACAAAAGCGTATAAAATGTCTTAAGACGGACTGAAAATTCTTAATAAGAAACAGACCTTTCACAGTAGGTATTTCACAAGCCACAATATACCTAATTCATACTCATCTATACATATAAAATGCTTTGTCCTGAATGACTGACTGACAATAAACGCACAGCCTAAACCGCTGATCGTAGAGACCTGAAACTTGGAGGGTGTGTTCTTTGTATAACGTAGGCATCCGATAAGAAAGGATTTTTCGAAATTCTACCCCTAAGGGGGTGAAAAACGGGGGAAAAGTTTGTATGGGACAACGTGATTCCTTGGTCCGATCTACTTCAAATTTTGCATAAACATTCCTTAACAGAATTGATAAAAGACGTGTTTCGTATATTATTGAAACTCATCGCCTAACGGGGTTAAAAAGGGGTAGAAAGTAATTTTAGGGGTGATTTGCATCGAAATTGATATCAATACTCCTTAGTACTTTTGATTTAAATTACATTTTATTTTGACACATGTTTGAAAACTCAATTCGATTTTCACAGATTACAGAATAAGGCAGATGGAGCGCCCGGAACACGGGAGAGGCCAAAAAAGTAAATAAGAATTGTAAAACACATACCTGCCGGGCTATTGCGTATCTTTGGTGGTAATCGTAACGAACACCATTAATTATTTCATCCAATGACGCGCACGCGATATGACGCGACGATGACCATTCGCGGGCCCTGATTGGATGAAATTTATTAATGGTGTTCGTTACGATTACCACCAAAGTTACGCGGTAGAGCCCTTGGTATTCGCTTTTGAATTTGTATTTGCTTTGTTTAAAAAACTTTATTTAACGAAAAACACTTTCATTTAAGAGTGCGTATAAAGCAAAATCTAAGAATTGAAGTATATTTAAATGAAAAAATATTTTTATATGTGTATTTTCATTATATACGCAAGGGTTCTATCTGAGCAAAAACATAATGGAATGAAAATTCCTCGATAGAAAAAAATCACAAAGCTACCTCTAATAATAATGAATTTTCGTTTTTATTCGTTCATGATGTATAATTACAAAACCTAATTGAGACAAAAAATCGATAAATAATATCACTAATGTATGAGCTAGGGCTGCTATTTTTTTAAATATTCTATACTTTACGAGTTATTTAGATAAGAAGCGCTTAGTTCATTTTTGTTCCGCGAAACACGCTATCTCCGTCTCATGCCACGCGAAGATTAGACATATGTTTGTTTCATCTGACATTGCCATATTTTTCTGGCTTCATACGCACTCTTAAATAAACTTTGTGGTTTTTTTGGCATCTCTCTCGTGTTTCGCGCGCTCTATCTGCCTTTTGTTCAGTAATCTGAGCCGATTTTATTCAAAAAACTTGGTACTCTTTAAAATTGGAATTTCAAATATAAAAGAATATTTAAATCGGATTAGAAATAGAAACAATTTTTTTTTTTGTTCTTAGATTATTGAATGAAAAACTTACCTTTGGGACTTTTTGGCGGGAACTTGCAGAGTGACGTTGTGATTTGCATCGAAGTTGATAGCAATACTCCTTAGTGCTATTGATTTAAATATTCTTTTATATTTGACATTCCATTTTTAAAGAGTTTTGCATTGCACCAAGCTTTTATGTAAGTTCAACTTTTTTTGAATAAAATCGGATTGAGTTTTTAAACATTTTTGTCTGTCTGTTCCGGTTCATAGCTGATGTTATAAGGAGTAACTTAGCTACTTTTATTTTTGAATAATAATAAGTGTTCCGCGCAAAAAAATTCAAACCGCGGGGGTCTGCTAGTCTATATATATAAAATTAAAAGTCCTGACTGACTGACTGACTGACTGATATATCAACGCGCAGCCTAAACCACTGGTCCTAGAGACATGAAATTTAGAGGTTATATTCTTTGTGAAGAGTAGGTATCCACTAAGAAAGGGTTTTTCGAAATTCCATCCCTAAGGGGGTAAAATAGGGCATGAAAGTTTGTATGAAAGTCCGTCAGTTTCGAAGCTAGGATCCTCAAATTGTGTGTTTAGGCTGAAGATTAAAAATTAATTTATACGTGTCTCAGCGTTTTTAATAATTCCACCCTCGAAGCGGGATGAAGTTGTTTTGTTTTATTGTTGTAGAAAAATATGTCCTTTGTTTCCTGTAGGCCACGCGAGCGTAGCCGCAAGCAGAAGCTAGTTTATAGATATGACGCTAACATTAACGAATTTATAGACATGAATAACAACAATGCTAATTCATCCCCGATTAAGCAATTTGATGAAGAATCAGATAATTTTCATAAGAACTTACCTCTAAGGAAGTCGAGATGAGTATTAACCACTTCATCAGGGTGTGTGTAAAGGAACCGAGCACTCCAGAGCGGATCACCGTCTATGACGTGCCCCACGTGGCAGGACAACTGCGTGGAGAAGCCCCCATCCAGCACTACCACATTCGGAGGATCTACCTCCTCACCATTTGTAGGAGTCATCGTTTATTCTTCTGCAAGAATAATAATATCGTTTTACGAATGCTGCGACAACAGGCCACATTGGCGAAATACAAGGCTCAATCAGTGACTAAATGACGTAATAACAATTCTAAATGAGCTGTTTACATTTTATTTGTAAATGCTAAGGTTTCTTTTGACTACGATGTGTAATTTCCTTTTTAGGGTTCCATAAGATAAAATTCTTTACTTGTGGACTGTAGATTACAAATAGATGTTACAAAAAATATACCTCTATGCATTCTACCACACGGGCTTACAAAAACTCTTAGTAGGACTCTTAGTACTAGAAAGCTGCAATTTTGTATTAAACACGCTGACAAAGTGGTAAAATAAAATCTTGTAAAATAGGTAGGCACACGTAAAGTGGGTGTATGGATGTTTAACCGCAATCTCTCCATGGTAATTGATGATGGGACCGAAGGTGGTTAAGCACAAAGCCTAAAAGGAACTGGCTTTCAACTGCAGCTGTCAGAACGATAGGTGTTTGGCGACAGATTTTCAACTTGAAGGTGGTAGCCAGCAAGGTAGATACTACAAGGTGTGTGTTTATTCAGGTTTCCTCGCGATGTTTTCCTTCACCGGAAGCTCTAGCTCATTGTAGGATTCGAAATCAGTACCTTTGTCTGGGCGTCGCATGGTCACTACCACTGAGCTATCATCTTGTTTTTGGATATATGAATAAATTCATGGCGTGTAGTACAAAGGCCATTACCAGGTGGAGATTTCGAGATGGCATATTTTCGAAACCTATATTGGGTTAGTCATTCTGAACAACTTTTATTACGGGAACAACACCGAAATCTGGAAAAAAAAATTTTTTGGTTGATCGTTAGTATGGAAAGTATTTTTTTTTTGAGAAGTCAGTTTTGGTCCCGTAGTAAATGTTGTTCAGCATGACTAACCCAACCTAGGTTTCGAAAATATGCCATCTCGAAATATCCACCCAGTATACAACGAAGTTAAAAAGAAAACTATTACAACGAACAATACAAGTTAAAGAGTTTTTTTTTTTAGAAACTCTTGGGGTGTTTAATAAGAGTATTTTACACATTTATCTACTCAAGGACACCACTTATTTGCACGCGCGACGTTTGTTATTTATTGGAGAAATAAAAATGAAAATTTCGTACTAATTCCATTGAAAATTACTCAGATGAAGGAGTTAATTGTGTAAAATAGGTATCTACGTAACTCTACACTGCGCATGGACCCCGGTTGAGAGCTTACCAAATCTTGGGCAAGCATCTACTTGTCAATACAACAAAAAAAAGTTGGTCGTCTGACACGCACTTTGCCGGACAACCTTCGCAAAACCATATGTGATGGGTATTGCTAATGCGAATGCTTAAAATAATAGTTGTTTGTACTTTAAACAACAATTTTAAATTAAATAATATTGTAAAGCTTCCATTAAAAATATTAGCATAATTGACATATGGGTTTACGGTTTATCCATGATGAAATATGATGGATATGAACCGTAAATAAATGTGTTTGAAGTTTGTACCAAACAAGAAAACAAGTGTGGATTAGTATCGGAGAATTTGATTAATACTAAGTACTTATCATATCACTGAATAATGCGAAGTTGTTTTAGTACTAGTTAAAAATAATAGCAGTATGATATGAGTATTTTGTGATGCGTCCACAATACTACCGAAAGCACAAGCGATCAATATCATTAGGGTTCGGAAATAGGGTGGAAGGTGGAGGGAGCGCTTCTCATGAACAAAGGTACCAATTGTTAATTACACTCTGATTATATCGTCTATCTATCTATCTATCACTTCAAAACATTTCGGAAAATGAATCTAAATAAGGAAAGTGTAACAAAGTATGTGGAAAATGGAACCAAATATGAGTAAAATAATAAAATATAATATCAGTTACAATACATATACAAAACTATGTATGTATATAGAAAATTTCCTCAAGTTTGCTGCTGCTAACGATTAAAGGCAAGGTTCTCAGCAAGCTGGAAGCAGTTTAATATTTATTTCACATTTTATTGGTCTCCCCAGTTTGGGATAGTTACCAGGTGATAAAGAGTGACGTAAAATGTAGGTACCTATTATATCGGCACTGGCTGCATGTGTGATACGATATATCGTATAATATTTTTGTTACATAAAAAGTAGGTATCCCATTTTGATTTATCGATACTACTTTTAATGTAGAAAATAATTAAAACCACCAATAATAGGTTATTTCACATCGATTTTCACACATTTGAATGTATTTTTATTACGTATAGGTAGGTAAAGGTAATACTTATACATAAGGAGAAATAATAAAAATAATTAGCTTTTCTGGGTCCAATAACATTATGAGTTACGTTCCATCGCGTTATTAGTTTGCTACGAAATAATACCGTAGCAGCTACGAGTTTCATTTGGATCTATTTGTACTTATGGCTACCGTGTGTGTTTGAGTCGTACAAACAAACACATTGTATTAATTTGGCATGTTGTTTTGGTTGTTATGCATAAGAATAAACATGTAGGGCCGTAGATGAAGTCATATTTGTGGACTGTAACTTCATGAAGTTGGTATAGTACCTACTTTCCATGATAAATCTATAAAGTGACGTTTTGAATGACATAATAGTTCAAACTCGTTATAAATAGATCTTTAAGATTCCATGTTACCTTTTTTATGGTTCTATATAGTAATTATACTGATTTCGATAGTATATTTTATTCAAATTCGATGTAATTTCAATGTGTGTATTTTTACTATAATGAAATACCTACTTTAAATAAACAATAAATCTTCATAAATTAATCATGAATTAGCAAGTATATAAATGTATTTTCGTACCACTTGCTCAAAAAAGTGAATTCTATGCCACAAAAAGCGAACATAACAATAGTCATTTTTAATCTGTTAAAAACAGGGAAAGAAAATTGTACTGAATTTCATTCATCCTCTAGGGGGAGAATGTGATTTAAATTTGGAATACTTACCGAAATTTATACTGAACTATATCTGTGTTTACACCATTGAGTTTGTATATAAAGCATTATACATATTTTTGAAAAAGGAATACCGCAAATCAACTCATCAACAATAAATGTACCGAACAAAAATGTAACTCTCTCTATTAATAATTGGACCAATGTTTCGAATGTTAACTTTTAATTGTAATTGTCATTATTTTTAATAAATGCTTATCTCATATTATTATTGTGTTAATTTTTTCGCAAATGGTACGAAAAGTAGAGTATTTTCCTCGGTGATAAAGCTGTCTTAGTCTTAGGTGAACTGAAATCCCTCGCTACACTCAGGACTCGTCTTAAATCCCTCGCTTCGCTCGTGATTAAAGTTTTTAACAATACTCCTCGAGTCCTTCGTTACGCTCGCGATTTAAATCGTCACCCGCGACAGAAGACACTGCTTTATCCCCTTGGTTAATAATCTACTACTATTTTACTGTAGTAGAGACTGATAGTGTCAACACTGTATTAGTTATTAATAATCTCGAAAACATTGTTGGATATAATTTACACCCGAGTACCCTCCAAGCGTCTAGTAGAGTACGCGAAGCTCAATCGATTACACTGAGATTGTAATCTAATGATGTTCAATAATTGTATTATTAGCCAATAAAAGTAGAAGTATGTACGTGCAGATTAATCTCTTCAAGACACCTATCAGTAAAACGGAAAACGTAAAGGAAGGTCACAGCGTTCTGATCTCAAACTTACTATCGCATATACCTAAATGACAATATCTGCTTACCTACTTATTAATCAGGGCAAGAATGTATATGCATAAATTAATAAACTGCGACAATTTTCGATATGAATGTACGAGTGCTTACGATCAATAAAAAAATTGTCGAGTTACAGCGGTCCGAGGCCTCGTCGAGAAGTTCTTAAATTATTTTGGAGTGACATAAAAATGTAAAGGACATTCTAATTAAACATAAATCACTACACGAAAAACTCTGAGCCTACCGTAAAAGCGGCTGAGGCATTTTTGCAGCTAAAGAAATATCGTTTTCGGTGACAACAATATTTTAAGCGTCTCGACATCCACCTGAGCTCGAAGGGCGTCGAAATGAGTTATTGTAAGGTAGATATAATAGCCAGAGCTGCACATACATCGTACATATAAAAATGATAGGGTTATAATTAGAATCTTAACTTTTTTGTGACCGTTACGTACCTACCTAGCAACTAAACAATATAAGTAAAAGACTGTAACAAGCCTTTGTACCCCGAGTGTAAACGATGAACTATCAGTACCCCGAGTGTAAATAATTGACGTGATTACGCGTTAGTAAGCGTTTACTAACTTCAATTCTTTACACTCGCGGTACCGACAGTTCATCGTTACGAAAAGTTTCAACATATTTTTTTCTCTTTGCTATTTTGAGCTCAGTGCGATTAGAATGTAAATATTATGTAATGAATCTAAGCTTGTTTTGAAAAGAGTAATTGCTGAGTTTATTGCCGGCTCTTCTCAGCAAATGCAACCTTCCGAACCGGTATTAGAGTATTAGAGTCAGACTTTTCATAAGTGCCTGCGAAGGTCTATTTGAATAAATGATTTTGAATTTTGAATTTTTTGAATTTTACTTTATTTAACCTTACGAGGGGACTGAGAAGCCGGTACACTTGTCCGTTTTGTTTGGAGTAATTTTACAACCTGTGATATTTTCTAAGATTCATATTACAGTGTGTAATTTAAAGCCAAATGTAACTAGTATGTTTCATTACATAAGAATTAATACAATACCGGTCATAAAAGCTTCGTAAGTCTCGATTGACAGTAAGGTAGAGAACATATTTTACTGGATAACGATCAAAACTATATAGGTGACTGGTAATTAGTAAACGATACTTAGACACATGATTGTACTCATGATAACAAACAACTTAAAAAAAAAAAATTATTTACTTCGCACATTAGCCAATAATATTTAGTAGCTAACAAGAATAATACACAATCAGCTTTTTTTTTTTTTGTCCCTATTTGTTTCTTTGGGAAAGTTGTTTGTCTAATCATGTGTCTAAGTATCGTTTACTAATTACCAGTCACCCTATAGGTATATTGGCCAAAATCGCGTCGCAAATAACATTTATAATATGATTTTTTTTTATTCATTTTTGGGGTACCTAAACCAAATAAAAAACCGGCTAAGTACTAGTCAGACTCGCACACGGAGGGTTCCGTACAATATTAACTAATTCAAATTTGCTTTGATGCGTTGTCGGTTGGGTCATACAGCATGCATAGTAATTTTAGGTCAAATATAATTATTTTAAAAACTATTATTATTAATTATTTGACGACCCAGTTGGCGCAGTTGGTTAAGGTTCGCCTTACGCGCCGCAGGTCGTGGGTTCGATTCCCACACAGGACATGCATTTGTGTGCATGAACATGTCTGTATGTCCTGAGTCTGGGTGTAATTATGTATATTAAGTATGTATTTACAAACAAAAAGTAGTATATGTATTATATCAGTTATCTGGTTTCCATAGTACAAGCTCTGCTTAGTTTGGGATCAGATGACCGTGTGTGAGGAATGTCCCAGGATATTTATTTATTTATTTTTATTTATTTTATTGCTATTCGGCTCTATTATGTTTTTATTGACCCTAATAATTAAAATAATTTGTGATTCAGAATAAATTATTATCAGTTTTAGTGACAATAGGTATTGGAAATTAAAATAATTGTTATTATTAAATAAAATATTACCAACTCACACACGCGCACAAGGCCGCGCGCATTGCAGTCAGCTGTGTGTGACAGTCAAGTCAGTCAGTGCCTCGCAGTACATTGACCTATTTATCATATTATGATTTGCACCCCACTCGTGCACCAGCCATGTTGGGCATGAATGTATGATGATTTAAAAAAATATATTCAAAAATCACAAATATTACCACGCAGAGGCACATAGTAACATTTACCAAATGCGATTTCAAAGTTTCGCCAACTAATTTTATTTAGGTACTTTACATTAACTATACTATACAATAACTTTTAACTAAAAATGGACTAAAATAACCTAGCATAGTACGTAAAGTGTTTTTGTGGTGCCGCAAACATTTAACTGCCCTTATGAAAACGTTTAGAAGGAATCGACAACAGGTATAAAATAAAAGTCAACTATAATCTTCCTCCTAACTTCCATACCTCCCCAGATTTAGATTTCATTACATACTATTTATGAATTTATTTTTAACATTATAATTTATGACATAGTTTACTTAAAAAACCTACGCATTGTCCACGTAATTAAAATGGAAATACCTAGCGCTACTCTTAATTTAATCGTGTACTTAGGTAGTTCATTGTAAACATTTACACTTGGATTATCGAATTAGTAGAGTGCGTATTTACCAGAAATTCGTGGAAATTTCCGACGACTAATAATCATTCCATTGTTACAAAGTGAGGAACGTGAATAGATTCACTAGTGAATATATTTCGTAAATAATGATCAATTTTTAAGTGGCACTTTAAATTCTAATATAGGTTTATGGGTCAAATGGCCTTAATTTACACTTTTAGGATGACTACGTGAGTCGTGAAGGTTACGGTTATTTATTGCCAAGACATTGACTGAGAATGTTGATCAATGGTACACGCACTGTTTAAACAATTGTTGTTATTTAAAAACAAAAAAAAATAGAGTTGTTATGGCTTTGTGGGCATCATACGTTAAATAAAGGACAAATTTCATTTATAATCTTAACCTCAGACTCTACCCTACCTGTACTGGGGTGCTGGGGCACCTCATAATAAAATATTGACTTGGAACAAAAGGACCTAAAGATTAAAAATAAGTCATTAAATCTAAATATAATCAAATTAATTGAGTATTTTTCATTGACTTTCGCCTGGACCTTCTTACAAATTAGTATTGTTCATGAGTACGCCCCGGATAGTGCAGGGTATTAGAGTATTAGAGTCAGACTTTTCATAAGTGCCTGCGAAGGTCTATTTGAATAAATGATTTTGAATTTGTTCTAGAGTTACGATCTTTAGATTGAAACAACGGATATAGGTAACAATTCGGAGCACATCATACATACATATATCTATTTATGTGAGTTGAAGTGTAAATGTTGTGTTAAAAAATGCATTTCTTTATATACCGAGCGGCCGGCCCTCGGGTAGAGCTACAGGAGCGGTCGCTCTTGGCACCAGGTGGCCAAGGGGCGCCAAAATGCCAAATGTAGAAACTATTTCGTGATGGCGCCTTTTAAGAAGCGCGGGGCTGGGCGGCGCGGCGGGCGCGGGCAATCAAAGCATGGACCAAAGGGCGCCAAAAGACAATCTCGCTCTACCCTGATCAAGGGCTAGAGCCGGCGCTGTATATGCCTAGTTGTTAACGGAAAGAAACTAATCTAAAATTACTTACAATTACTCCTCGTGTGTATTCAGTTGTTTGTATGTGTATTTAATTCAGCCGTATTAACCAACCAAAAATAGTGAACTGTTTATAAAAACATCGTCATATAGCCAAGCGCAAACAAGCACTATCGCGGTCACATGCGTGTGAGTATCGGTCGTATCTCACTGCGGCGCGGGCGCCATGCACTATGAGTAGAATATGACGGTTTTAGAGAAAAAATTTTTTTTTCTAGGAACGAAATATTTACATTTAAATATTATTTCCAAGCCCCCGGCGATATCACACGATTTGACGGTTGAATGAAGACTGAATGCTAAGCGTTATCCGTGCGTTGGACTTTAATAATAATAGGCACATTAACATAATGATAAAGCATACAATAACGACAAAGCAAAGTTATCTTTGTGTTATAAGTTTGTATTTATCATTACTTAGGTACTTGGGAGAGTTAATCGATATCAAAGGTCAACGAAATGTCTCTAATATAATAATTTGTTAAAGCAAAGAGACAACACAAAATAGCTGTAACAAATATACAAACAGTGTCTAATGCATAATCTATATCTAATTCATACTGACTGACATGTGAATGTACAGCTCAAACCGCAAAGACTAGAAACTTGAAATTTTGCACACAGATTGCCTTCAAGGCAACAAGAAGTTTTTAACATTCGACCCCCAAGGGGCTAAATTAGAAATCGTGAAGAGGAAAACTACTTTTTATACAGCGTGTAAGGGACATCGCCGCACAAACGGATACCATGGGCCCAGGACATGATTCTGGACCCCTCCCATGTTGGAATTTTTCGTCGGTTTTTCCCAAAATTTTAAATTTGTTTTTTGAGTTTTTTTACTTTAGACTGTTCATAATCGTTATTCTTACCTAACCCAAAGAGATTTAAAATAAATAAGTTATTAATTCATTTCATTCATAATGATAAAGGTTTTTCGTTGTCACAGAATGTTTATATTAAGTCCTGTGTGAGGTATCATATGCACACTGGGTGCCCCTCGTCGGCCGCTCATTGGCTCGCGGAGCGCGTTTCGGGACACAAGATGGATATTAATAGAGTTATCAGCGTGGAGCAATGTACTCGTGAGTCGCGAGCGCGACCTAACCGAGTTACGAGCTACTCTGTTAATAATTGACACGGCTATATTAACTCTATAATTATCTATAAGAAAGATTCGATTCCTGGCTAAAATTTGCCAAAATTAACAGTTAATTTGTTCTCAAAAATACAACTCTTCTTTGAAACTCTATTTGTTTTAGTTTAAGACGTAGGTAGCATCTTTCTCTTCCCAAATGAAATGGTAAACACACAAATTACTCGTAACTCTTATAGAAGTTAACTAAACGGGGAAAGCACCGTTTAGCTAAATCACCTTTGCCATTTTCTTTTGATCTTGAACTTTATAATAATTATAAGAAAACTTAATTAAAGTTCGGTGCTGAATTAGCCACTTGGCTATAATGCTACTGGCCTCGCTCCCGACGCACAAAAAATAGAGTAAAATATATATCACTCGCGCTAGAAGGAAGCTATGCACATCACCTATATTCTAACAGCTGTTAGGTCTTGTGCGCGCTTACCTTCATTACTACGCTGCGATATTCAAATATTCCTACCTTCTGCATCATATGCCTCATTGCTGAGGGACGAGACTTTTATCCTTTTATGGACTAACTTCTCGCAGACTATTGCTCGCCATTTGGATCGGTCTTCATAATGGTAAAACTGTGCTTCTGCTGTGTGGATAACAGCACATACACTCACCAGTGTGGAGCGAATTTGGTCAGACCAACGCATCGGACCATATTACCTAGAACCATATTAGATAATAATTAATATAGGTCCTTCTTAAATAATGATTAAGGATGATGCTCCAGTGGCAGTGACTTTGAATGCCGTAGCGAAAGTTGTAGGTGATATTAGGGAGCCTCATCTTCGTGAGAAACTATGTCGAGATAGTGATTGAACCCAAGCTATCCACAGTAACTTATATTATGATGATGGGAATAATCTTTATGTTGGTATTTGATACCTTTCACTCGCTCTAATTTAAAGAATGTGATTTTGACCTTTTTTCTTTTCAATTGCGTATAACAGAAAATATCTCCAAGTATTAAGCAGTTTTATATAAGAACGTATCTACTTAAAATGTATAACATAATACTTATGTACATTTTAAAATTATACATTGTGATAATGAGGATACAAGAGGAGCAAAGAACCATCACGTGTATTAAATGGAATATTTTACGTATATTATGCGATGTAATGTAAGTAACCTACATACAAGGTTCATGTACCTACAAGATACATTAGGAGTTCCGTAACGAGTGTACAAGGGAATATAAGCAGCAAAGTCGGCATTAAGTATGAGATACGTGGTGCGTATGACACGTTAACGATGATTGCGCGGATTGTCTCGTGGTGAAGGTAATGTCATGCCAACAGCCTGCTGCGGCTAGTGTTGAACCGTTATCGGTCATTCACACGGGGCGTTGGCGTAAGATATTAGAAAATGTGTAGGTAGTCTACCCGTAATAATGATAGCACTTGGCCGTCTCTCAACACTCGATTACTCCACAGATACAACTAATGTAAAAAAGAAAATTCTATTGTTACGTTAGTCATGTCCGTAAAGTGTCACGTCACTTAAATTTAATTCAAATCTCCTATAAATAACAAAGGAAACCGCTATTGTAATAAATTAAGGCACTTTATAACAACATTGTAATAAATCAATCGCCTTTCATTAAATCCAGCCTCGGTTCGTAGATTTTATGATTAATAAATATAAAGAAGAGTTTTGTCAATTGTCTATTGCAAACTTATTTATTAGTAGAAACTAGAAATAACTATCAGTGTTCTCCAGCCAAATCACAATAGCTGTCTCATGCAAGTCAATTATGTCTATCCTCCGCCTGGTTAGTTATGAAGCCACTGATACAATATAAATTCGGTACGAGCGAGTTACAGTTAGCCCAAACTATTAAACTAAATTATACCGTCGCGAAATTGAATTTAAATTCAATTATTGTCGCTTAAGTTCTAACACCGCAGAAGTCAAAAAAATGCTGGTATACGTTAATTATTTCATTCAATAAACAATCGATAGACGAGAATTAGACAGCGCTAATCGCGACGCATTATTTAGAAAACTAAAACCCCACGTTAGTCAGTGTTTTACAGAAATTTACAAAAACAAACTCACGCATTACAGACCCTTCCCCCCTCCCCAATGAGCTCTGGTGTCCTTACTCCCACGCAGAAACACAACATTAAATTATTTGGCTGCGGTATTCTGTAAGGAGGTACTTTCCCAGTTGAGCTTCTCTTTGAGCAATTTAACGCTAAGCCGTTTACCTTACCATTCTTAAAAAAAAAGCTCTATTTTTTTTATACTACTCAGCAAACAAGCATATGGATCGCCTGTAGCCCATATCCGCACGCAATACCAGAGGTATCGCTCGCGCGTTGCCAAATTGCTAAAATCTCTTCACGCCCTTCTTGAAGAATCTACTATACTCCATACTTCGTTCCATATATATTGAATAATCGGGTCTAAGGCAAATTCCGTGGTGGTTCCATAGAAATGTTATTATGGCCTGACTACAGAATTTAAAGATGGAATTCCTGAACTGAAAGGAGCAATAGAAATATTTTATTCAATATTGTCGACAGGTACAATATTATGCATTCTTGGATAGTAACAAAGGACATTGTTCTGCGTCCATACATGATTCGCCCCAGAACCAACAGCAATGAAAAAATGCTTGTAATATCTTAAATCATCTATAAATTCACTTCATACATAAATTAAGCAACGGACAAGCGGGAAAATCGCATAATTACAAGAAACGTAACAGATTTTGAGGTTATAATTGAGTAGTCAACAAAGACATTTAATATAGGTAGGTAGGAATGTATTTAGGTAGTCAATAATATTATTGATTTTCAATGCTCTGTGTGGTTTTAATATAGGTTCTTATAGTTATACTAGCAACCTGCCCCGGCTGCGCGTGGGATAGCAGTTTTATCTGCATGGCATGTTTTTTTTCCGGCATCTTCAACAATCATCATCATATTTCAGCCAATTTATTTAAAACCATAATGAATTATACCTTAACATTCCTCATGAATCACTCAGTCCATTGGTGAAACCTGTATGAAAATCAGTTCAGTAGGTAGTTTTTGAGATTCTAGACTGACAGACAGATGTGGCGAGGGGACTTTTTTATAATATCATTGTACAATGATATTGAGACAAAAATAATGGGGGTAGCAACTTCTAGCTTCAGGATTCATGAAGTACTTTGTATATCTACACATTATCATTTAGGTATACATATATTTTTAATAAGGTTAAATGAAAAATGACAAGAGATTTGCAGTAAATTATTTATTAGATCATCATCTACATTGGTACCTAATTACAATATTATCTAAAAATTGTTCCGGTGCAATATCTATAATGTGTTGGTTACCCTGTCCTTCTACACTGGGTGACTTCAAGTTCGCAGCAATGAACAACCACATCCCAAACAAACATTTTTAATCACCCACAGTTCCTGTATCCGTTGAATCCTGTGTGGTAGCTGTGAGGGTTCTGTCTTGGAATAATGTATGTCAATCACCACACTATGGTCATTTGCGGTTACCTGTAAAGAAAAAAAATATACATTTTAGTATTTGTCATAGCTCTAAGTTAGTATTAGCAATGGCATATGATAAACCAATGAAAAAGTGAATCAGTGTGGTCAGATATTATGATTGTATATTAAGGACAAATAATTTAAAATAGAAGTAAACACTTACCACTTGTATTGAGACTTGTTGTTGTATTTGGCAGTATTGCTTCAGATATGACAGTGTTCTCTTACTAAATGAATACCACAATTGGCACATCACAATATATTACTTGTTTCTGGAGTAGCCCTTGAAGAAGATGAAGGTGAGGATTGCATGGCTGCATGATCAGATCTTTGCCTTCAACTGTGATGAATCTGCTCGTTTTCCAACACCATGAAACCATCAGCAGTTCCACAATTGATACAATACACATACACTTTCCATATCGTAAATTAGTTTTTCATTATAAGCCGAGTAAGTACCTAAAATAAATAATAACAAAATAAAGCAATAGAATTGAAAAACAACATTATAAACAAATAAATCGAGAGTAAGACAATTGACATGACATGACATAAGAAAGAATTAGGGATGCTCCTCGACTAAGGTTGCATTCCGAATTGTGCTGTAATCGGTTTGAGTGTAACCGATTTAGTTGTTATAAAATAGAATCAATCGATTTGATTATGGGGAATACTACTTTTATATTATTTTTATAGTTGATTATCCGAAAAATATGTTGTGATAGAAGTCATAATAAACCATAATTTACATTCCATAACAGTAAAATAAATAACTAACTACACTTCTACCGATTATATTTAAATCGATCGATTCGATGTAGTCAGTAGGATCATCACTAACCGTATTTCGGTAAAGATGTCGGAGTGAGTAGTTGTTAAGATACTTTTAAAATATTCGTTTTTGATTCCCACTTGTCCGTTTGATATGAATATTTGCCACGTGAATAATAAAATATGTAAATAATTATGGTGTAAGTCATATGTTTGTTGGTTCTGGGGCGATTTTCGACATTGTCCTTTCGAGAGACAAAAATACAATAAGAAATAAGTTTCTTATTGTATTTTTGTCTCTCGAAATTTGTTCAATTTTGAGAAATTGAAAAGTAGGTATAATTTACTTTGTATAATAAATATAACATTATTTTTTAATTAAAAAGACCGATATAATATAAATTAAAGTGTCATGTAACACGAATGCTGATATATGTAACATAAAGGTATAAATTCAAATAACTTTCTCTAATTAATGAATTAAATTGATTAACTGAATTAACATTAGTGCTGCATCTAAGTCAAGGCCCTTTGTATACCTACAGTTGGAGTTGGCTGAAAAACATTAATTGAAACATTATTGAGTGAGAGTCCATACCAATCAAGTAAGTGATCTCAATTTTAATATTTCTCTGCACGATTATAAGCATGCTCCGAATCCAATTTCATTGTTTAAACAACGAAATTGAATATTGAGAATACTCTGCAAAAACCATTTTAAAATGTAGACTTTAGAAAATAATAGTGTAGCAAAATTGAATAATATATATTATTTACGGTGGTGATTGGGGTTTATGTAGGTATATGAGTGTGAGGTGAGTGAGGGTGAGGTAATCCCAGAGCGCTGCGCTGCGCTTGGCTTGCCCGCTGCAGCCGCTGCAGGTGGTGCCGCGTGTCGTTACTGTTGATCTTACGTATAGATAAGTTCTCTCGCCCATTTATTTTATCCTTTCTTTTCTTATCCAATACTTTTCCAAACATGAATGTAGGACTTTTGAAATAAGTTTCAAATAGGTACGGCTACTTTGGCAAAATGTTAATGTACCAAAAATAAATATGTTATAATTAGGTACGTTGTTTTCCGTTATTTTATTTATCAATAACCAAAATATTGACTCAGTAAACTCGATATTTAAACAGAAATTAAAAATTACTGTCGAATAGTGTTTAATATGATGAGCTCTTATCAAGTTATATTATGTATCTACATAATTAACTCGAACTTGAGCTAGATAACAATATAATATATTCATGTTATGAGATAATGTAGTAACCTACCAAAATTAATGAACTTTTACTCGTAACATTGTTGGAATAACTAGGAAATTTCCATGATTTTATCCATGGTTATGATAGCTCAGTGGTTGTGATGTCGAATGCCGAGATGAAAATCGCGGGTTCGAATTCTACAATGAGCCTGAGCTTTCGGTGAAGTAGAACATTGTAAATAAATCATAGCACGGTGGTAGGTAACCTTGTAGTACCCACCTGGATACCACCTGGTACCGCCAAGCTGGTGTGTTCCGACAGCTGCACTTGAGAGCCGCATCATCACTTACCTTGCTGAGATTGGTTGTCAAATACATTGTGGCTCACTACTGTCAAAAAAATAAGAAATTTTGATTAGGGCTGATTTTTCAATGGTAGATAAGCTACCTATGTGGCTGTTAATTTGAAATTAGAACAGAGGGCCTACTACGAAAAACGATACACGATAGTCCGATCATCGTTGTCAAATGTTAACCAATAGAATTGCAGCAAAACTGATGAGACGTAAATTTTGACCAATTCTATTGGCTAATTGATTGACAACGATGATCGGACTATCGTGTATCGTTATTCGTAGTAGGCCCTCAGGTTTCTCTAGCTATTGAAAATGGCATAATTTTTAGAGCCTTATGTTTTCAACACATATAGGTAGAAGACTGAAGAATCACGTAACGACCGCGTCGCGTCGCATAGGAAGCTCAGCGCGCTAGGTGACATGGTTTACAGCTTGCAGCCGAGAAGGAATCTACTCTCTAGTGCGAATTGCACGGTCCCCATTCACTTACTCTGGTCATAAATATACTCTAGTCATCGTATAGGACAGATATATTATACTACACTTCTCTCTGTGTTTTATTATAAAACATAAAAATTGTTTTTCATTATTTGTTCTTTTTTCGTAGTAGAATAAGTATTTTATATGCATAACATTTTAGAATGTTTTTTTAATACGAATAATAGCTATTATATTAGGCTATAAATCTTTATATCAGTGCGTGTGGGTAATAATGTTAATGTTTGCCAGATATCAACATTTTGATGTTTGTTTACTTTCATTTCGGATGCCCAGACATTTGAGATTGCTTTGAATTCTTGAACTGTAACAAATAATAACTTTAACTATAGATTATATAAAACAACATCATTAACCTATATAATCTATCTATTTTTTATCTTTAGATTATAAATATACCTAAAGTGTATGTATGTTTGTTTGTGTGGGTCCTTATAACCTACTCAATCTCACGAGGGCTGAACAGATAAAGATGGATAACTCTTTATTGAAGGTACAATAAAAGTAGTTAACTAGTTAATAAGTAAATAAGATTCCTGTAAAATGGGCGAACAAACTCGTAAAATTTGCTTTCTAGGTTTGGTGCATTTACCACCCTCGGTCACAACATCACTTACCATGGTGAGATTCTTCACAAAATTTCCAATCAACAGTAAAAAACCTGGAATAAAACAAAGGCTACTTTTTACCCGGAAAAAGTTAACTATACTCGGAAACACAGATAAAACAATGGGGCGGAAGCTAGTTAATTATAAAGCTTTATAATTCAACTTGCAATCCCACGAAATAATTGTTATTCATTATGCATGGTATACAGTTCTGTAGCTACGTTATTTCCCTAAGTTTTCTGGCAAAACCTACGAATTTAATGCATGTAGAATTCCATGTAAAAATCATACCTAACTTTTCCATTAAAATCACATTTGTATGAATACTTTCATTAATTTTAATAGTATATTAATATTAATGTTGATTTCATTTCCCAACTGGGACATTATAATTAATACGAAGCAAATGGGATCATACTAAAAATGAGTTTCAGTTTAAACGAAAGCCGTTTGTGGTCACTGGGATAAATTTGGAATTAACTTCGATTAAAATTGACCGTAATCTACAAATAATATGCACTTAATCCGAGTATCGTCTGCGCATATTTCGAATCTGTGCACTGCAATGTACTATATTAAGCGTCGAATGCAAACAACACAGTGAAATTACTAGCCGAACGGCAACAGGGACAATGTTTACGTGGATGTGGATATTTGAAATAGTTTTGTTCAGTTCGCTAGTGGGGCCAGCTCGCGTGCTGGCTGTGGATCCACAAAACTTCACAACCTGCGAGGAATTCGAACGTGGAGCTAGATTCGACATGTACGAGGCCGTTGAATATTTGTGGAAAATATTTTATTTCTGGGCCAATACTACTGAAGTGTATCCGATAATGTTCGCACTAGCCGAATCTAAGGTCGCATCTAAAACTGATGTGCAATTTATATCATATCATTCATTCAAATGACCTTCAACTATTTTGTTTTATAGAGATTGGAGAAGTTCAAAGCGGTCGTTGATTCTGTGGACGAACATTTGGCAGTGGAGTGGAAGAGAGCAGCCCTGTTTATGTTACCGCGACCTGATACTGAAATTCTGCTTTTGTATGCGGGTACACCGGGTGCCTTCCGTGCGCTCGTCAAGCAAGAACGACGCTTTAAAGGTGCGACAATATTGTTCCCGCCCTACCCCGCCCTGCGTCCACTCACCCTCCCAAGCGCCATTTCCGCACCTAACTTTTCCCGCTCGACTTGACTCTGATGGTAATAAACAGGTCGCATTTAAACACATTTTTTTCGTATTTTGGCGGTTCTCTCTTAATGACCGTAACACTTTTACACGTCCACTAACTGTAGACATCTACTTTGTGCTACATAAAAAAGTTCCTCTATAAAACAGTAATGTTATCTGTCAGTATGAATTGTTGTTCGAGACTATTTATCATTAATTACATGAAGTAAAATAATAAATTCTCAGTCTCAGTTCCGAGACCCCTGTCTACCTACCTCTTAGAGATAAGCGTAAATATATGTTATTATTTATTTATCTATAAGAACGACAAAGTAATACCGTAATACCTAGTCAATTATATAATATGCCAACACGTACACAACACAACAACACCTGCGTAGTAACATGATTATATCACATGTGTGTAGACAATTACCAAAACTCAACAGCTATTCCAGTCCCAATCAAAACGTTTGATAAATATCGTTCGGTTTGTTTCTGTTATTAATACATCTACTTTGGCGTAAAATGGCCCCGGTGCTAATATTTTATTGTTTTGTGTTTTCTCAATAAATTACTTATTGAATCCAATCGCACAATACGGCGCGGCTATTCCACAACACGTTTATGTTTTTGGTTCAGGGTAATTTACGAAATATGAAATTCTACCTAATATAAAGTATACCTTTGAAGAAATGAGAATAAAAAGCATATTATATTTATTCGCTTAGTGAATCTTAGCTTTGTTTTACTTTATTCATAATAACAGTTAAAGTCATCTAATATTTATTCTGTGGTAGAGCTAGATGAAAACTGTGTAAGTATCTCTGTGTTTTCGTATTCTATATTTTGTTAAAACTTATATTACAGACAGCCCGCACTCAGAGCCACGTTTGAAGTTTGCAGACGTGCGTTTGAAGATGGTCGATGGTTTCATGGGAATGATGTGCTGTGAGGATCTTACTGCGTATGCTCTGGCTACCTCGGAAAATCTGCCAGAAACCGAGTGGAAATGTGAAAAAGCTGCAGCCAAAATCGGTTACAGAGGACATGAGGGACGTTCCTATCTATACATTTTGAGGAAAAGGAGTGCAGATTTATAAAAAGCTAGCTTCCATTCTGCGGCTTTTCTCACGTTGACTGAATCTTATTTTTTCCTTGGGTACTATCTCAAATTCAAAATTATTTTATTCAGTTTAGGCCTTGACAAAGTACTTATGAACATTTACAACTGACTCTACCAATGTTCAGGGTATGATCCATTTATGTGCCAAGTTTTATCCAAATTCATTTAGCCGCAACGGAACTGAGTGGTAACTAACATACACACATACACAAACATTCTTAGTAGGAAGTAGAATTAAATAGCAACAATCGGATTTACAGTTGTAAAACCTATGTTTTAATACAAAACTCATGTTTTATTTGAAAATATGAGTGACAATAAAAATATCAAAAAAAATTAAACCTCAAATTAAAACATTGCATTATTAATAACCAAAATATGTAGAGTTGCAATAAAAAAAGCGTTACAACGTAATTACTCGTAGAAGGGATCTTCTTCAAAGTGTAGCATTTTTCCTCTTGGATTTCACGATCACTTTAAATTTGATGATAAATGAAAAAGAAAATGCCATGCAAAGTTTCTTGCCAGAGTATTCCGAACCGGTAGAGTCAACTGTAATGTTCGTAAGTTCATTATCAGGGCCTAACTAAACTGAATAAATTACTTTTTGATTTGATATGATATTTTTTTTAAGCCACACAATATATATAAGCATACAAAAATAATTAGCTATAACATTTTCCACATTTCGCTCGCACATAATTTTCGTAAGTACCAAAACATTTTTTAGACAACAACGCCTGAAAAAAGATACTTATGACCTAAGTAGCTATCCTTCTTAAATCGAGTGGATTGTACCCAGTGCCTAGTACATGCCTTAAATTCGTATAATTTCTTCGTTCGGCTTCCCGCTGTGGATCTACTAGGTATTTATTTATTGTCATTTTTGCGATATGGGACAATCCCAAAATACCAATACATCAATTAATCAACACACAATACCTTATTGTAAATGTAGTTTTATTTATTTATTTTCACCTACGACTGTACAATTCGACACGATAACATGCTATAAACTAACATAATTTTATAAAATACATTACAATTGCGGAGAGATTTGCCTTTCATTACTTTCTCAAACATTCTTTGGGAAAGTAATGAAAGGAATTATTTATTTACACATTTACACCTTATTATATGGATTAAATTATCAAAGTGTTTATATATTTATTTCCGTTCCTGTCTGTTTTTTTTAGTATGGATAAAGTCAATCACTTTTTGTTGAACTATTTAAATGTTAATATTAGATAAATCAACATTTTAATACAACAAAGTCGGCAAGCTACGTCGACTAGCATATACCTTGCCTGCTGGAAAGTGGTTACCGTTGGCCATGGAGACTTGCAACACCCAGGGCAATCCCTCCCCAATGAGCTCTGGTGACCGTACTGGTGGAGGTACTTCCCCAGTCGAGCTGCTCTTTGAGCGAATAACGCTATGCTCTACCTCTCTTAAAATAGTAATAAGTGTTGATACTTTAAAGGAAGTATTGGTTCATATTTTTTGTGCAATACTCAATCATCACTGTAATGTTTGATAATTTAAGTTCTAGTAACAGTTCTACATTAAAATACTTTGGAATTTTTATATCAAAAATAACTATAAGTATTTAATTCGTCTAGTTGCAAGAATTGCGTGTACAAAATTGTTGACAGAATTTTGTATTGAACTTAAATATATAATTATACAGAGAGAAAAATCACAAAGGCAAACAAAATAATAAATACGTATAATATTTTTACTAAGTTTCTAACCCCCTTATTCATAATCGCTTTTTAACTAAATCAGTGTAATAGTGTGCCCCGTCTCGCTCTTTCGATCACCAAATGTCACCTGTTAGATAAAGACTTCGGAATTTTAGCTAATCAACGTTTGATAACTTTATTATGAATAAGGGGGTAAAATTTTTACGAATGCATGGATATTATAAATATATTTTGTTTTGTATTAGTAATAGCTCAGAGTAGAAATACTAGGTAATAGGTTTCTGTTTAAGAAATGTTTTTCTTTTCGTTATCATTGTTATTATGGCAGCTTGCGGCGTAATTCGATTCAAGGTAGGCACGCGTTGAATTGTCGCGTAATTCGATTTTTCTTACGTCCCATGTCCTCGTAATAGTTTTTTCTGTATTACTATAAATTAGAAGATTTGATATTTTCGGCGAAGGATAAAAAACCACATTATAATCAATTAAAACTGAGTCGGAACTCAGATGTTTAGGTGTCTTTATATTACTAGGTACTCACTTATGATTCTTTAATTTAGTTTTAACCTACTTATAAATTATAGATTTATCTGAGGTTTAATCAAGCTTCTTGAATCATATCTTTGCACGGCTTCCTACCTACATTGATTGACCTAGTTAATCAGGTCGACGGCGTCATGAACTCACATGTCGAAACGCATCAAATATACCTACCTACCCACACATTTCTGTATTAACAATGGCTATGACGTATGAATTAAGTAAGGTATTCGAACATAACAAGTTTCATGCAAATCCGTTCAAACATTAGATACAATCGCGATTGTATTTACCCCAAAATAAAAATGATCTACTGAAATAATATGAATAAGCTGAGAAACTGTAAATAAATATGTGTGTATGAATTCGGCGATCTGCATTCAATAAGATGTCGTTGGCGAATGCCCGAGCCCGGGCCCCGGGCTCCGCATATCCACCAGAACAAATTTATTTTTCTCCGACGTATACTAGACGTCAACAAATAAGGTTATTTTTCAATAGAGAGGGTTTATTCATTCTTTCACAAACGATATAAGAGAATCTGACTCCGGTGGGCTGTATGTTTGACTTACACAATATTCCTCTCTTTAACACTTTTGTGAATGTACAATACATAACCACAGTACTTATGGCTACCTAACTATATGCTATATTGAAGTCTGAAAATCATTACTGCATTATCAGAAATGAGGTCAAAGTAATTGTATTTTCTCCCCGCTGCAGCCCGTCATTAGTACAAATTATTTTCCCTGTAGCTTCACTCAACTAAATAATATTCTCATTAGAAGTCTGGTAAAAACTCACCACTGCTTAATTAAACACAATATCTACTTTCTCGAATCTGTGCAAGTTTTCATTAAAATAACTATAAAAGAGGAAGGTATTATTTACGAGGTTTCTATATGTATCACATAGATAAGCATCATCGCATAGATTTATGAAATCTTTATAGATCAGATGCAATACGACTGTAATGAGATGTGTGTATTATTAGGGAAGCTGAACGCGTGATAGGTAATGTTATATGTTCTGGTCAAGAGTAACCTTAATATAATACCGAGTTTTATATGGCATGTGATCCCACAAATATCACCTCCTTGTTCAATAACATAAAAACAGGTATTTTCACCAAATCACCCAGCCCGGATTCGAGAAAAATATTATGAGTGAAGAAGATAACAGACTTTACCCTGCACGTCTTTCCATTTACAGTATCCGAAGGAATTCCTATTAGTGAAGGTTGTTTTCTGTCTGACGAACCCATAAAAAGTTCTCTGTTAAATGAATGTTTTCTCGGCCCTCGAAAACAAAACGCTCAACTTACAATGTTCGCAAAAGACAATAAAAACAAACGTACCGTTTATATCGTTATTACAGTTCGACGTAGCTCCGGAAAACAATTAACAGCCTTTACACAGTGTAATAATGTAACACCTAAGCAATACGATTTTATTGAATATAGCCAACGGCACCGACAGCCAACCGAACGGTCTATCCCAGATTTTTATCTGAATGGGTACTTCACAAGAATTACTGTAATATTCAAGAGGTGGACCTACTATTCACGTAAATGATTGATTTATATTTCATAAAACCTATTTCAATAAGGATCAAACCAACTAGAGTGAAAAAAGATTAGGGAGCTTATAGCTTTGCGATATATCTACTACGTTTTCTTGTGTAATAAACAAACAACAACTTTCTACAAAACACAATAATTTATGGCAAGATAGGAAATGAGTACGTAGCTACCAACATATTTGAGGAGGTCTGAATCTGAGTAAAAAGTGACTAAAAAGCTAGAACGGGAACATGTAATTGGAAAAATTAAAGCCATGCGTGTGACTAAAAGAGTTTATATAGAAAGGAAGACCTAAGAAAAAGATGAATGGAAGATGTGTAAATATATCTCACCATAAAGATAGCGGCAAGCAGATGGTGCTCTACTTTTAGTTGTTATAGAATATTTTTAATACGTTGGCATGGGCTATGTGTAATGAAGGGGAAGTTTTTAAACTGTATAAAGTTTTTGAATGGTACAGTTCATCTGGGGATTATATCTAGCAAACTTTCCTATGTTAATTTTGTAAGATTAGTAAACATATCCCACTGAAGGAAAGAATACACATAATTACAAGTAGGTAGATAAATAACAGGGTATGTATGTACTTGGTGTAATTTAATGGGCATAATAATGTGTAATTTTTAGGTAATGTGAATGAGTAGGTTATTTTGTACAAAAAAATATTCATGGCTTTTCTGCAAAGTCTCGTCGATTTTTTTAATGGGAAGCATTCACTCTATTTCACACTAATCACTTGATACGTCAATCAAAATTTGCGCACCTCACGTCTCTTACTACCTCCAGCTAATTTAAAGTCTCCATAGCTCAGTCAACAGTGTGGATGTTGGCTGAGGGATATTTAAATATCTACGACATAGTAATTAATTACCAAAGGCAAAGGAAGCAAATGTAGAGACTACTACTACAATGTTAGCTTAGTACTAAGTTAAAATATTGTATTTATGCCTTCTTTTCTTTCTTTTTTAATATTTTACATGATTTTTGTAGATATATGCAAAGTATACTAAACTATACTAAACTTTAGAATCCTATTACTCACATACTAACCAATAGGTTTAAAAGTTTTAAGATCAAAGTGGATGAACCATATTGGCAACATGAGCGGTGAACTGAGGGAGTAACAGGCAGATAACTCATCGATTTCTGGTTCTGAAACATAACTGACATGATGTAATCACTTGATCAGATCACTATAGGCACATATTAACAGCATGACATACTGCAGTATCTCCGTAAGCTTTGTGCAAAATCTCGGTAATTTCAGGCTATCATAATAGCACTTATGAATATATATTTCAGTTTTATCTATAGATTTCAGTTTTTTTAATATACGGCCCGCCTGATGGTAAGCGGTTACCATAGCCTATGGACACTTGCAACACCAGGGGTATCACTCGCGCGTTGCCGACTCGCAGAAATCTCTTCACACCCTTTTTGAAGAACCCCATGCTGTACTCCATTGGGAAAACCACGGCAGGGAGCTCATTCCACAGTCTGAGCGTCCACGGAAGGAAGCTCCGTTGAGCCCGCACAGTTCGAAACAATTCTGGTTTCAATGTGTGAGGTTGGAATCCCTGTCAATGGCGAGAGTTGCGATGGTAGAAGGTAGCCGTGGGCATCAAATCGAACAATTCTTTAGAACACTCTCCATAATTGGCAACATAATTGGATTCAGAATAAATACTTTGCATAATCTTGGAACATTAATTCCATCAATCAATATACTGCGTTTTCTATTTGATAAACGAACGTTTTGTAACGTTTTTTGTAAAATATTTTATTAATTAGTAAATAAAAGCATAGATTTTGTAGATACCTGCCTCTGATCTTATAACTTTCGATCCTGGAAAATTAGACTCTGATATTAAGATTTATAAGTACCAAGATAGCTTTCTTTGAAGTATACTGCGGTAATTATGTAAGCGTGTTAGGAATATTGTATTCTCCTGGTGAATTTACTGTTACGTAGGCTTACGGTGGATTAACGTTAGCTATATCTACCTACTCCATAAACATACCATCGTAATGGAGTACTGTATTCACAAACACTCCTAGCGTACATGATTTGTATGTTACTCTCTCTCTCTCTACCTCTGTATTGAATAAAAATTTGTTAACTAATTATTTATTACTTATAAAATCCCTATTTTCCCCTAAAACGAATGGGGCTTGCTTTATGATTTTTATTTATTTATTTAAGCCTTACAATTATTATTTTATTTTTACAATATTTCGCTTATTTTTATTATATTTCATCCCACTGCTGGGCAAAGGCCTCCCCCTTCTTCTTCCACTCACTTTTATCCCTTGCGGATCTGTGCCATAGTGTACCTTCAAAGTTAACTAGCTCATCTCTCCATCTAGCAGTTGGTCTACCTCTTCTTCTTTTAGCATCTCTTGGGTACCATGTAGTTGTAATGCTGCTCCATCTTTCCTCACTTGCCCTCGATAAATGGCCCGACCAATTCCATTTTCCTATCTTTGCTATCCTAACTACATCCCTTACTTTACTCTTCTGTCTAATATCTCTTTTCGCAACTTTGTCTATCAGTTTAATTCCTAGCAAGCTTCTTTCCATATTTCTCTGGGTCACCTTTAGCTTTTTCACCTGATTCTTAGTAAGGGCCCACGTCTGGCATCCGTATGTTAAGGTTGGTATTATGCAGCTATTATAGGCTTTTGATCTTAAGCTAATAGGGACATCTTTGTTTTTCATAATGTGTTTTAGAGCCCAATATTTGTTCCAACCTTGCTGTATTCTTTTTTCTATCTCTATGTCTTGCCAATCCTTGAATGTGACTGTTTGTCCTAGGTATGTATATCTGTCTACTTCTTCCAATTTATAATTTTCTATTCTTATGTCCAAATTCAGGTTTTTATCATCGTTCCTCATCACTTTGGTTTTTTCCATATTCATAGATAGTCCTACTTTCTTGCTTTCTTGTTGAAGATCTTTTAACATAGTTTGTAACTCCATATGTGTTTTGGCAAAAATTACAATATCGTCTGCAAATCTAAGGTTGCTGAGGTTTTGTCCGTTGATATTGATTCCAAGATTTTTCCATTTCTCTTTTAGTCCTTGAAAGATTTGTTGTAACACTGAATTAAATAATTTCGGGGACAAAGGGTCTCCCTGTTTAACGCCTCTTTCAATTTTGAATATATCTCCTTTTGTTTCAAGTTTAATTCGTGCTTTACTGTTTTCGTAGATCTTCTTAATAACTCTTATATATTTATTTGGTACACCATCTATTTTCAGGGCAGTCCATACAGCATTATGTTCAATTGAGTCAAACGCCTTATTGAAGTCTATGAAGGCCATGTATATGCTTAATTGGTATTCCTTGACTTTTTCTATTATTTGTTGTATACTATGCAGGTGGTCGCTTGTTGAGAATGTGCTCCGAAATCCAGCCTGTTCCGGTGGTTGTTGTATGTCCAAATATTTGTTAATTCTTCTCGTTAATATTTTCGAAAATATCTTATATATGTTAGTGATCATGCTAATTGGCCTATAATTATTAACATCATGATTTAGTATTAACTTATTTCCATGCTACGTCTCGGTTTCTATGTAAACGCACGCAACATTCATTGACGATTTTCAAAGTGCACCTAGTTTATTTCTTCTCTAAGTATTTTAGTTTGTAGTTTGTCCTTCGAGTCACTTTCATGAATGCCCATCTTAATCGGTGTGTAGGTAACATACCGAAAAGTGTCAAACTTTTCAGGAACTTTAGGGAAAATCTTACAAAAAGTTTTCTATTAAAAATAACAATATCACCTTATTACTGATGTAGTATCAGCATGTAAAATGTTTAGCTTCGGTGAAAAGGGTGTGAATTCTGCGAAGCATTCATAAGTATACATGTCAGTTGACGCGACCCGAACATCTTTTACTTTACTCTCAAGAGGCGTAAACCTCCTTGTCATCTACCGTCGCTTCTTACCTTTCCGCTCCTATCCTATTCAACACATATATTACCTTTTTTTGGTTCAAGCTTTAGATATTATCATTTACGAAACTAGCCCAGCCTGTTTGGTTCTTCTTTGTTATATATGATGGACATCAAATATTAAGGACATAAAAAAAGAAAAGAAAAAAAGACTTGCTCAGTTTAAATGTATTTCGAACCGATGGTAAATTCAACTGTACTAAACGTTCATAGTGCCTTACCAGGGCCTAAAATGAAGAATATAGAATTTTTGATTTTGGTTTCAGGGGGTATATAGTAAAGTTCAACCGAAGTTCATCTATCTATATTAGAAATACGTGAAGAGAAATCTTCGAACCCCTTTTTAAGCATATCGCACTCAAACACGGAGGATTGTGTTTGGCAAAGTTAAAGTTTATGATGGAGACGGAAAAAAATAATTATAAATTTTTTTTAGTGCCTTAGATATTAAGGTACACTTTATTTGTTAGAAGCCATATACGTATAGTTAAGTACATAACATATGAGTATAATATTTTTTATAAGGTTAAAAACAAATACAAAGAAGGGAATAACATTATTTATTATAAAATAATATTGGAAGGGCATTTGTGTTTATGAATAAAAAGATTAGGAAACTGACTGAGCGCACGGGAATTAAATCATTCTATAAGGCCATTTGAACACAAAAGGTATCGTCAATAAATAAACAGGAGTCAGGACCCGGCACCGACTCGCTAATGGAGCACAAAATTTATATTCCATGCTATTTAATTGACATATTTTCAGATCTTTCATTGATTGACTTTTATTTGTAACATCACATCTGAAATTCTCTTAAATCTCAGTGTGTTCGTAGAGCTGTACCTTGAACGTAATGCAGCTACTAATAAACCGGTCACGTCACGTTATTTATTGTTATGGCAACTACAAAGAATAAGAAACTCACTCCAGTGGCTTATTTTTCAAACCCTTTCGGACATAGCACAATGTATATAACTATTCTGCGCCCTTCAGGAAAACGTAATGTAAGCTAATGTAACGAACCCGCTATCTGTACCAATTTAAAGTGGTAGGAAACTGTGTTATTTTAATAAGTAATTATTCTAAGTACCGACATAGATACAAATAAATCCTAAATAATATTATAAATGCGAAAGTGAGTTTGTTTGTTACAAAGGCATGTAGATAGCTTATGGTATGGAGAAGGACATAGGCTACTTTTTAACGGAAAACGCGGAAAAAACCCCGGGGGACAGCTAGTACATTATAAAAAATTCTAAAATAGTTAATTAATATTCTAATATAATAAGTTATTCTAAAATAAATAATTCATCTTGGGTAGATGCTAGTTATTTTTACGAGTCAACGGATCAATCTGTAATTTTTTTTGTTGCCGAAAATTCCTACTAATATTATAACAGCAAAAGTTTGGATCAGTGACATTCAATCACGCCTAAAGGAGCGATCGTCTGAATTGATTTTGAAATCTTATGCATATTTCCACTCAATGGCTTTTCAGTACAAAAAAGTATCATGAGGAAGCCTGAATGAAAAAATGAAATGAAATTACCTATCTGTCCGTTTAAAACTATGGCCGCGACAAGTTCTTGAAGCTGTTCTAAGGTCGCCGATTTTTAAAGAACCAATTCCTTTTTTTTTATCGAGGAACAAATCACAAATTGTAATAATTGGTTAGGTCGACTGCCAAAAATTGCACCCATATAGCTTACATTATTATTCGGCATCGTCAATTCCAAGATCGTAAAAGACGATGTTATCAGACTTACACTTACATTTAATTTTTAACACACTTTAACTTTCATTAATTTTTAACATTCACATAAATAAAATTTACCTGAACGATCGCTCATGGGACTCATTACCTATCAGGTTCGGAGCTAAAGTTTTGCAAAATTTCTAGTATAGTGCTACCAGCATTTTAATCCTTTACAGTGTGCGAGGTCTCATCGGAATAATTCTCAAGTCATCACTCCGTGACTTTGAGATTTCGCTCCTTTCTGAAACTTACATAGGTTGGGCAATGGCTTGTCTAAGCACAGATATGCCTTCTAATATTTTTGGGACATTATAAATAAGTTTTGGATTTAGTTTTTATTACTTTGGATTTAAATAGTTAGGTACTATTGTTGTTACTACAGTTGTATTTTCACAAATATACTAGTGCAGAGTCATTTTAATTCCGCCAATCCGCACTATGTGGTACCGAGCCTATGTGGTAAAGGTAAAATAAATTAAAATGAGGACGTACACAAACTGTCCATTTTGAAGTACAAATCTGTCTCATCATCAATAATTCTTAGATTGTGTAATTTTTACTGAGGGAATATATAATGTGTGTAGGTACACCTATTTATAATTTAATATGAGAACCAGCGAAGATTTATGCTGTCATTGCGCTTTGATACGCGGATTTAATTAATCTTGAACATCATGTAAAGTAACTGCTGATTAAAATCATAAGTAATACTTTGCTCATATACTTTGCCTTTGCTTTACTTTTATTATTGGTTTAACGTTTCCATACAATATTAAAAAAAAAAAAAAAAAAAAACCTGGGACATTCCAACATTCAAACTATAAAACTACTTACAAAAGACATTAAGTCTGCTCGTAGCAAAATTGCACAACTATATTTTATAAGCACATTCCCTTCGAGTGTAGCATAGCTGTAAGGCGCGCTTTTTGGGTACCTAATCATCGTCCTGCCCAAACCGCTCGACCGATGAATGCGAAATCTAGCGTGTGCATAGATTACGTCACTCGTCACGTAGACGGTCGTGGTGACACGGACGGGATTTGTCTAAATTCCTTTACCGATGAGGTCGAAACGAGTCTTTAGTGAGTATTTTTTCACCTTCATATTTCAGGAAGTAACTCCTAGATTTCTGAATTTTCTTTATTGTAGATTCCACACTGAAAGTTATCTTTCAATTTTGGAGACTAATTGTAAAAATATTTCTCCAAAATTCCATAAATCATGGGAAAAACATAAAGCACTGCATACTAATATATTGTATGATAATACATAATAATAATATGGTTTAAAATAACCACTAAGTATATGAAATTGTACTAAAATAGTACCTAACATGTATAAAAACACCTATTCATTCATTCATTTCATCTTCACCTGCTCATAATATTGGGCGATATTACGAAAGTTCATACAAAGCTGTCAAATTAGAGGAACTACAAGGATGAAAGGTAGGTGAAATGTATGGTGTACCTATGGTGACTTTCATTACGTAGTATTTATATACTCTGAGCTTTCATTCTCGCGTCAAGTGTTTTAACGATATACGAAATTAAAAATTTAGAGAATTAAGGAGTTTTAAATCAATAATGATTGTTTGTACCTATTAATAATAGTAATTGATATAATTATTACTTTTTTACTAGTAAATTATTTTGATTTTATGTTTTGTAAATACGATTTTCTTTTAATTATTATTTTAGTGTTATACATACTTTAGAAGTAATTTCCCATACAAAAAATTACATAATCATAATTTATAAAAAAAAGTTTTGACAAAATAAGTTAATTTGGTAGTTTTATATTGATAATAAAAAGGATGTATTCAGCCCAAAATAATTGATGGATTAGCTTAGTTATAATAATTTTCTACGATCATCGTCATGTTTCAAACATTTATATAATAATGTTATAAAACAATTAGAAATCAATTTATCATTGTGATCATCATAACACAACAAAAACAATATTTAATCAGATCAGGGTGCTACTGTTGTGTTCGCAGACGCTTGGATACGTAATCAGTGTGCAGATTTTAAAGTTATGCGACATTATTTGAAATTGTGTCAACATGAAGGAGCCCAGGGCGCGTGGCGTGCAAACCCAGCGGCGGCCGCGGCGGCGGCGGCGGGAGCAGCCGGAGCTGGCTCGCCCGACCGCCCTTCGGTCCGGTAAATACAGCCTCCTCGCCTCTCGGGTATGGATTATTCGCAGCGAACGGCGAGCAAAGCCAGTACGACCCACGCGCTTGTCGGGGTCGCTTGCTCTCGTAGCCACGGGCCGTTCGTAGCGCCCTCGTAGGCTCGCAACCACGCGTACCACGACCGTAGCTCTCGAGCGTGCACCTAATGTAACCTTTCACCCGTAGCACCGGGCTTGCCTTTAGCTCGCTATTAAAAGCATGCCATTAATAAGACCCATATTGTGTTCGTATGAAGAGACTAATGTCACGTTAAAATATCATGGAAAGCACCTGTGGAACCATTAATTTCTGAGTAAATTTGATATGTTTTCTTCCTTTAATGTTACTTTTGTGTAAGTATTGTTTATTAAGTGTATGATACTGATCGAAACTGTTAACTAGTTTTAATACTGATCCATCCAACAAAATACAAAGACGGTTTATACTACATTAAAAAGTTTTACTTATTTTTTAATTTATAAAAATATTGAAAAGTTACAAACCTCAATCAAAAGAAAAATAATAAGAAGTTTACTCCTTACCACAAATACAATTTATTTAAATTGTATGCATTGTTTTAATATTACTAGCTGATGGGATAGATTTCATGAAACAATTATTTGTTTCTAAATCAAAGAATCAATGATGCCATACGTTTTCAAAGAAAACATAATCTCTATGAATGTATATTGTTATTGAACATCGATGAAATATTTTACTTCAACCTTAGTTGTTAAAACGAATACTAGTTGTTAAGACCACTTATTTAAAAGAAACTCGTTTTGAAAGAACTACTTATGTTCGATTTGAATAAAATCGGTACTTTTTAAGTAAGGATATTTCTCATCATGTTCTTAAAATTCTCATTTTGGTTACGTTAATAGTACTTAATCTTTTTGTTTAAAGAGGACTTTTTTAACTACATTTTCAAGGAAATTATTCATCGTAGCAATTAGTTGTGTGAGAAGCCACGAGTACCAATTTCTGTACAACGATGGCTACTAGTATTTGTAAAACGACTTCAGGTACCGTGGTGATATTGGTGGTGATAACTTCAAAGTTGGCCTTTTGGGCTAAATCTTAAGCTTAAAGCTTTTATGTAGCTTATACTGTTAACAAATTAAATCATAAAACATATCGGCTACAATACCTATAATCAAGCAAAGCTACTAGACACTAATGTTACAGCTAAGACTTTCACAAATTTATTTAAAATGTGGTTACCACTACCTGAAATTTAAAAAGCAGTCAAAAACGGTGTCTTGCGAAATTAGTGTTGTGTGGTTTATTTTTTTTAATATTCAATTATTTTTATCTAAATAAAACTAGTAAATTGTATTTTTCGTGATTGATTTTTGATAAAAGATAATCAATGCTTATTATTTGTATAAAATAGGATAGTAATTAGTATGGAGGTTAGATACACCCACTGCTTTGCCCGTCATGGGTTCGATGCCCACCCAGGACAAACACCTGTGTACATGAACCTGTGTGTTTGTTTTGAGCCTTGGTGTATATGTATCTATTTATAGGTTGTATAATATACATACATATATAGTGCATTAGTTGTCTGGTATCCATAGTATACAAACTCTGCTTAGTCTAAGATCAGCAGACAGCAGGCATAGTAGTGTGCGAAAAATATCCCAGGATAATTTATAAAATATCATTAATTACATTATCTTTTTCTTTAAGCTACCTACCTAAGGTACTATGTTTATCGCTTCCATCGTTGCAGAAAATAATTTATTAAAATACTTTGTAAATAATAAGTTGTTTCACAAGCATATAATAAAATCATGTATGTACATAATCTAATGAATATATGCTTCGCTTTAAATTATTTTAACCATTTAAGTGCGAGTCGGACTGCGAGGGGATCCATAAAGGCGTTTCTTGTATAATTAATTATATTGGGCCCCTTTCATTTATAAATTTATTTAATTTTTAACCGACTTCAAAAAAGGAGGAGGTTCTCAATTCGGTTGTTTTTTTAATGTTTGTTACCTCATAACTCCGTCATTTATTTTTAACCGATTAGGAAAATTCTTTTTTGTTTGGAAGTTTAGACTTCCCGTTTGGTCCCATTGTCATCGGATCAGGATTTGATTACTTCTTAGTGTACTTTGAAGTGGGCTAAAATTCTTTTGTAAAACGGTTCAATTATTATTATTTGTTTTCATAGTGGCAATAAAAATGCACAACTCTACCTATTACGATTCATGAGATAAGCCCCACTGATAGACAGATGGACGGACGGGCAGCGGAGGCTTAGTAATAGGGTCCAGATGGCACCCTTTGGGTACGGAGCCCTAAAAATGACATTATTTTAATGACGCTGTCTTGAGTTGCAAAAACCCATGAAGTAAAATCTTCGCTGCGCTTCGCACAACCAATTGCAGAACATATTGATTGCACAAAATTTGTAGTATCAACCTAATAACACAGTTTATTTTAATACTATGGTAGTTAACGAGACCAAAATTAAGCAATACCCATATTCAGGGTCGTGATTTTGAATCCAAAAGTTATACAGGTCGTTGTTTTGGTCAGCGACGAGCGACTCAGGGTCGATAATACAATAGATACTGGTGCTAAAAAAAATATAAAAAAAATACTTTATTTTTTTATAATAAAAAAAAAATGAAAATCATAGAATAAGCTAAAGTGTAGACAAAATACTCAACGGGAGTGCGAGGGAGTAATAGGTGGGGCGATGGCGGCTTGTGCCTAGCTCTAGTCAGTGCACGTGCCTAGTAACCATACTTTGCGGTAATTTTATTTCAAATTTAATAAGGTATTTCTCAACATATTTACAGTATTTAATGGAATTAAGTCCATTTTTGGGAAATATATAGTTTGTACTACCGCTCCTGGGTCGCTTGTCGCCGACCAAAACAACACCCTGTATAGGTATGCCTAATTAAAATTTAAGCGAATATTCTCAAGATTAACGTGTGTTTTGTAGTTCGGGTTAGCAGCCTTTGCTCATTTACATCAGTTTTGCAAATAAAACGACCCATTCTATATCTCTGTAACATAGTACATGTGAATTATGCATGTAACTTACAATAATGCAAATAAACAAATATATGAAAATCAACGGAGTGCATGCATTCACTTAAATTATAGCCTTGCAGAATTCAATTTGCAAAGTTGATAAGTTAACAATGCAAAGAGAATATTGATACGTTCTCAAAACTACAGGCTAGGAGATACGCTGGACTCTCGATTATTTTTTTCTAGACGAATGAACATTTTTCTCGGTCCCTTACAAATGACCGCTTTAGTACTGAGAAATCTTTCTCCCACATTTTATTTTTCTCCCGTAGATACTTCCATTATACTGTTAATGGAACGGTGTTCAGAGATGCCCAAACAATATGAGCCTATCTGAGAACTGACAGTAATACATATAACACATGTGGATCTTATACTTATATTGTATTTACTCCGTTTTTATTAAAAGATAGATATTTTTTGCATGTCTTTTTTTAACTCAAATTGAATATATAACCTACGCGAATGTTTTGTTAATTTATACGATCATATACCTGATATCAAAAAGAATAATATTATTATCGTAAAATCAAATAAAAACAATATTTAATTGCAAAGCTATCAACAAAGAATAAAGATTTATTTGCGGCATTTTTGTTAATGAAACGCCAAAAATAACATAATGGCTTCGTTTGATTGCCAAATATTGGAAGAGTGAAATTCTCATAAAAGATGTTTGTGTTCAGAGATTTCGTATGATAAAACCACTCCTGTTCTTGCTTGCTATGCGTATAAATAATCTGATGATAACAAATGCTGAAATGAACACTCAACACAAAAGCTGTATTGTCGTAGTATAGCATAGCGGCAAAACAAAACAAACATAAAACAAAAATGGCTTCCCGTCTCGTTCGGCGACGACGCTACGTCTCGTCTGTATAAGATCTTCCATTCAACCCTATTCTGTACTTGCCGCCAGCCCGCGCCGCGGCCGCTGATACCGAGAGGAAAGAGGTCTCATACCTCGTAACGAGCAATGTATATTGAACATCAAAAGCACTTTGGGAAACACTGATTTATATAGGTATTAGCGACAATAAACGTTTAGTAAATAGGTATCGTAAGAAACGAGAAGCCTCGTTGCACATAAGAATCAATAGACACGAGAATTACTCGTAAGAATATATATTTATTAAAGAATATCCTTGTCTATCTCAGTCAGATCTGATAAATTTATCTGCTGATAAGTCCATACAAAATTCTTTTTTTGTTTTTTTTTAGCTGGAACAAAGGAGGTGGGTTGATAAAGGCCATTATTCGCCCATCAGCCACTTGATGTGAGATATATTTTATTGAATAGTATACCACATGACAACTATGAAAATCAATTATTTTAAATGAAAATTCTATAATTGATGAAATAATAAAATAAATAATTACGTAGGTATTATGCACATTTATTAATATAAACACTACTGTTATTCGTTTTAACACAAAAAAACGATGGTATTAGAACACTAAATGGAAGATTAAGATTAAATGAGTTAACAACTACTATTATTTTAATATTTTTAATATGGGAAATAATCAATAATCGAAAATAATTAAAAAGTTTCAGCCACATGATTTTTAATTTTCCTCCTAGCATTTTTCATCCTAATCTATAGGTACTGGAGTATCATACCTTGACGTCTAGTAGTGTTTGGGCATACTCAAGACTTGGTTTTTTGTCTTGGTTGAGTTGAGTAGCGTCAGTAAGCCAGAAACCATAATACGAAAGCAACATGCGCACAACACCCTACGACTCTTGCGCCTACTTTACATTGACAGTACTTATACCTAGTACTTATATAAACCATTGTACATAGGTATACCGTTGTTTGTGGGCGACGTTGCTTTTGTCTGTTTTTATCCATATTTTATAGTTTTTGGATCTTGTGTGCCGTGATCGTAGCTGAACGCGAAAAACATAATCATCTTTACGATGGATGTAAATACATTCTTCCTTTAAATGCTCTTGAGAGTAATATTAGGCTTTTTATACGACTAATTTGGTAAACTAGCATACACGCGCCTGTAAACTTTAGTTTTAGCATATTTGGCTGCGGTATTCTATAAGGTGGAGGACTTCCCCAGTCGAGAAGCTTTTTGAGCGAATAAAAGCTATGCTCTCTGGCTTTATTTAAGTTAATATACCACGAGTTAATTGTCGCAGCTCATCCCAAGCTAGGTATGAAAAATCTTGAAAGTCTGTTTGTCATTTACCTTGGTCCAGATTGCCTTTTTTCTTGTCCATCCTTTCTCTTCGATTATATGTTGTAAGTAATTAGGATTTTTAGCCAAATCAAGTATTCTTTCAGCGATTATCTCGACATCTTGAGTGTTTATGATCGTTGTAGGATGAAATACATTGAGAATAGCACACATATAATTCGCACATTCCCAATATAAAGTTAATTTGTGTGTTTGGTATTACTTTAATCCAATTAACATGTTCCGATCGCAGCACAACTGATACTCTCGCGCGAAATATATTTTTCCGTATAACGTAGAAGCGCACAGTGAACCAAAGTAAAATAGTACACGTCTATAAGCTTATAAGGAGTAGTATCATTGTCAGTTAAAATTAATATGGTTCATGGAACGCTTCATAAAAATATTATACTTCAAAGACTAAAAAAATGATTAAAATATACAAAAAAGGCGAAACACTCTTTTTTTGGGCAATAATTTCTACAACTTATTATTTTATTTAAAACGTAAATCTCATAAAATAAAATAATATACATCTTAGACTATACAAATCCATTTAAAGATGGTCGGAAAACAAAACTTATTTTTTTGAGTGTGCGATGGGCGAAAAATTACCCTTATCAACCCACCTCCTTTCTTTATTTACAACACATATGTATAAAATACAATCTATATAAAGAAAATTTCCTCAAGTCTGCCGCTGCTACCGATTAACGGCAAGGTTCCCAGAAGGCTGGCAGCGTTTTGTTTTATAAATATCAGACCAAGAGTGAACCAAACTTAATTCAAATTTAGTAGGTAGATAGGTATATTATAATTTTCATATTCTATGACCGTACTAACTGCACTGTTACGAGCAAGTCCATTTATTATTATGAAAACAGTCCAAAATCGTTATACAGAAAACTATTTAGTATAATGAATATATGAAATCAAAATACTCTTAGGCAACATAATTTTTTGGTATGTCAAATATTCCACTGCAGTTTACCTGTAGACTTTTCGTTGTAAAAAACTTATTTTACTTTTTAAAAGTCATTAAGTACGAATTATTATAGTACAGTCCTCTTAATTAAAATATGTTCTCGCTTACGTACTTTCATTAAGCACAGGTATCCGTTCTACCTAAGCTTTACTTATTGGCTGAGTTCGTAGCTCGTAGTTCGCTCGTAGCTCGTAGCACGTAGTTCGCTCGCAGCTCGTAGCTAGGTTTTGAGTTCGTGGATGGCAATAGGAGCTTAATTTGATACGAACCTGGGACAAACTAGGCCACTTGAATCACTAAGTGCTAAACAATCGAACAATATTCGCGGATTATATGAGTATGTGTCGCAGTGAAAAAGAAATATCTGAGTATCCCGCTATAAATTTTCGGTTTTTATTCAATTTCCTTGGTTCAATAAATAGCGATTTATGTAAATATTTTTATACGTCACTAGCTTACCTACTGTAGTTATTAGAACTACGATATTATATATCAAATCGAGAGATCAATAGCAGTATGATACAATAATAATAATTCCTGCGATTTTAAATTCTTATATTTTAGTTATGCAGATGGATATTTAAAAAATATTAATAAAAAATATTTATATTCTTTTACCAGGAAATAATTTTAAAATATAGTTTCTAGAGTTCCGTACCTCAAAAGAAAATAAAACGGAATCCTTATAGAATCACTATTTTGTCCGTATGTCTGTCCGTCTGTCAAGACCCTTTTGTTCAGGAACGCGTAAAGATATCAAGCTGAAATTAATATCAAATACTCAAGTAAGCAACCTCTTGAAGCAGTAAAAATATCAAACTTCTAATTCAACGCAATCAAAGATATGGCCGTTTATGCCGCATATTTTGACGCTCGCAAGGGAATCAAAAAATCGGGTACTTCCCGTTGACCTAGAATCATAAAATTTGGCAAGAAGCAATGCCATGTAGCACAAGTAAAGGAAGAAATCCGAATACAATAAATTTGTAACTATATCGCAAAAAAAAATGTAATGTAATAAATAAAAAAGGGGAAAAATCTTCAAGACTCGATTCCCGTGTTGAACGAACTATTTACATACCTACAAGTTTGTACGGAACCCTCTCAGTGCGCGAGTCCGACTAGCACATAGATGGGTTTTTAATAAGAAAATAATTATTTAGATTTTAATTTAGTTTAACGTATATAATAAATAAATTAAAATAATGTTTTTTAGGCTAATCGCCGTGGTGTTAGAAAAAAGCCGTAGTGGGTTGTGATACATGAAGAACCCCACTTTTTTTCTTGATGAAGGTATAGATTAATACCTGGATCCGTATTTCTACTGAATTTTAAAGTGCTGGCTTTTTGATACACAAAAACATCATGAACAGAAAGATACCTATCGAGCTACCTAGTAATATATAAGTCAATGATACCAACTCTATCCGCATGAGCTCGTGTGCCGCTTGTTGTAGGTTCATGCCCCAGTAGTATTTGAGTCGTTGATTGTGATGATAAAGATGCAGCTTATTATTTTCAATTATTCCATAATTATTCTATTGATTATTCGCAATGTTTCTTTTTTATGTCAATAGGTTGACATACGGCAGACGGTCCACCTGATGGTTCATGACCATGGATACAAAAGTCCTTCAGTCGCATACGGCTTATCCGATTTGGTGTTTTAAACTGTATTATATTACAGTTGATCCCACGGTGGTCCCATAAAATGTCATGATCTGACCTTGAAGATAATGATGGAATTCCTCAGCGAAAAAGAGCGCTAGGATTGCGATTGCAGCAATTGATTCAATATTTTCGCCAATTTATCAATGATGTGCATATCCTCGGTCAGGACTAATCTTCGAAATGATCTAATGATCGAAAATGCATATCTTCGGCTGACTATGAAAACCTCGCAAATCATTCGCAAATGCATTGCTCCAAATTTTACAGGAGAAGGAAAACCCTATGGTATTATTTTTTTTAGGAAGTCGAGTAAAATATGCGATGGATTTTTCATGTGTATAACATCACTCAGATAAATGTTTGCATACACAATTTGCCTAAAAGTGCTATACTATGGTACCAAATGTAATTTTTCTTCTCCTGTAAAATTTTAAGCAATGCACTTGTGAGGTTTTCTTAGCCCGCCGACGATATGAAACTCAAAATAGAAAAATAAAAACCTTATTACAATAAAATTAAACCCCCTTCAAAGAACACCATAGACTTAGGATTTCGCAACGCTTACGAAAATGTATGAAATAACGTGAACTCTTATCTGACACTGTTTTGAAGTCAACGAGAATAATCCGTTTTAGAATATGGGTATAAATATTATATGTCTGTGGTACGATAACATTTTTGGTAGAATTTTGTAACTTTGTTATTTCATACATTTCAGTGTACATTGAAGGCGCATTTTTTTGTATAATTCAATTAGTTCGCGTGGTCGTGGTCATTACATTAATTTAGGCTACTCAGTAATTCTCACTTATCTAATCCTGTTGAAGAAAAATAGAAGCTTTTGATTTATTATTTTAATCGCATTTTTTTTTTACTATAGGGTATTAATAGTTAGAATATTTATTTACTTATTTATTATGTAGTAAAATAAAGTGATAGTACATAATTCTACTTACCTACCTAGTAGTAGGTACCTTCAGTACACAATAGTTCCGACACTGTATAATAATTGTTTTAATATTCACAACTTCAGAGTACCGGCTTCTGGATCACGTAGATCCAGATAACTATTACAATATAAAGATTCTAAAATTGACTCCGAAGTCGATGTTTATTAAAATATTGTATATTTGAATAATAATAAGACTTTAGAATTTTAGTTGGTTAATCAAGATGTTATTTAAACAGAATAAACCAGTAATTTACTAGTATTAGGTATTTTATTATCTTTGTTAAGACGGTATGGCATCAGACTCTTAACCCTTGTCCAGCGGAACCTTTCCCCAACGCTACAACACCGTGACACGAACCACGCTCTAGTCTTTTTGCCATTTTTAATTAAATGAAAACTTGGAAATAAACCCAAAGTATTTCACACATAATTATTAATTTTATAGATATTACCAACCGCGTTTACGATTACGGACCAATTAAATCTTTATTATGTGAAGTGAACTTTATAAAAGTATGAACCTAAAGTAATGTTTGTATTCGGAACCTATAACATTAATTCTATTAAACACCCTGTATTTTAAATTCGTTATCTAGATAACTTACTGGGCATAACTATTTTTATGATTATAGTGACTATTTCTACTCACCATAAGAATCAAATATGATTCAAGTGGACGGATTCAAACGTCCTTCGCCATCGCCGTCACGGAGCTCGGTGCGAAGCGACAGTCGCGTATTCCGGCAGCCTCGCGTTATTCATGTAAATCGCGATGCAGCTACGATGGTAGACGGAGAAGCCAGCGGTCCCGGCTGCGACGCCGGGGGCAGCGTGGGCAATACAGCCGGTGCCGGCCTCGCCTCCGACTGGGAGTCCCGCCTCGGGCAACATGCCGCACATTTCCGTTCACGTACCTTCAGCGATGGTTTCATCAGAAATACTAGCCTCGAACTACTACTCGGCGTTGACTGCGAAGCCTGTCTCGCCCTCGCCGCACAGCGACAGCGTCTAGACGATCACATATCAAAACACAACATCGATTTAGTGTGCAATTGTAATATTCAACAGAATAATTACATGAATTACCATCGTAATGTCGTAGATCAACGAGGCCATACACTTAATATTTACGACTTGGAGAGGATCAAACGTGACACCGGCCGGAGTCAGCTCACATTGGGATCGCATCGAAGCTTGGATCGGAAGTACAATAAAAGCAAAACAGTCGGCGTTTCAAATTATATATCGAAGCAATTGATATCATATGATCCACGAAATACTCTCGTACAAAAAATTAAAAGAAAATTTTCTAATTTAAAAAAGATAGGAGGCGATGCGATTTCCAAGAAACATCAAAATGCAGTCCAACTTTCTGAGATAACATCAGGGTCGGCGAGTTCTCTCAAGAAACTATCGATGCTGTCACTAGCAGACAAGACGCAGAGAAGAGTAAATAGCCAAAGTTGTATTTTTACATCATCTGGGTTTCAATCTAAGGATGAGGTCAAAAATAAAGCTTCGACATATGAAAACTTTTCTGGTAACGTAGACCAATGTTTCGATAGACTCAGAGATTACAATGTAGGCTCAGGCATAAATAGACCGTCTGCTCAAAAAATGGTAAAAATGAGGAGCTTCGACAATAACGATGAACTTTTAACTAGAAACTCTCCCGCTTTAGAAACAATGAAGTTTTCCACTTTAGATAACCGTAATCGATGTAGAAGTATAAGAAGACAAATGTCGTACAACGATTTTCCAAGCGAACGATTTAGGGATAGATTATCGGAATCTTGGGCGCGGGAGGAAAACACGGCCGAGTCAAGAGTTACTCGCACTGATTTAGTAGATGACGATGCACAAACGTTTATGGATGCGGACGTCGTGGTTATGGGCGCTTCTTGCAATCCACGTGCACTCTGTACCTGCGAACCAAATCATGAAAAAAGGGTTACTTCTATTTTCTACGATTCACAAGTAAGTTTAGCTAGTTTTATAAAACTATTATCTTTTAAAAGACCTTTTTTAGAATACCTACGAAAATAAATGACAACTTTAACATTACATTTAACAAAAACATACATAAAGTTCGGTAAAGAGCTGTTCCATACATTTTCAGTGAGGTTTAAACTGGTCTATGGGTTTAAAATGAGTATTACGAGTAAAGTCTAATTTACGACGTGCAACACAATATACTGTGTGGAGATTACGAGATGGTATATTTTCGAAATCTAGGTTGGGTTAGTCCTCAATATAGTCCTCCTGAATTCTCGAAAATATAATATAATACTAACGGTCAACTTCGCTCGATCATAATATATATTTATTTCTATATTTCAGTGTTTGTGCCTTAGTAATTGTTGTTCAGAATGACTAACCCAATATAGGATCACCGTTGTGACTTGGTTATCACGATAACGACTTACTAACCGGAGCATAATGTGCATTAAAAATTAAAAGTTTTAAAATTTTAGGGTAAGAAGCGTGCTGCGCCCGCTCCTGACGTGACGGAGCGAGGTCAGGGGGTTCGAGCGGCTGCGTGCAGTGCGTGCAAGTCCACACAATGGTTGCCTACGGGGACCACTTCTACTACCAGCCATAGCTCAACAACCACAGGAAACTCATCTCGTTAGTCAAGCATCATTTTATAATATCATATTGATTATAAAATATAAATGATCTACATTGTTACGACATAATGAGGCATCTAGAAATTACTTGAAAGATACTCCTTTTTGTTGTGGTGGGGCATATATCAGCCGTTATTGACAACAAAGGCAAAGCAAGCCATTGTTTATTCATCTTTTTATTACCCCGCGGGAGTTTTTAACAGTGATTCGTGATCTATTAAGTGGCAACAGCGATTGTAAATCTGGACATCAGTAAAACTTATATACTCTGAGGTAAAACTCTTCAAACATAAATTGACATAATTGAATTTGTACCTACTCCAGATACGTAACAATATTACTTAAACGTTTCGATCAAAATGAGAGTAACATAATATAAATAACAGTTGCTGTTGTAAAATATATATTAAGTGTAAGTCAAAGCATTATAAAACCGGCTGCACCACCGTGATCGAGTAAGTTTGCGTTTGACAGGAAGATTATCGGAAGCCTCGTAACGAGCGATTGGTATGACCTAAATTGAATTTTCATTGTATATTTTTATACTTACATGTCAGAACATTATCAATATCAACTAATAGATAAAATACATTTATTTAAAAAACTAGTTAACATCATCAATTTATAGTTAACAAAGCTTTAAGATTTTAATATAAAAAAAAAATTAAAACTGCACAGCTTTATACATATGTACATTTTTTTTTTTTTTTAATGGAGTTAATGTTTGTTGCCAAGGAATTTTGATGAATTTTGGCAGATTTGGGTCCTATAGCTTGAATCGCGAACCTTTTTATCCTAAGAAAACGGTTGAAATCACGGGGAATAGCTTCTAAATCTATAAATCTCCTTACTGACTTGTATTTGAAATACATTAGGACTATCTGTGTGGCATCGTCGGTGGTGCTGCGTGGCTATTCTGGTGCTGGTGGCGGGCACCGCCTGTGTGGCCGGCCCCTTGGCGCTGCGGGCGCCTCCAGGAGCACCCCTCCATGAAAGACTTCGCCTTGCTGAGCGCTTACTGCACGATACACCCTTAATAGATGGACACAATGATCTACCATGGAATATACGGAAGTTCTTACACAATAAAATAAAAGATTTCAGGTAGGATTTAAGTGTTAATTTATTTAAATACTAGTCCGGAAATACTGATACTATACTAAGATCTAAACAACTCGCAAAGTGACCTATGTTATTTCATCAAAATTTAGGTTCGATAAAAATTTGTGTCTAATTATTAGGTATATTCAAAAACTTCAAATAAGATCTCTTTGTACATATTAACATGACATATTGGCTGCAATTTGATAATGGCTACAATCGCAATGTATCCAAAGGAAAAGGAGCTTAAACTATGTTCAAAGGTCAAGCGATGTGACTTCGTAAATTGATACTAAATCGCTTTATTGAACTGTAAGAGATGAAAAAATAATATTTAGATACTAAAAAAACAAGGGAAAATACCTACTAAAACCTGAATCATACTCTGAGAAAAGGTAAAGAAAATGATGTAATGATACTGCGACGATAGTACATTATCATTCAACTTATTACTCCGTACCTTTTTTGAGGAGAGAAATGGAAATAAATAAACACCGAACCGATAGATCCAAAATAGTTCCTGTAATCAAATTAAGGAAGACGAAGAACACAAAAATTAAGGAAGAGGTATATTTATTGAATAAACCAAAGACTAGTTTCCAATTTGCTTAAATTTACTCAAACGTGATATTTTGCTCGTAATAGTTCTACTAAATTAAACATTTTCAGCTTTAAAAAAATACTGTTCCTCGAATTGTTACACAACTGATCCTATACAAAATTGGCTAAAACTTTTTATTCGGTTGTACAGAAGGATTACCTTGTTTGATACATTTCGTTGTGGCAAAATCGGGTGGTTACGTAGCTAGCTTTTCCACAATCGATGTTTACTAGCTTCGTATATTGTAAGCCCATCTGGGAATCCAAAGGGAAAATAAATTGAGAATTCTGACAACAGTATTCATCAAATTTTTTACTTATCTGGGGAACTTAATATTTATGAAATGATGTTCAGATAGGTACCGAAGGATTATTTAGTATTCGAATATGCTTAGGCTAAACGGATTCTCCTTAGATTAAACTCTTCGTTACTTCTCAACTCATTTCCTATAGGTAATAGGTATTTACAGGTAAAGAAGAAGTACATAATTATTATGATCATAATATGTTGGTGATAAAAATAATAATAATACTAATAATAATAATTTTATTGTTCACAAAAAAACGATATTACAGTAATACATGAAGCCCTGTCGTCTGTGCTAGTTATATAATAACTGTGTTACAGGCGACAGTGTCTTCCCCCCTAAAGCTAATAATATTAATATATATGAAAAATTTATTGAATAATTTATAAAACAAAAATAATAGTAATTACAAGATAATTAAATAAAATGATAATTTAACATTAAATAATACTCTTGAAAAGGTAGGAACAATTTTAGATACGGCGCGAAAACGAAATCTGTTGCCAAAGGCTGTTTGTGGCATATAGGTACTTTGATCCGGTGAAACTTGAAAATACACATTCTATGAAAATTTCAACCGTCTACCTATTACGGTTCATGAGATACAGCCCACAAACAGACAGACGGACGTACAGTTGGACGGACAGCGAAGGCTTCGTAATAGGGATCCTATGGAACACTATGGGTACGGAGCCCTAAAAAATGCGTAACTGATGACCATCCAATGTGAAAGTGCTGACGATCTAGACTAGAGTATTCTAGAGGATTCTCCCTCTGCGTACCGTCCCATATGCCTATTGGACGAGGCTGGCAAGTTGTTCGAACGAATAGTTGCCGCTCGTCTCAACGGGCATCTGTCGCGCGTCGGCCCCGACCTGGCCGATAGCCAGTTCGGCTTCCGACAGGGTCGTTCGACCATAGACGCGGTCCTACGCGTCCGTTCCCTGTCGGAGCAGGCGGTGTCCCGGGGTGGAGTGGCGTTGGCGATAAGTCTTGACATCGTCAACGCCTTTAACTCTCTCCCTTGGGACGCCATTAGAGGGGCACTTGTTTACCATCAGGTGCCCTCCTACCTGCAAGGTGTGATCGGGGATTACTTGTGCGACAGGTACATTTTGTACATGGACCAAGACGGTAGGAGAATCTGGAGGGAAATCACGCGTGGAGTTCCACAGGGGTCAGCGTTAGGCCCGCTGTTGTGGAACCTCGCCTACGATGCGGTTCTGCGTGTCGATCTCCCCGCTGGCGTTAACGTTGTTTGCTATGCAGATGACACGTTGGTGGTCGCCAGTGGGGATACCTTCGAGGGGACCAAAGAGCTCGCCGAGCTTGGGGTGGAGGTCGTAGTCGCCAAAATCCATGAGTTGGGTCTAGAAATAGCGCCTCACAAGACGGAGGCGCTATGGTTCCACAAACTGCCAAGAAGCAGGGAACCACCCAACTCATGCGTCCGAGTGGGTGAGTCGGAAGTTGGGGTGGGGCGATACATGAACTATCTGGGCCTCATCCTAGACAGTCGTTGGGGCTTCGAAGAGCATTTTGATCGCCTAGTCCCCCGAATCGAGAGGGTAGCGGGTGCCATGCACAGATTGCTGCCAAATCTCGGGGGACCGAGGGAGGAAGTTCGCCGCCTCTATGCGGGGGTCATACGATCCGTAGCCCTTTACGGGGCGCCCGTATGGGCGAAGAGGCTGGCCATCCGACGCTGTAGGACGAAAATCTACAGCGTCCAGCGAAGGATGGCACTACGGGTCGTACGAGGATACCGCACAGTATCCTTTGAGGCGGTGACAATTCTGGCTCGCTTTCCGCCACTTGATATTCTGGCGGACATGGATGCGAGGGTCTATGACCGGATTCGCATCGTCCGTCAGAGCGGTGGAGGCGACCCAGAAGAGGCGATCAAACGGCAGGAGCGAATTATCGCATTCGCGACGTGGCGCGCAGACTTCGCGAGGAGCGGTTTGCGCGCAAACGCGTCGTCGGAGCAGTCCTGCCGGTCTTCGAGGCCTGGATGCAGCGACAAGGTGGACGACTCACCTACAGACTTACACAGATAATCACCGGACATGGGTGATTATCTGTATAGGATCGGACGTGAGGCGACGGCGGCCTGCTTCCACTGCAGTGGGAGCGACCAGGATTCCGCATTGCACACGCTTGCGGTGTGCCCTGCATGGGAACCCGAGCGGCGGATCCTGGTCCAAAAAATTGGACGGAATCTCTCCCTGCCAGCAGTCGTGTCGGCGATGCTGAGCGGGGATACAGCGTGGAGAGCAGTAGCCTCCTTCTGTGAGACCGTAATGGTCCAGAAGGAAGCTGCTGAGCGGGATCGGGAGAGGGGTGATCCCACCCGGAGGCGAAGCCGCCGGGGCACAAACGTGCCTCGTCGCGGCCCCCCTGCCCTGTAGCTCGGGCTTAGAATAACAGCTACGGTGTTCCCCTGCCTGTCGTAAAAGGCGACTAAACGGGGCCTTTGGGGTTGTGGGCAATCAGAGTGGGGGCTCTGTGCGCCCAGAAGCGACCCCGGGGAGGACGATGGGTCGACGTGGTCACGACTCATCGTGCGATAGCACAGCGAGGGTGCTGGGGGGAGGTGTCAGACTTCCCCCGGGACGAGCTATCAAAGCGCCGCGCTTGGAGGGGTGAGCAGGTACGCGTTCAACACGAGAGCCCGCCCCCTCTCTATAGCGCAGATGGCGACCACCGTGGGGTTTTAGTCGGTACAAGTCCGACATAACCTGGCCGCTACCCCCGAGGCGGTCGGGTATCCCATGAGGATTTCCCCACGAAAAAAAAAAAAAAAAAAAAAAAAAGAGTATTCTAGAGAGAAAAATATCTGTAATTTTTCCCAACCTGCGAAATATTTGGAGTATTAGTCATGAGTATATAATAATAGATATCCGATAAAAGATCAACCATTTAATTGTTCATGTCGCGGAACGGAAAAAATGATACCTCTAGTTTTGGTTAATGTTGACGGACATGTTGGCGTAGCGCCAAGTTGTTTGTCTGCAGCGCGCGTGGTATGAGATTCGATTCGGTTATGATACGAGTGTTTGCTACGTTGTACATATTTCGTTACGTTATTACGCGACAGCTTCTCGTTTCAAATGTCATGTGAAAGTACTTACTTACTGCTTTAGTTATTGTTTTCTACTTACCATTATGACTAAGAGTCTCGAATTAGTATCTAAGATGCAGTGTAAAGTAGCTCGCACAGGGTCGATTCTGTAATAATAATTAAAACAACTAAGTATAAAGCCAAATATATTTATTATAAAATCAAACGTCGGCTTTAAAATACTTCATAAATAATAGATATATGCAAACTTTACAACTAACTATGAAATTCGGAAATGTCCAACCCAAATACGGAAAACTACCTGAAATTATAGTTAACTTGTTTTGTATGTTGTTTACCTACTTTAGTTTCGATGAAGATCTACGGACGATATCGCCGTGGGCTACAAGTTCCTGGAGTCACACAGACTTACCGAGACTAAAGCAAGGCAGAGTCGCCGCGCAGGTAAGCCCAACACTTTAACCTCAGAGCGGCATTTCAATAAAATGCTAGGTTCCTGGTTAGTTCAAAATTTCAACATCGATGAACTCCCTTTTTATCATGAAACAAACGTCCTATGTGAACCTACAAGCTAGCTCACGTATCCCTAAGCATCAATAAAAAATCTATTATAAAACCTTTACCAGTTACTCTCTGCGCCCCGGGTTTCATATTCTGTGAGCGTGCGGTGCCGTACGACTGGTACGAGTCATGCGTGATATTTAATCAGATATGTCAAAGTGATTTTGTGCCGGCAGTTCTGGGCGGCGTACGTGCCTTGCGACGCCCAACACCGCGACGCCGTGCAACTGACGTTCGAACAGATAGATCTGATACAGCGACTCACCGACAAGTACCATCCTCAACTCACTCTCTGCACGTCCGCCGACGGTAAGATAAATAAACTTCGTGAAAATTAACTTAATGTAAATTTTATTTAGTTCCGCTCTTTTTGTATTCCTCATTAAATCGTCTTGTCTATTCTGTGTAATATAATGTAAAAAAATCTATTCGCGTAGAAAATAACAAAGTAAGTTGACCCAGCAAAAAAGTTATTTACTGCTACCATAGAGTAAAGTGTCGTTATTAGGATTTTTAATTCAGTTCGCTATTTGCATTTGTGAAGATTTATTTATTTTTAACACCAGCTATTTTTCACTATGAATCTTCTTTTAAAAAGAAGCTATGCAAAAGCACCCGGTGCTATTTGCATGGAAATCACATCGACTTTAGTCTATCGCTTGAAAAGGGAAGAATCTGAATATGAAGCCGGACAACATTACCTAAAGCGAACACATCAACACCGTGAAAAAGAATCAATTATATTCAAAATTCTTGATTCGATAATATTTCAAATATTATAGTCGACTTTTGACAAGCAGAATCCATTTGTATTTAGATTTAGTTATGCGAACGGTTGATTATTTAGACCTATGATTATGATGGATGTCACTGATCATTTGACTGGTTTTATAGCATCCCTCAAAATATTTCGGATTAATAATGAAGGCTTTACACAGCCAGAAAGGGTTGGCCATACAAACCGTCATACCGGACAACTTTTATTGTACGTAAATCGTTCGTTTTTTGTAGCGTTTTAAATAGGTAGGTACTATTATTATATCTATTTAAAATATATATAATATGGCCTTTTTTATAAATTTTATTGAATAACAGATAGTTCTTTCGCGAAAATCTAAAAGACTCTAAAATGAGTACGGAGGTTGCTTTTGCTCAAAACTCAAAACTAGATTTAGAATTAGATAATAACTATGTGGTTGCCGTTTTTCCAATTTGAGATCGAATTAAATCGGCTATAGAATAATGCTCTACAAATCCAAAGTCCCTGCAATAGAGCTATTATGAAAAGTTGAATTGTAATATAATCCGCGAAGACTTGTCATTATCAAAAATTGCTATGACATGCGAGATGTATTGCGAGGTTAACGTTTTCAGAATATCTTAGCAATTGATTTCGATAGATAGGTAATTAACCAGGACACAAAATACTGAAAAAATAACGACTTATTTAATGAAGGGTGTGTTATTTGTACGTCTTTCGCTTATATCAATCGCTTATGTTATTATTATGCTTATGTTTTAAGATTTGAATATTTAAATTAAAGATACAGTAAAATCTGGTTTGTCTCAGATATAATGGCAGCACATGCAAACCACAGGCTATGCTCATTGGTGGGTGTTGAAGGCGGCCACGCCATCGGTGGATCCCTCGGCGTTCTACGAACATTGTACCAAGTGGGAGTGCGGTACCTAACTCTAACGTCTACTTGCGACACTCCCTGGGCTGAATGCGCCTCCGCCGACCGACCCGAGCCTTCCCCACGTGGTGGACTTACACCCTTCGGAAAGGTACTTAAAACTTCTAAAACAACTTCCTCTTACAGGTTATCGAGTGTTTGCGGTCGTCTCGACGAAAGACAATTATTCCTTTTTTCTTTTTACCCGACTGACCCGGAAGGAGGGTTATATATTATGTAGTAGCGTCGACTGCCGCGGAACTTTATTTACTTACATTCGAATTCTTGATTCGATAATGTTAATCTCTTCATAAATATTTACAGGTGTGGCCAGTTAGTTAGAAGGAATGTATTTATTACTTAGTCCGGGAGAGTCGAACCCCATTTAATAAAAGCATGTATAAAATAGTAATAGCTTGAAACTTATCAGCTCATAAACTTATATAATATCATCGGTAAATAGCTACCTACACATTACTACATTATCCTATGTCAAAGATTCGGAGTATATAACTAGTAAAAACAATTTGTAGTTCAAATCTACTTAATGCATGCAAGCTGGCCTTAATAGTGTGAAGACTTACCAAATCCTTTTGGATGGGCGAAATAATGACAAACCTGCCGGATTCCTCCTACTAACTTTATTCCTAGTTATGCTACTATTACAAAGGTTTTGTCTTTTTTTATATTCACTTAGGTATTAAAAGTAACTTCTATGCATTTGAAAATGTATAGGTAAGTATAGTTCCTGAAGTCAAAACAGAAATAGTGAAGATCGAGACGGAGACGTTGCTCGCGCGTTGTGTAGAGTGAGTGAGCCATAATCATAAACATCCTGGCGCACAGTAATATTCCGCTTTGTATGAACTCGGGCTGTTCGCGAAGGCAGTTCTTTGTTTACCTGCAACGATACTTTTCGAAATATTTCCTTTTGTTAAAACCACTCGCTGCGTGTAACGCACCTACAGGCTACAGAGCTAAGCACCACTTACCTACCTACTATTGGAAGAATGCTCTTTTTGATACATCTAGATACAAAGATATACACTCTAAATCATATTATACCTCTGAATTACACTTTCTAAGAGTACTCTGTACTCTATATTGGTTGTATTGAGAAATCCAGCAGTTGGCATATTCATAAACTATTATAGCCAGTCCGCTTCATATGTCTTCATCACAATCTCTACTTCATACCTACAATGTGTCACTAAGTAAAAAACTTATACGATTGTCGCATTTGTAATTTGTCGACCACTATTCTGCATTCACGAAACACAATGGTTCCAAGAAAGTCTGAAATTAATTTAAGCTACTCAAACCTTAACTTAGTTCAATACCTACCAAGTGGAACAATAGAGCACTTTATGATAAATATTCATGGCTCGCAGGAGTTTTATTTGAAGTTCATTCCAATGCCTCGTTAATTTCAAGAGAACTGAGATTTAGGACTGAATTCTTTTAACTTCCGAAGGTAGGAAAGGAAAAGTTAACAAAGGTTTCTTATAGGTGCATAAGCATAAAATACTTATACTCATTAGATACCTACCTACTAATTTGTATAAAAAAAGAAAACAATATTTGAAGTTTTTAAGACTTCCAATGTTATAAAATAACAAGCAAGAGTACCTACTTACTTCAGTCAGTCAGCAGACTGATTAATTGTTGGAATAATTGACTGAGAGCGGTTCATAGAGCCTAAACATGAAATTAGGAGGATATATAATATTCCTTTTGTAACATTTTACGAAATAACGTAACTACTGCGGAGCGGAAAGCTAGTGTTTTCTAATAAATGGAATATACAGGTAAAAAAAAATATCAGACTACCTAACTTCTTTTTTTAAATTATACTATGTCACCACGGTATGTACCTATGATAGATTTATTTCTTAGCAAAATGAATGGGAAAAGTTTTTTTCGATGTGACATTTCTAGTAGGTACCCTAACTTGGCCCCATAGATCTTTTTGATCCTTGGCGAAGACAGGATCGATTAAGCTAAAATCACCGTTTTCTTGCTGTTTTTCAAAATCTGCAAATCCAGATAGCAATAACTCAAAAAGTAATGGATAGTCTCCTTAGACCATATTCGCGTGGCTTAGGCCCTTATGGTAGTTGCCCTTACTGACCCGTCTCTACTTTCCGTCCTAAGTACAGACATAGGAGATATTTTATGATAAATACATTATTATTTACAACAAATATATACAAAATACTTATTATAATATTGAGTAAATTTAATATATAGTAGGTAGTTAATGAAGGTATGTAAACTATAGATCGTGGTGAAGGAGATGAATCGACTGGGGATGCTAGTGGACCTGTCCCACGTGTCGGAGCGCACGATGCGCGACGCGCTGGCTGTGTCGCGAGCTCCGGTGTTATTCTCGCACTCATCAGCACGCGCTCTGTGCAACGTCACGCGCAACGTGCCAGACACCGTGCTGCGACTCCTAGCTGCCAACAAGGGCCTAGTCATGGTTAACTTCTATACATCATTCCTCACCTGCAGAGAGACTGCGACGGTGCAAGATGCTATAGGTGAGTGTATGGCATTCACACAAGTATCTAATATTATACCTAAATAATCTGAACTAGTTACTAATAAATAAAAATGAAGAGTCTTTTGTAAAGGCCAAGTCAAAGGGACACTTACTAAATGCATTAAGAAAGTATATACGGTACTTATACCAAAAACCTTTTTTTTTTTTGTCTGTCTGTCTGTTTGTTCCAACTAATCTCCGAAACGACGGGACTGATTTTGACGGGACCTTCACTGGCGGATGATGGAGTAACTTAGGCTTCCTTTATTTTATAAAAATAATTAGGGTGTCGCACCAAAAAATATACTGTATGCGAGTGAAACCGCGGGGGTCCGCTAGTACCTAATAACAATATGATAATCGTGTATTTTTAGGGCAAAAAACTAAATTGTTAATGGATATTTTTTATAGCGCACATAAATCATATACGCGACGTGGCTGGCGTAGACAGTGTAGGTTTGGGCGCTGGCTATGACGGGATCAATTAGTGAGTGTTCATGCTAATAACGTGACCCGATAAAGAATGGATAAGTATGAATAGCAGGCAAAATATATCTACCAAAAAAAAAATGTTAATGAATTTCATTATCTTTAAATGTTTTTTGCTGTTCAATTAAGAAGTACCTACCTCTAGGTAGAAGGCGCCATATCCATTCTTTATTGAAAGAATATATTACATATTTTTGAAGTAGTAAATAATTATTGTCATCATTAGAACCCAAATCATAATCATCACATGAATTGATTGATTTTTTCAGTACACCTCAAGGATTAGAAGACGTCTCATCATATCCTTTATTGTTCGCGGAATTGATGGAAGAGGGCTGGAGCATAGAGGAACTTCGTAAGCTAGCTGGCCTGAACCTTTTAAGGGTGATGGCAGCAGCAGAGCGAGTCGCCAGCGAGTTCGCCGCCGCCCGTGTTGCACCCTACGAAGAAGTTCCACCGCGCACTTTCGATGCCCATAATTGTTCTAGCCAAGATCTCTGAATCTTCGTTGTCGTAAACAACTTTTGTAAATTTACATCTAGTCGCAAAAATTAAAATTACGTGCTTAATATTTAGCCTAAAAAAACGTATCCCACGCTGGATTGTGTGAGAGAGAAATGTCTGTCCCAATATTGTGAAAATCCACTCGAATGTTCAGAACCTGAAATCCAATTAAAATAATGACATACAGGAAGTTAGAAAACATTGTGGCTGCCAATGATGTACCACGTAATTCCAAGCTTTAAAATGTAGTTTTGTATAACTTGATAATACTCGTAATTAAGACTAACTTATATTTTTTTTATTTTATTCTCTAATATCATCAAATTGAATTTGAATAGAAAATCGATCGATGGAGAATTTATAGGAAAATTTAACAAATGTTTAAGTAGAACAGTTATTTACCCATTCCCATTGCTCTATTTATATAACTTATGTCATGTTATTAAAGTTTTAAATTATTATAGAAGCGTTGATTCAAAGATATGAAACAGAATTAAAAATAGTGTATGAAGTAAATGTTATAAATTAATACAAGCTCATAAAAACAAATAGAAGCAAATTATTTATTAGGTATAATCTATGATCCATTTAAGAAGATTTGCAGTAATATAAAGAACCTATTATAGCTATAATACTTCTTGAAATCGTTCAACCATACCTTGCTACGTTGCTAGGTATATTTTTAAAGATTTCTGAACAATTATATGACTGTAACCCATTCAATAAAATTATGTAGAAATCTTAGTATAAACTTGATGCAATCCGCCTTAGCATAATTAAACAATAGTACTTATTATAAGAATAGGCAGGTGCAATATGCATTTATATGTAGATTTTGTATTAACATCCAAAAGCATAGCACTTTATAAAACTCTGACTCAATAGTACTTACTTAAGTAAGCCTTTTACCAACAATAAGATACACCGCGCCCAACTAATCAAAAGCAACGGAGTTAATTGTTAGTATACTTGGGTCTTAATATTTATAATTCATATTTGTGTACTCGTAGTACCCACCCCTAATTAACTTGTACGCTTGAAAGATAAAGTAAATAAATAGCTAGGCATATAACGTGTATTAGGTACCTTAGATAAATTACATGTTTGAAATCTCGGTTTGAACATGAACTTTTTAAACAATTACATGTTAATAATTATTATTATCGACGACCAATAGTAGTAAATCCTAGCTGATTTATACCTTTAATTAGAATTAAAAATTATTTAAATACCCATTTCGGAATCAATCGCCCGCATCTAGTTAGTAACAAAAGCTTATACCTATACAAGGTACAGTAACGAGAGATTTTCATACTACTACCATTTTATGTTTATAAATGTCGAAGCAGCGATCCTATGATCGATTCTTTAATTCCTATAATGCAATATTAATAGTAATGTAAATAAATTATTGTTGTAACGGTAATAATAGACGGATCTTAAGACTGAAGATGGTTCACAAGTAATTTAGTAAGTATGTTCGTTTACTAAGATGTTATATAAGACTAACGATATATCATACATACATCTTAAGATGTGTTTATTATTCCTTTTAGGAAATTTGTTGGTTTCGTCAACTATGAGTAGGAATTTGCTAATAACTTATTTTTATATCTTTCTCAAACATTGAGAGGGGTCATTTGCAAACATATCTAATTTAAATACCTAATTAAATATACCCTTGACTTTAGTATGTTGTAATTAGCTATAATTTTTGTAATTATATTATACATAGTCACTTAATTATTATACTAAAGGACTAGTTGAAACAAAATCCGGGGCTCGCGTCTTTAAAGACGGACTTCATCGCTCAACAGCGCTTGTACCATTTGCTGCATTACAAATTCATACTTTCATAGAAAATCTGAAACGCAGTTCCCTGGGCGTTTGTTACAACGAATCCCTAAGTACCTAGATGATATAGAAAGCGGACAGGCCACGTGACAACCGACAAAATGTATTGCGCTCTATGTAATGAAATATAACAAGCAGAAACCACTATGTTAAAACTTGAGGCCTGTTCGTTTACTAAATAAACCCCCGTAGGATGAGGCCAGACTGGACTGGGAAACTACAGCATGAAACAGCCTAAAACTGAGGCCAAACGAGCGCAATTTTGTAAGTTGCGCAGTTTTTTTCGTCGCGTTGGTGGCCTACGACGACCCAAATGATTACATTGCTGACAAATAAGGTTTAATTATATGACCGATTTTAAGCAATGTAAGTAGGATTACGTTCGTCTGGTCTCAGCTTTAGATATTTTAGATTTTTATCACGTAAAACAAAAGTAAATTTTACATGGACAATATACCTATTTATTTCAAGTGTCATATATCGAGGATCGACCTATTCTTTCACCAAAAATCACGAGTAACCTAAGTTACAATACAATACAATTTGTAGAAGCTATATACAGTAAGTTGACTTTGAAAACCAATTTTTTTTTGAGAATTCATATTGGTTCCATAATAAAAGTTGTTCAGCATCCCAACATAGGTTTAGAAAATATGCCATCTCGAAATCTCCACCTGTTATGTAAGTAACTAGCTGTTTTATCCCCGTTGCCGGAAAAAAGTGGCCTATGTCCTTTTCCATAACATAGGCTATCTGCGTGCCAAATTCTGTCGTAATCAGTTGCGTAAAAGCATAACAAAAAAACAAATAATATTAGTAAGGATAAGGATCCTCGATGTATGACATCTAGCCATCGACATTTATCGAAAAAATCTTTCTAACATATTATCCAATGTAATTGTTCGAAACAACCAATTTTATGTAACTTTGTGGGTAAGTATTTATTCAATTCTGGGAAACTTCAAACTACAAATAAATGTAAAATCAGCTTTTTATTTATAATCAATTCTATCCGTTTCACATCCCTTCCTGCTGGGATTTTCAGATTTCAGCAAAACTATAACGATTTTGTCTCTCCAATGTCAAAGTAAAAAAATGTGTAAACGATTTTTATCTACTGTAATACCAATAGTTAGTCTGCTATAGAAAAAATAATTTTAAAACAACATCTAGAATAAATAGTTTTTTTTTTATTTTAGTCCTTCCGTAAAGTAAGAGCCTTCTTATGATATTTGATATTTCCACCATCGACAGCTTTCGTTAGTTTTACAGTTGGCCATAGGATACCTAATTACAATTATTGGTGGTAACCAATGATATTATAATATAGTATAATATCATTGGTGGTAACTAACTACCTACCTACAAAATATTACACTAATTTTGAGACATACCTATTGATACACCACATAATAAGTTTCATATGCAATCGGTATCGAACAATTACATTTAGTGATGATAAAATTACAATCATTAGCATTTATTTAAACATGACCAGCTAAAGCTCGAAATGAAATAAACTCTAGATAATTAAAATACAATCAAGTGTTTCAATTTTTTTTCTTCTTCTTCCCAAAATCGAAATAATTTGAAACATAAGTTTGGATATATGTATATAGGGGTTAAAGCACAGATTACTAAATAGTTACTACGTAACAGATAAATCACTCCATACAAAATTTACAATACCTACTGTTATAATAGCCTACTTTTTTGATTCGCTAGACGTTGCGAACGAAAATGCACCTAAGCTTACGAGCGTAAACTGAGTTTTGCTTTGTAGCTACTCGCCGCCGCGTGGTTAGCGTGGATTGCCAGGGATGCCTCTGTCGATAAAGATCTCAGTAGGTATTTACAGTACTTACACTTTATGAAATCAAAAAGTAAAATGCTTTTTAATTTTTCAGCAAGTTGTTTAAAATAAAAAGTTTCCTACGAGTGTTTTATTTTTATATAGATAGCTGACCCGACAAACGTTGTTCTGCCATATCGACGCGATTTCGTTTGCGTGGTGTTGTACCCTATTCCGTATATCGTAAGCATCGAAATAATAAAACTATATTTCGATGATCGTAAGTTTTGCTCGTCACGTGAACAACTTATTTGGTGAGTGTAAAGAAAAGGATAGAAGAAGAAATAGAGAAGTAAAGGGCACATTTAATCTACATTAAATACATAAGGTAAAGAACATATTTAACTGGATAAGGATCAATTCTATATTGGTCAAAATAGCTTTGCAAATAACCTTCTGAATATGAATATTTTTTAGGAGATAGGTATATTCCACCACGGACTTTTCTGTAGACATATTGAAGACCTGCAATTCTTTACGACATTAAGCATTTTTCTTTCTTTCTTTCATTTTAACATCAATGGTTTTTTCGCAGTGCACGCGATATTAGGAATTTTATAAGTATTCTTTTTTACACCTTGGGAAGTTTTCGTAGGGATACCTATTTTTGTAAAATTAGATATAGTCTATATATATATATATATCTTTTTATATTCTGGTTTCTTGCTTTTTATATTTCTTGTACCTACTCGCCGATGTTCGTGACTCACGCGTCACAAGGTGCCGACAGAATACCAGTGTTGTGGGTAGCTCCCACAACTTTATACTGAGTCGGGGCCTTTTTTTACACCGCGACGCACAGATTTTTATTATTATTATTGTTGCTACTGTTTTATTTTTCTTTATTATTGTTATTATTCTGTGCGTTCTGGTGGTTTTTTTTTTTTTTTTTTTTTTATATCTGGCTATCATATACAAAAATATGTTTTGAATCCGACTGTTTAAAAAAACAAAAAAACTCTTCCGCTTTATTACTTATATTAATATAGTACCTATATGTAGATTAATAAAATATTGCTTGTCGAAATTCACAATTATTGAACCTTATTGTGGAGAATACTCGGAATCGAACAAAAAGTTTAAAAAAGGAAACTAGTACATACAAGGGGAGTTAAATGGTATATTTTCATAGTTCAAATATCGTGCAACCGGGATTCATATTTTGATCAAAGTACAATAAATGTGGCCTCTATATCTTTTACATGATTATAAAAAGGTACTTTAAACCTTCCATAGAAAGAACAACAAACAGTTCGAGCGAAATATATGCGTACGAACGCGCCACGCGACTGTCGACAGTCAACTGAGAAATGGACTGGTGACGGTCCGGCGGCCGGTAGGCAATTATCGCGCGCAAGTACATGGAGTGAGAGATGCCTGGTTAAAGTATGAAATTGTCGATTTGTACTGAGAAATTGTTTTTTTTTTTAATTTAACATTTATTCATATTCAATATATATATCAAAATAATTACCATTATTATCTTACATTGCTGCCATTTAATAGGAAGGTTATTTATGCCTTTGCGATAGAACTCTGGTGACCTAGATTCGACAAACTGTGAAAGCATTTTGTACTGCCTCCTGAGAAGAAAACTTTATATCACGTAGAAAATTGTCCAAGTCACGAAAAAAATGGTAGTCCGTTGGACTCAAGGTCTGGCGAATACGGCAGGTGAGTAATGGTTTCTAATTGTAGTTCCTGTAGAGTTAACGGTACGGTTTCTCGTACTGTATGAGGTCTCGCGTTATCGTGGGGCAATACTTAATGGTGAAGATCGATTCATGAGTCGGGGCTGTTTCACTGCTAGTTTTGCTATCATTGTTCGGAGTTCGGCACAGTAGACATCTACCGTTATTGCTTGACCAGATCGGAGAAAGCTATAGTAAATAACACCATGCTGAGACCACCATACAGTTACCATTACCTTTTTATTGGTAAGTTTTGCTTTAGGATACTGTTGCGGCGTTTGAACTGGGGTCAGCCATTGCATTTTTCGCTTACGGTTATCGTAAAGAATCCACTTTTCATCACAGGTCACAATTCGATCCAATATTCCTTTATTTCTGTATCGATTCAACAAGGCAAAATAAGTTTCAACACGCGTTTCTTTCTGCAGATCAGTCAAATCATGAGGCGCCTGAGGCACCCATTTTTCATATTTTTTTATTTTATTGATTTAACGCAAATGAGTCAATATTGTTGATTGTTAGCATATAAAAAATAAGTTAATTAAAAATGTAAGTAATAATGGTTTTAAAAGACTGGTAACACTGTTAATAGAGAACCTAAATTAATATCGGTGGTGTCTCTGCTATAATAAAAAATGTAAGAACGTGTTTTGTGTTTTATATGATCCACGGGCCCCGACAGGTTATGGGCGCAGCAAGCAAGAAATGTAAAAAGTGCCTAAAGAACAAGAAAAACATAAAATACCAGTGATTAAAAAATAACAACAAGTTCACCAAATAAACATAAAAATGGACAAAGAAGAGATACATATAGAAAAATTAAAGGACAGTGAGAGTTTTCTTCTATGGAAATTCGAGTTTAACATTTATGTAAAAGCGGCAAAACTGAGTGAAGTTTTATCTCCTCATGTCAAAGATGACGAAAAAAAGATGGACGAATTTTTAACAAAGGATGCTAAAGTACAAAAGATTATTATAAACACAATAGACAGAAAGTTGAAAGGTCACATTTTAGGATGCCAAAATGCCCTAGAAATGTTCACAAAATTATGTGAAATATTTGAAGGAACAGAACAGCGAAATAAGTCATCATTGTTACAAGAATTTTTCAATTTCAAACAAGACAACAGATCTCTCACACAACTAATTTCAGATATAAAAAACCTACAGTTTCGACTTAATCAGATTGGTGAAAATATTAATGATGATATGGTTATGTCAAAAATACTTACATGTTTACCGAGCAACTTAAATCATTTTATTACTGCATGGGAATCAACATCAGATGAAAAGAAAACACTCACAAACTTAACTAACAGATTACTCAGTGAGGAAAATAGAACAGAAAACAGAAAAGCAAAAATAACAGAAAATCAGATGGTTTTCCAAGCTACTAATAAAAGAAATTCTAACATTAAATGCTTTAAATGCAACAAAACTGGGCATGTGAAGAAAGATTGTGGAATGTGTGCCATTTGCAAGAAATTTAATCACAATGAAAAAGACTGCAAGTTCAAAGAAAAACAGTGTTCAATATGTAAGAAAACCAATCATAATAAAGAAGATTGTTTCTTTAAAATTAAAACTAAAACAGATGCAGCATTTTTCACTAAAACAATAAAAAAGGAATCAAAGAGCAAAGAATTCATCGTGGATTCAGGCTGCACAGCTCACATGACCAACAACATAAAAATACTGACAAACCTTGAAAACAAAATATCAAAAGTGTTAACAGCCAATGACCAAACAGTTGATGTACAGGGCCAAGGAACTGTAAAAGGTGATGTTTGCCAATTGAATAATACCTTGTTTGTACCGGACATATCACAGAACTTGTTGTCTGTGAATGCAGTCACTAATAACCAAGGAACAGTTGTGTTCTCAAAAAATAATGTTAAAATATACAAAGAATCAAAGTTGATATTAACAGGAAAGAAAGAAAATGGTTTATATAAAATTAATTTAAATGAAAAATATATGAGAGAACAGACTTTATTAGCGATGGAAAATGGGACAGCTTTAGAATGGCACCGTAAACTTGGTCACCCAGGAAACACAGTATTAGAATTATTACAAAATGCTGTAGATGGCATAAAAATATTAGGCTCTACCAAACTAGATGAAAAATGTGAAATATGTATACAATCAAAGCAAGCTAGACTACCTTTTAATACAACTAGAACCAGAGCAGAAAGAATTTTACAACTTATACACACAGATGTTTGTGGTCCATTTGATATCAATACACATGATGATAAAAGTTATATACTTACCATAATAGATGACTTCAGCAACTTTACAAAAATCTATCTTATTAAATACAAAAGTGAAGTACAAGATTACATAAAACATTACATAGAAGAATCTGAGAGAGAAATGAATAAAAAAGTGTCTTGTATAAGATGCGACAATGGAGGTGAATATACCAGCAATGAGTTTAAGCAATGGTGTATGAAAAAAGGAATAAAAATAGATTATACAGTACCTTATTCTCCTCAATTGAACGGTAAGGCAGAGAGAATGAATCGTACACTCTTAGAAAAAACTAGAGCATTACTGTTTGATTCAAATTTAATGAAGGAAATGTGGGGTGAAGCTATGTATTGCGCAGCATACATACTAAATAGATTACCAACAAAAACCTTAACAAATAAGACACCTTTTGAAATTTGGCATGGTAAGAAACCCAACATATCAAACATGCAGAAATTTGGTTCTACTGTTTATGCTAAACAATTACAACCAAATCTTAAGAAACTAGATTCAAGAACTAAAAAACTAATTATGATAGGATACACTAATAACGGATACAGATTGTGGAATTCAACAGAAAGAAAAATAGAAATAGCAAGAGATGTTGTAATAATTAATAATAACAAAGATACAGAGATAAATGAAGAAAATAAAGAGAAAAATATAAATAAAAAGATGGAAAATATACCAAAAATTTTAACAAATGAAAATCAAATGGAAGAAGAAGAATACAGCGATAATTACAATAATGATAATAATATAAGTACAACAGAAAATATAACAGGAATAACTGAAAGTGATGAAAATATAGTAGAAACAGAATATAATATTGAAGAAACAAAAAAATGTAACAGAAGAAGAAATAGAAGAAACAGAGAATGAAACAGAAGAAAATACTCTAAGGAAAAGCAAAAGAATTACAAAAAATCCAGAATATTTACAAGATTATGTACTACTTACCTATAATGAAGCTATTTCAGGCACAGAAAGTGACAATTGGGAGAAGGCAATAAAGTCAGAAAAGGAATCTCTACAAATAAATAATACATGGCAAGTAGTTGATATAAAAGAAGCAAAAGGTAAGAAAATCCTATCTAATAAATGGGTCTTTCGTAAAAAAGATGATGGAACCTACAAAGCAAGGCTTGTGGTGAGAGGTTTTGAGCAACATGGTTTAGACTATGATGAAATTTATAGTCCAGTGGTAAGCCAATCAGCACTTAAAACTTTATTTGCTTTAGCCGCTCATAATAATTTTGAAATCCTTACTTTTGATGTTAAAACTGCATTTTTGTATGGGGAATTGACTGATGAGAATGTTTATATGCACATACCAGATGGTTATGAAAAAGATCCTAATAAAATTTGTCATTTAAATAAAGCATTGTATGGGTTAAAACAGGCACCTATTACTTGGAATAATAAATTCACTAAAACTATGTCAAGTTTGGGTTTATTACCTATTAAAACTGATAAATGTGTATTTACAAATAAAGATAATACTGTAATCATTGCTATTTATGTAGACGATGGGTTAGCTATTGCTAAAGAAAAACAATTGTTAATTAATGTACTAAACTGCCTTAGCAAAGCATTTGAAATAAAAATTTATGAAAATCCAAAGAGTTACATAGGTTTAGAAATAATAAGAAATAATGAAGGTATTAAATTAAATCAGAAAAATTACACAGATACATTATTAAAAAGATTCAACATGAGTGATTGCAAACCTTGTAAAATCCCTGGAAACACAGATAGAAAGATAGAGACAGATTTGACAATACAGACAAAATTTCCTTATAGAGAACTAGTTGGAGGATTATTATATTTATCCACTCGTACTAGACCCGACATAGCACAGGCAGTTAATGAAGCTAGTAGAAAAATAGAAAATCCAAACAGTACAGATATTATAGCTGTTAAGAAAATATTAAAGTATTTAGCTGGAACAAAGGATAAAGGTATTAATTTCAAGAAAGGATGTAAAGATTTAATCTTAAATGCATATTGTGATGCAGATTATGCAAATGATGTTATGACTAGGCGTAGTATAACAGGCTATGTAATAATGTTTTCTGATGGACCAATCTCTTGGTGTTCAAAAAGGCAACCAATTGTAGCATTATCTTCTACAGAAGCTGAATTCATCTCTGCAGCAGATTGTTGTAAGGAAATATTATACCTAAAATCTTTCCTGAAGGAATTGATTCCATTTAATTTAAAAACAATACTAAATATAGATAATCAAAGTTCTATACAACTAATTAAGACAGGTTCGTTTAATAAAAGATCAAAACATATTGATGTGAGATATCATTTTATTTATGAAAACTTTGTAAAAGGGAATTTCATTGTAAAATATTGCCCTACTGATCAGCAAGTAGCTGATATACTCACAAAGCCATTGTTGAAAAATAAATTTGAAATTCATTGTAATAAAATAGTGAAATAAGTAGTTACTTATTAAAATTAGATAAGCTATAACATAGAATTATAAGTTATGTTATTTAAAAATATAAGATACCTACATTGATGTGTAATAACTTAGATTGAACTGCTATGAGTAGCTGATCTAGAATTCATAGTATAGAAGTAGTGATTTAATTATAAGTTTATAAAGTTAAAGATAAATTGTAATTGTTAGACAACTATATTAAAAAATGTTGCAAGTAATTAAGATAAAAAGATAAGAGTATTTTTTGAAAATATTTTTGTAATTAAACTCATTAATAAAAATATTGTTTAAAAAATAGGAGAAGGTGTTAGCATATAAAAAATAAGTTAATTAAAAATGTAAGTAATAATGGTTTTAAAAGACTGGTAACACTGTTAATAGAGAACCTAAATTAATATCGGTGGTGTCTCTGCTATAATAAAAAATGTAAGAACGTGTTTTGTGTTTTATATGATCCACGGGCCCCGACATTGATAAGGTAACATTAAACCATGCCGCTATTCCTGGGTAGTTTGGTTTGGTTGGAACTTGTATTCAAAAATCACTAAAATTTTCGAAGTATCCATCTTTCTTGTCTAGCTGAATAAAAAAAAAACAACTGAAAGTCGATAATCGAAGGGTGTACATTTTTTAAAAGAAGAACTTCATAGGTACACCATGTGAAAACAGTTTCACTCAAACCATGAAGGTTCTTTGTCAATTCGAAGTAGGTACACACGGCAACACATCAAGCTATACATTTCCAGTATAAGCTGATCTCGCATTGTATAGGATTTCCGTACGGCAATTTCATACTTTAACCCCTATTATTAGCAAACCTTTAACTTTCCGCTCCGATGAAGGAAAAAATAATCATACATAGCTACGCATTTTTGTCTGAAGGTGAGAAGGCTGCAATCAAGCAGGCAGTCTGTCAAATGGTAAAAAGCTACCGTGGTCTAAGGCCTAGAAAGAGAAGGCTACTGGCTCTCAACGATATTTTTAAATTTGCCGCGCTTTTTAAGTTTTTTTTTTATAATCTGTTCATGACCATGGATACAAAGTCCTTCAGTCGCATATATTTTATTTATATCACTTTCATATAATCCTCATAATCCTAATAAATCATATAATCAGGCACCGTCCAGTCATATTTTAGTAAAATGGTGGTAATTGTACTACTTCCACGGACTTTTTGAAACAACTTGTAAAGTCACGAATAGTCACGATACACATAATTCATTTCATTTCACTTCTCTGGTGCACATGGATTGATCTGTATTGGATAAATTACCACCGATAATATGCAGTAAAACTCAAAATAGGTACACGAATTTATGAAAATATAAATGAAAACGCAACGTCACTCTGCAAGTTCCCGCCAAAAAGTCCCGCTAAATAAATCTCTACTTTCGATTGCCACACTCAAGAATATAATCTAATAATATATATAAAATGCTTTTGTGGGTACGTAAATACGCAGTTTTCTCAATCACCACCAACCCCAATCAACTTCCCGTTGGGGTGGTAAATACCCCTTGGTCTCCAGGTGGTAGTGAGGGAGTTTGGTCGCGGTGGCTTGAAGGGGGTGGTTGTGGGTGGCGAAAATGTTAAAACATATATTGCTGTCCTTTTCTAACGCATGAGGACTTCTGAAAAGATCTCAAAATTTCTGGAATGGAAAGTTCCAAAATGTGTAAAACGGTTATAATCGATCTGGAATGTTCTAGAAAGTTCAACAAATATCTGGAATGATCTAGAAAATTCTAGAGTGAATGCAAACTATTATAATCGATATAGCATGTTTTGAGAAAGTTCTACAAATTTCTGGCTTCATCTAGAAAGTTTCAAAATGTCCAAAACTGTTATTATTGAGTTAGAATGTTCGAGAACGTTCTAGAAATTTCCAGAATGATCTGGAAAGTTTCAAAATGAGTGCAATTTATTATGATCGATTTAGAATGTTCTAGAAATTTCTAGAATGATCTAGAAAATTCCAAATTGAGTGAAACTGTTATAATTGATCTGGAATGTTGTTGAAAGTTCTAGAAATATCTGGAATGATCCAGAAAATTCTAGAATGAATGCAAACTATTATAATCGATATAGAATGTTTGAGATAGTTCTACAAATTTCTGGCTTCATCTAGAAAGTTCCAAAATGTCCAAAACTGTTATTATCGAGTTAGAATGTTCAAGAACGTTCTAGAAATTTCCCGAATGATTTGGAAAGTTCCAAAATGAGTGCAATTTATTATGATTAATTTAGAATGTTTAAGAAGGTTCTAGAAAGTTCCAAAATGAGTGAAATATTTAGAAAGTTCTAGAAAATTCTAGAATGAGCACAATAAGCGATTTAAAAAGTTCGATAAAGTTCTAGAATGATCTAGAAAATTCTAAAATGATGCATGAGGACTTCTGAAAAGAAATTTCTGATATGTCTAGAAAGTTCCAAAATGTGTAAATATCTGGAATGATCTAGAAAATTCTAGAATGAATTCAAACTATTATAATCGTAGAAAGTTTGAGAAAGTTCTACAAATTTTCTGGCTTCATCTAGAAAGTTCCAAAATGTCTAAAACTGTAATTATCGAGTTAGAATGTTCGAGAACGTTCTAGAAATGTCCCGAATGATCTGGAAAGTTCCAAAATGAGTGCAATTGATTATGATCGATTTAGAATGTTCTAGAAAGTTCTAGAAAGTTCCAAAATGAGTGAAATTTATTATGATCGATTTAGAATGTTCGAGAAATTCTAGGAAATTCCAAAATGAGTGCAATTTATTATAGGCGATTTAAAATGTTCGAGAAAGTTCTAGAATGATCTAGAAAATTCTAAAATTAGTGCAATTTATTATAAATGATTTAAAATGTTCGAGAAAGTTCTAAATATTTCTAGAAATTTCTAGAATGGTCTCGAAAGTTCCAAAATGAGTGAAATTTATTATGATCGATTTAGAATGTTCGAGAAAGTTCTAGACAATTCTAAAATGAGTGCAATATATTATAAGCGATTTAAAATGTTCGAGAAAGTTCTAATTTTTTTTTGGATTTATCTGGAAAGTTCCAAAATGTGTACGAGTGTTATAGGTCTAACTAAAAGAACCAAATCGAAATCGAAAATAGAAATCTATAATATCTGTTAAAAATGTATCCTTATATATTTTTTATACCACTAAACATGCGATGTATTTTAACCCGAGCAACGCCGGGTTTCGCTACTAGTAATACTTAAAACTAGAAAACAGAGTCATAATAAAAAGAAAACGGTTGCCAAAAAGACAAAAATATTAGAATGCAACAATGGTGCCGATTCTGTTGTAAATCGCACTAAACTAATTTTAGTCACATCTCATCTCTTTCTTACGAACATGATTGAAAAGGGATAGAACATATTTTAAGTGGTCAAATTAATCTTTCCCGTCTTATTTTGCGTGTATTTAGGCGTAATCGCGTTAGATGGCGACTAAAATTATATTGAAAACAAGCATTGGACTAATTTGACAGGACTAAATTTCTTACATCCTTTTCTTATGTTCTTTGTTAGAAAGAGACATAGTGACATTAAAATTAGTTTAGTTGTGAACAACAGAATCAGGGCCAATGTTGAAAAAAATCAAAACATTTCTTTACCAATTATCTACCTTTACTGTAGAACTACCGTATTTTGAAACCAATAAATGAGCTGGAATCACTGTATTCAGAATCAACCAGTCAACCTATAATAATAGTCTGTGAGTCAGTGTGAGTGAGTGATCAGATCATTCATTCATTCAGTTTAGTAAAAGTTGTTTTCAATAATAGATTTTTATAATTACTCTTATAAAACTTAATTATTCTAGTATGAATTAAGTAATTTCATAATGGGTGAAAAATCTACGCCCCTGTTAGCGGTTCTACAACTGCTCAAAAAGTATAACCTTAAGGTAAGGTAGAGTAAGGTAGTTATTGTTGCACCTGCTACATTGCGTAAATTAGCAATAACAACACAATAAGTATTATTTGACCCCAGGGTACAGAAGAGATATTGCGGAAAGAAGCTAGCCTAGGTGATGCTGAATATGAAAATTTGGATTTGCCGGAGGTCGAGTTGGCGAGCATCCTTACCGCGCACCACACTGAAAGTGATCCATTCACCTATGAATTTGCGTATGATAACTTAAAAAAATTCGTGGAAAACTCTTTAGACATTTATAAGGTAAACATTAAAAATTCATAATTATTATCTATCCCCATATACTATAACTATAGATACCTACCTACTAAAATATTTTATTTTAAGGTCGGCCGCATACTATAAGAAATTTTCTGTCAGAAATTTTCGGACGCCCGCCGGAAGGCACTTTCCCCATACATTTTGTTCTAGACCCCGCATACTATCCGAAAATTCTGACGTGTCTGACGTCCAAAAATGTATGAGCAAGCAAATTTCTGACAGAAAATTTCTTATAGTATGCGGCCGGTCTAAACCTGTAAATAATAATAAGAATGAAGGCTTCACTTTTAATGCGAGCCATGTTCCATCTGAACTTTTTTTTATGACTGGATTGTAGTCAAACAAGCAATTCTTGGATCGAGTCTAACTTTGACTTTGATTTCATTATGTTTACTTTGTATAAAACCAAATAATTGTTTTAGCATGAGCTATCCACATTACTATATCCAGTGTTTGTACACATGTATATGCTGCTGATATTCTATGATCACAATGAGCATGCTGTCAACTTTTTGGAGAAATTTAGACCGGAACAAGAAGACTACTATCAAGATGATTTGCAACGTCTTTCTATTGTTAAACACAAAGATCAAATTAAGGGCAATGAGTTGACTGAAATATACAGGTAGTACTACTCAATAACCTTGATTTTATTTAATAACTAGCTTATCACATCAAAGATTTACTCAAAATACACAACATGGTCAAAAATCCTTTCTTAGTGGATGCATTTTTATCAAAAGAAAGTGCCAAATTCATCAGCAGTGTGCATTGATAAATCTGTCTGACAGTCTGGAAAAGTCTATAATGTATAATAATAATAATTAGTCTACTAGTGGCCCATAGATATATATACAGCGTGTAAGGGACATCGCCGCACAAACGGATACCATGGGTCCAGGACATGATTCTGGACCCCCCATGTTGGAATTTTTCGTCGGTTTTTCCCAATTTAAAAAAAAAAAAAATGAGTTTTACTATAGACTGTTCATAATCATTATTCTTGCCTAACCCAAAGAGATTAAAATAAATAAGTTATTAATTCATTACTTTCACTAAAAGTAGCAATGTAAATACAACTAGAAACGGTGTCTTAAGGCGATATTCGCCTGCAGTCAGCGACATACTACGTAGGCACAACGTTATCGCGCGTTTAAATCGCGGTGTTCACAATACATTGCGCGCTCGAAAATGACAATTTCTATAACCGATCATTAGCGAGGTGAATGACTTTCACAATTTGATTAGTGGCATTAGGTGTAGCCTTTTCGCGAAGTTTGCGTTACCATGCGAAATACACCCTGTATATACCTTACAAACTAACATTAATATTAAAAAAAAAATTGTTATTTTAAACAATTAATTAAGCCTATGTTAGTAACTACTTTATTACCTTATTTATTTATAGATAACAACTTTATTTAAGATATGTCTTTGCAGTTCAAACAAGTTTGTAGTGCAACTATCAAGAGATGCATCCTCTCAACTTAAGAGATATTTACATGAGCAGAAGAGTTCAACAGTTATAATAAATATAATAAACAACCACATACAGTTAGACATCCATGATGGCCCTGGGAGGACACAGGCCCAGGTGCATGCTACGGCAGGAGGTATGCTTGGTGAAGCCACTAGAAATGGTACGTAATCACAGATTAAACTATAAAGTCCAAATGTGTGACTGAAGTGACAAATAACTAGTTTCTCTCAAAAGATCTGATACAAAAAGATATAAATATGATTTTTTTTATTGATTCAAATAAAAATAATGTTCTGGGTCATTTTTACCTTATACTGAAGAAAAAGTTCCTTTAGTATCAAAAAGTAGATCCTTATTAGCAACAAAATAATTTGGAGTAATAGGAATGACAGGATGACATTTTAAAAAGCCATTTCCCTTTCGAGTAAAATCATTAAAAAAAAGATTGCACGATTCCTAATACATAACTTTTGTCTACGTCTCATTGAGGTAATATAATCCCATCTCTCAAATCCGCTCTGTATATCACCTGTGGTAGATGCAATGCTACAAGTAGGTATATTTATATTAAAGTTATAAATTACATATAAAATTTTCAGAAAATCGAACAAAAGTTTATTATGGGTTACTGAAAGAGCCAGATATCCAAGTACTTCCAGCACCTGTAGAAGATGAGGAAGAGGCAGAGGAAACACCAGATAAGCCAAAAAAGAAAAAAGCTAAGAAAGACAATATTTTTACGAAAAAACCAAAATCAGACCCAAATGCACCTCCCAATGACAGGATCCCTTTACCTGAATTGTAAGTAAAACACCCTAACAGTAATTTAATCTAAATAACTGAAAAAACGAGTCACAGAACTACTATCAATTAGCATACAGAAGTAACACTACATTTTAAATGTCAAATATCTGATGACATAAAAAACAGACCTTCTGGACCATTTGTAATGGGAATCTATGGCCACCTTGCAACAGTCGACTATGAAAAATATTATTACTTTGTATCACATATTCACTAAACTAATGGAATGTAGTCAAACACATACTAAGTAATCCTATACAAACATTTTAGAAAAGAAACTGATAAGCTAGAAAAAGGCAAGGCACTTCGAGAGGCATCGAAACGTGTGCAACTGGGACCTGAGAGTCTCCCCTCTATTTGCTTCTACACTCTGTTGAACAGTGGCCACACAGCTATATGCACTGATATATGCGATGATTCTACACTACTGGCTGTTGGCTTCAATAATTCCACTATAAAGGTAATAAATATATAAATCAAATATTTTAACTATGTGACAAGGCTTTAATTTTTCATCATAAAGGTCAAAACCTACACTCACCTTTTAATTTAGATTAAATTGTCCCTCCGTCCAATTTTTAGTTCATCAGAAGCTCATTATGTACCTATTATATACATAATCTAGTAAATTCAGAATTAAATGCATGATACCTATTAAAATGAATACAACATGCATAAAATGTAAAAAACAAAATTATGCCATGCCAAAAGTAAAACATTATCAACCATTGTCATCACCATTAGGTATGGACTCTAACACCGGTAAAACTACGCGGAATGAAGTCTGCCGAAAAACTACAAGATATCGATAGAGAAGCAGGTACTTACGTTAAAACTGTGTTCTGTAGCAAATCGAATTCAACTATGTCTCAATTTTAATACGTACCTTAAAATTTGTAGGAGATGTTCTTGTAAGAATGATGGAAGAAAAGGATCGTGATACTTGCCGCACTCTTTATGGACACTCGGGTCCTGTTTACAAAGTTGCATTTGATCCTTTCAAAACGATGCTGTTATCGTGCGCTGAGGATTCCACAGGTATGTGCCTATAAATTCTTAAGATGCTGATGTATAACTGATATTTGAATGAAAAGAGTATTCAGGATATCATAATATTGTTGTCGTCCCAACCCTAATCGCGATACAGAGCTATGCAGCTTGTGAGACTACCTAATAAGAACTTTTTACCTGACTGACCCAGAAGGAGGGTTATTTATTATTTTGTATTAATACATGTAAGTAGTAACTTATAAAAGGGTTTCGAAATTCCAAATTATTCCAAGTGATAGCCGCTACTTTCATGGCTAAACCACAAAACCCAAGTCATATTAAATTTCAAGTGCACAGATTTTATAGTTTCAATACGCCCTGAAATCGGCCGATTAAGAGGAAATGCTGGTGGCGTTTGTTCCATACAAACGTAATCCTCAGTTTCCTCTTTGGATAATGACACTAGAGCAATGATTATTTTACCATGCAATCTGTAGGTGCCACTGTATGTCCCTCGGTTTAGTTTTTCTCCATAAATTAATTATTATAAAAACTAAAAATCTTCCAAAATCACAAAAACTTACCATTTTTAACTGCCCTTGTCAGACGTCCAGAAAACAAATTTGACGAATATAAAAAATAAAAGGAAAACCGACCGACATAACCAAAGCCCTTCTTATTATTATTCTCGAAAAAAAATTAAAATCGATCCAGTATTGGAGGAGGCATAAATAAGCTTAGAGTCACTCAGCGAGCTATGGAACGAGCTATGCTCGGAATTTCTCTACGTGACAGGGTCCGTAATGAGGACATTCGTAGGAGAACGAAAACGACGGACATAGCACGTAGAGTTAGTAAGCTGAAGTGGCAATGGGCAGGCCACATCGCTCGAAGAGCCGATAACCGATGGGGAAGAAAGGTTCTCGAGTGGCGACCACGTATGGGAAAGCGCCGAGCGGGACGACCTTCCACCAGGTGGAGCGACGACCTGGTCAGAGTCGCTGGGCGCCGCTGGATGCAAGCGGCCCAGAACCGTTCGAAGTGGAAATCAATGGGGGAGGCCTATGTTCAGCAGTGGACATCCATGGGCTGATATGATGATGATGATGATTGGAGGAGGAAACTGGGGATTACGAAATAGCGATTTCGTCTATTTTAAATAGGTATAATCAATCCAAGCTGTAGTTGTCTCTATCGCCCTCGGGCGGGATAGCTCGAGCACAGCGCGACAGCAATAGATATGTTAAAAACCTATTATTTAAATTTCTTGCAGCCATCCTTTCCTCTTAACAATCCAGCTGATGCGCGAACTTAGAATAATGAAAATCGCAACTTATATTTTCAATCCAACATACGAACGCTGGGGCCCAATTCTCACCCAATCGAAACTGATCGCTCGATCGAAAAAAGCACGAATTCTAACTTTTACGAACGTTACGTTATTCTGGCAATTTCAAGGCCGGCATATTTAGAAGGGAAACCAATCAGCTAGAGCGTTGATTGGTCGGGACCGTTCGAATTGACTCCGCCCCTCGAAATTTTACAGTCGAATAGGACTCGAACCGTAAGTTCGATTCGAAGGCTAGTTCGAGGGAAGTGAGAATTGGGCCCCTGGTATGAAGGGAAGAACCAGTTATGTGTCTAACTCTTAAATTAAAATGTACGTTTAATTATCCAGTGAGACTTTGGTCCCTGCAATGCTGGACATGTCTGGTGGTGTATCGCGGTCACGTGTGGCCCGTGTGGGACGTGCGCTGGTCGCCTCACGGCCACTACTTCGCGTCCAGCGGGCACGACCGCACTGCCCGCCTCTGGGCTACTGACCACCACCAACCTCTGAGGATCTTCTCAGGACATCTGTCTGATGTTGATGTAAGTGCATAATTACTAATTAATTAACATAAAAACAGAAATTAGGCAGACTCACGCGCTGAGGGTCCCATACCTACCTTACAAGCACTCATTAAAAGTTGGCACGTTTTCATGCCTTGTTTGTTCTTTTAGAAATAATCATTGGTAGCAAACTTCTGACAACCGTTTAGCTCGAATTATCACATTCTTCTAAAAACAATAGCTAATCTTTTTTAGGGTTCCGTATCCAAAGGGAGCTAATGGGACCCTATTACTAAGCCTTCGCTGTCCGTCCGTCCGCTCGTCTGTCTGTCTGTCAGTGGGCTATATTTCATGAACCGTAATATAGACAGTTGAAATTTTCATTGTATGTGTATTTCTATTGCCGCTTAACAACAAATAATAAATATTAAATTAAATTAAAAAAATACCAGCCAAGTACGACTCTGACTCGCACACGGAGGGTTCCGTAAAATAATAATAATGATGTTACCTTACTCAAATTGACTGAAATTAATCATAGGCGCAACAAAAAAAAAACACCAAAAGAATGGGAACCCCCATTTATATTAAATTTTATTATTTGTTGTTATAGCGGCAATAGAAATACATATTATGTGACAATTTCAAGTGTTTGCCTATTGCGGTACATGAGATACAGTCCACTGACACACAGATGCACGGACGGACAGCGGAGTCTTATGAATACGGTCCCGTTTGGCACCCTTTGGGTACGGAACCCTAAAAAAAGGAGGCCCCCATACCAGAAATATCTTTACAGAACCCTTCGGGTGCGAGTTCGATTCGCACTTGGACGGTTTTTATAATATTTTTGAAGATTGGCTAATTAATTGGCCGGCAACGCGTGAGAAATGCGCCTCTGGTAATGCATACGTAAATAGGCGACTACTTACGTATGTTTAATAGCCACCACGGTGGTATACAAAATAATTGGTCTCTGAAAGTAGCTTTATAAACATTTTGTTTCAGTGTGTCCAGTTCCATCCAAATTCAAATTACATTGCAACTGGTTCGAGCGACAGAACAGTTCGCGTTTGGGATTGTTTAACAGGAACGCAAGTTCGAATAATGACTGGTCACAAGGTAAGTGTATTAAGTAATAATAGTTCGTACTTCATGAAAATTTTAAGTTTAAACAACAAAAATGTTAGGCTCAATTTACATTGCCGCGGAATACGAGCCAAAAAAGAGGTCGCTTTCCCGAGAATTCCTCCCTTTCGGCTCGTATTATTAACCGACTTCGAAAAGGAGGAGGTTATCAATTCAGATGTTTGTATTTTTTTTAATGTATGTTCGGGCATAATTCCGTCTTATAAAAAAAAATCTTTTTGTGTTCGAAAGGGGTTTATCCGAAATGGTCCCGTATAAATTTCATATAGATGAAACTAAAAATTCAAAAATAAATTAACTTTTTAACAAAAAAATAAACCGCCTTCAAAGTACACTAAAAAGTACGAAATATTTTCTATAGAACACATCATGCGATTTCGCTGACTTCAAAACAGTGTCAGATAAGAGTTATTTCATACTTTTTGTGTACTTTGAAGGCGGTTTATTTTTTTTTGTTAAAAAGTTAATTTTTTAGTTACAAGTACACACGGCTACAGATCAAGCTATACATTTCCAATATAAGCTGACCTCTCATTGTACGGAAATCCTATACAATGCGAGATCAGCTTATACTGGAAATGTACAGCTTGATGTGTCGCCGTGTGTACAATTTCGTTGCAAAGATTCGCTTCGAGTCCATTCCTTGGCAATGTAAATGGTGCGTTATTGAACGTTTCAGAGTGGCGTGTTCACACTGTCGTTCTCTGTATGCGGGCGGTGGATCGCGTCGGGCGGCAGCGGCGGCGAGCTGCACGTGTGGGACGTGGCCTCGGGCGCGCCGGCCGCGCTGCTGCCGCTGGCGCCGCCACACACTGCGCCCGTACATGCATTAGCTTTCAGTCGAGACGGCACTATCTTAGCCTCTGGTAACTTTTTTTTTTAATACCACTTAGATTGCAAGCTAGCGTACGGCCCCATAAGCGTATGCAACACCTGTACCCTTAGACAAAGTACTTTTCGTAGCGCGAATAAAAACGCTACAACACATAACGATTCGCTAGATCCTAGCGTAACCAACTGTCAATCTCATACATTTTGTAGCGTTTCTATTCGCGCAAACGCTACGAAAAGTACTTTGTCTAAGGGTACAGGGGTATCACTCGCGCGTTGCCGACCCTATACTGTTTAGTATTCAACTAATTGGCAAACGGACGCTCAAACTCATTCCGCAACTAGTCGGTGCTTTTCGACAGTAAGGACCACTGCATCGTGTGTTCTTGACTTGGCCAATCAAAAACGATTCGTTTTGCTTACCTTTGCTTACGTTTTAAGCACGTGAGCCGTAGGCGAACGCGATAAGAAAGCAAAGAGTGTGGTGATCAATGCACACGCTTATCATACGACGTTTTTCAACACACTTGCGAGGAAAAAACAGACATATTTTTTTAAGTACATTTTTTGAAAATCATCAACCACACTATGAGAACATTAACAAATATGGCGCGCAGGTATTTTTTTTTAAATCGATGCGCCTACAATCTGTTTTACCCGTTCAAATTAGGAATACTTCGTCTACCTCTTTTCGTAATAAACTGTCTTATGATACTAAAGTTGGTGCAATAAGAGCCATTATACGAGCAAGTGTGTTGAAAAATTTTTATACGGTACTTGATACATTTTTGCACGGTGTGTTTAAGCGCCGGATCAACGGTCCACTCGGACGAGCGTTAGACCCTGTCCAGAAGGGGCGATTTCGCCGCGATTCTCTCGCGCGTATTACGAGTCAAAGTATGGGGGCAGTGCACGCGATTTACGTGCAAAAGCAAGGGTGTTAAATGAAGAAGAAAATTAAATGTTTATATTCGTACTTAAAATTAAACTAATCTATCTTGGTTTAACTTGATTTGATTTAATTATATTGAAGGAGGTACAATTTATTTATTTAAGAAAATGTGTATCTTCCCTATTTTTAGCCGCAATAAAAACTAAGAATGCTTCGTCTACACACATATCAATTCATGATCGTGATTATATCATAAAACACGAGTGCGGTATTGTAAAGTCAAAAGCACTCAACTTTTTTCATCTTCATCTTTTCTGTTTGTACCTCTTTATGCAGGTTTATTTTTTTAATTTATTTCAGGGTCTTTGGACTGCAACATTAAACTTTGGGACTTTGCTGCTATAACTGACGAAGCTACTAGTGAAGAGACTGGAAGTAGTAATACGGTTCAGAAAGAAGATAAAATTCTATTACGCTCATTTGCGACAAAAAATTCACCCATCAAGGGCTTACATTTTACACGCCGTAATCTCTTACTTGCTGTAGGCACATATGACGGTAGTTCCTAAGGATCCAATATAAATATGAAAATAAATATAATTAGAATACATGTCACATTTATTTTTTATTTAATCAGCGAAATAATCCTGCGGTACAATACAACTCAGTTCAATTTGAAATTCAAACATCTTAACGCTTCTTTTGAGCGGACTTCCGAAAACATAACGTAATTACTAGATTTAGATTACTTATATAGTTCATATTCTTGTTATGCTTTTTTTGTCTATGGCTTGTGTATTTTGCCAATTTCCAGTTATATTATAAGTTCTAGTCACAATAAAACACTTTCACATAGTCCTCAGTCAGTCACCGTCCATAAAAGTCACGCTTTACTACAATGGTTGTCATTGGTCATGTACTAAAACTCTTCACGGACTATTTGAAACAACTTGAAAAGACACGATACACATAATTCCGTAGCATAATTCATTTCACTTCACTGGTGCACATGGATATTGGATAAAATACCATGAAATAAAACTCAAAATACGAATTTATGAAAATAAAACAAAAACGCAACGTCACTCTGCAAGTTCCCGCCAAAAAGTCCGTTATGCTTTTTAGTACAAACCACGGAGCATGGATGTAATATACAAACAGGATTGAGCTCTTGGGCCAAAAACGCGAGCAGAGAGAGATAACGCATACCGAGGCTGTTTATCCCATTCTAATAGGGTGACCAAACATTTTAATAACAAACAGGAAAGTTGGATTTGAGAGATAATTTGTGTCCGGTTGACACTTCTTCTTCCTAGTCGTGCACTCTTGGCAGAGTGGTCGTGGTCATGGTTAGTCCCCTTCGCGCACAACCGCTGCATTGCAAAGTTCCTCCAATTTTGTCTGTTTGTAGCGTTTTGATACTAGGTGATTTCAAATTATTGTTTGTATTACAAAAATATTAACATTATGTTACTTAAAATAGTGAAATAATAATTTATGGAAAAAAGAAGAGATAAAACCATAATGAAAAACTATAGATATCGAGATACTTTTTCACGAAAACCCATTATTTGAAAATGAACATTGTTATGTTCTATGTGGGTGTCGAATCGTGTACGCACGGTTAATCAAGATATAAATTTCCAATATTAGCTGACCTCTCATTGTACGGAAATCCTAGACAATGCGAGATCAGTTTATACTGGAAATGTATAGCTTGATGTGTAGCCGTGTATACCCATGTTTTTGAGAAAAGTTATGATTATTTTTTGAGTTACGTTCTATGTCGAATCATCAAATATTACGTATGAATAGGCAAGGGTGCATGCAGAATTTCGTTCCGGGACCATGGCTTTTCCTCTTGCTCTTTTTTCAGTTTGCTCTACAGAGCTGTTATTTGGGAATTAAAATAAAGCAAAGGGAAATAAAACTCAATGTGCTTGACAACGTAGGTATTTATTAAAATGAAACACGGCTAAACAAAATCGTTTTATTTAGTTTCTGCTTTAGCAATCTCACTGCCTAAGTTTCTGAATGCATTACATTTCGCATGGTGAATAGGTACGAATTATTAGCCAATGCTTTTACTAGTTGCAGTTCGTGCGGTTCTTCATCTGTTATGCATTGGAAAGGATTTTGACGGGCCAGTTGGCGCAGTTGGTTAAGGTTCGCCTTACACGCCGCAGGTCGTGGGTTCGATTCCCACACAGGACATGCATTTGTGTGCATGAACATGTTTGTATGTCCTGAGTCTGGGTGTAATTATGTATATTAAGTATGTGTTTACAAACAAAAAGTAGTATATGTATTATATCAGTTATCTGGTTTCCATATTACAAGCTCTGCTTAGTTTGGGATCAGATGACCGTGTGTGAGGAATGTCCCAGGATATTTATTTATTTATTTAGGATGCGGTGGATTAATCAGATGTTTCAATCTTGTAGAAAACATTCGTTTTAATCGCATCAAAATTGTATTTTTGCTTTATTTCTTCTTTCGATGGAAAGCTGTAACAAACATAAAAATAATGCTATTTCAATTATGCTATACATAGGTACAAATAATTTGTACAATAGGTACACATTACAACACACAATAAACATTATACGAATTATATTCAGTTTTAAATTTTTTTTTTTTCAATTTTTTTTTATAAACCATGGTCAAACTACTTATGACTCACCATTGTTAGTAAATAAAATCATCGTTATTCCTTACTTGTGAAATGAAATCCCACAACCAGCATATGCAACCAGCGTTATGCGTTTCCACAAAACAACAGAAAAAGTCGCCATGTCGCCATGACACCATTGATGTCAGATTTCAGTGCTACCAGAATAATTTTATGATAGCTACCAAACAATCATATTATTTTGATTATTTTACTTAAATACAATTATTTATTATTATGTACAGATGTAAACCTACAAAATAAAATGATTTAAAACTAGTTTAATAGCAAAAAAATATTTATACGTAATATATTTTACTTATTGTGGTGAAATATTTTCTACCATCTTTAACATTTTTATCTTTTGGCAATTGAGGAAAAGGGACAAACGGCCTCGGTTCGGGCTATCTCTCTCGGCTCGTTTTGCCTCGGCTAAGATAACTAACAAAAGTAAACCCTAATGTGCATGACTTATGGTTTATTTTTGTATGATAAAATTTTTGGAGAGTTCAATCCTGTTTGTATATTACGTCCATTCCACGGAGTACAAACCAATAGTTAGGGAACGCATTAAGAACAGCTATTTTAATATTAAGCGCTCGTTGTGTATCATGATTAGTCGTTCTTAATCGATGGACAAAGTTAAGCTACCACCGTCGTGGTCGGTACCTGCATGGGTGACCGCCTAGTGGTATTAAAAATCGAGCGTTTCCATGCTTCGGAAGGCACGTAAAGCCGTTGGTCCCGGCTATCACTTAATTGTGATAGTCGGCCTCCTAGGCGGCTTGAAAAATTCCAACAGTAGGTTGACCACTAGCCAACCTCCACCGATCCGCAGTGGGCACGCGTGGTGGAGTATTGCCCCTTCACCCTTTTTTGTATTATCACCTTTCTTGAAGAACTGGGCCATCACACTCCCACTCCATGCCATGTTGAATGACGGAATTGAAAATGTGTGCGAGCTCCTTCAAAATCGGAGTTACCATGCCTTCAGGAGCTCTGCAGGTATACCGTCATCCCACGGAGCTTTGTTATTACAAAGCTGTTTCAAATAGCGTCTGCCAAGCTGACTGACAAAGACCTTTGTCAGTCAGCTTTTGTCTTGTATAATGGTTTATTATCTAGTATTTGCAAAGACTTTAATAAATCCTGTCCCATCAAAAAAATTAAGGTAAACAGTAAGCTGGAATTTAGTGATTGGGCCACAAAAGGAATTCGGAAAAGTAGGGATAAGCTGTACGAACTATATCATTTAAGATCATACAGTCGTGACGAGAATTTCCATAACTATGTTAGAAAGTTTTCAAAATTATTTAAAATAGTATGTAATCGAGCTAAATCGATATACTTAAGTAAAAAAATAGATAAAGCATCTAATAAAATCAAGGCAGTCTGGAACGTTATAAATACGGAATCAGGTAAAATTAAAAATAAAAACGAACAGCACGCGTTAAAAATTAATAATAAAATTTTGTCAGATAAGTTAGATGTTGCCACTGCTTTTGAATACTTTTTCTCGAGTATACCAGAGAAAACTACCGATTGTCGTAATTCGTGTCCCGACGTGGCTGAAACATTACTTAAGCAACATGTTAAGGAATCATTTCCAAATTTTAATTTTAGTTATGTCACTGCTAGTGATGTCACAAAATCATTTAATGCACTCAATCGAAAAAATACTGAAGACCTATGGGGACTGTCAGTAACTATATTAAAATCAATTATAACAGTGATTGCACCAATTTTGTCAGATATATTTAATGAATGCATTGATCAGGGCTCTTTTCCTGATTTAATGAAGTATAGTAAAATAGTGCCAATTTTTAAGTCTGGTTGTAAGGATAATCCTTCTGATTATAGACCGATTTCTGTACTTCCAGCACTTAGTAAAATATTTGAAAAACTGTTGCTTAATCAAATGTTAGGTCACTTTAATAAATATGAGATACTACATAGTCATCAGTTTGGCTTCACGAAGGGGAGATCTACATCAGATGCAGCAGCAAAATTATTAAAGCACATCTATGAAGCCTGGGAGAATTCACAAGATGCAATCGGCATTTTTTGTGATCTATCTAAGGCCTTTGACTGCGTTGACCACCGTACTCTACTCCGTAAGCTTGGATTTTATGGTATTCGTGGAACTGCTCATGATCTTGTTTTATCTTATCTTAGTAATCGTCAACAAAGGGTAGGAATTAGTGGTACAACATCCAAGGGCTCTTTAGTCAAAATGGGGGTACCCCAGGGTTCAATACTAGGGCCATTTTTGTTTCTAGTATATATTAATGATTTACCATCTGTTGTAAATGGTCTCTCAGATATAGTCTTGTTTGCTGACGATACTTCGTTCATTTTCAAAGTAGATAGAAAAGACAAAGAACTCAATAAAGTAAATGACACCATGTCAATAGTTTCCAAATGGTTTGCTGTTAACAATCTGTTACTAAACTCGAAGAAAACTAAATGTTTAAGATTCTCTCTCCCAAATGTAGTGCAAGTAGACAGTCAGATATTAATAGATGGTAGCAGTTTGGAACTAGTGAAAAAAACTGTATTTTTAGGTATAACATTAGATAATAAATTACAATGGGGTCCTCAGATAGAATCTTTATCTGGTAAATTAAGTTCTGCTGCATTTGCTGTTAGAAAAATCAAACAATTGACGAATGTCGAGACGGCCAAATTAGTTTATTTTGCATACTTTCATAGCCTTTTATCGTATGGCGTATTATTATGGGGAGCTGCAGCAGATATTGAGACTATTTTTATATTACAAAAAAGGGCCATTCGTGCAATTTATAGTATGGGACCTCGTGAATCATTGAAGGAATTGTTTAAGGAAATAAATGTCATGACTTTACCTTCACTTTACATTTATGAAAATATAATGTTAGTACGTAAAAGCTTACACACGTTTAAAACGAATAGTGAAGTTCACAATATCAATACTAGACAAAAAGACAAATTAGTTGTTCCGTATTTTAGATTAGCGAAAGTTCAAAAGTCATTTCTTGGAAATAGTGTACGTTTTTATAACAAAATCCCACCTTCGGTAATCAAAATGACTGATTTTAAGTTCAAATCTCACGTAAAGAAAGTCTTGAAAGCACGAGCTTATTACAAGGTAGCCCATTATATTGAAGATAAAGATGTCTGGAAATAGCTTCACTCTGCACAAGCGCACATTGTACAAAATTCAGTAGATTACCTACATAATTATGAACCAGTGCAGGTTATTATTTTTTATTTATTTTGTATGTTGGTGTTTTGTTTTTTTTTATGTTTATGCGTTTTTATGTTTGTGTATTTTATTTTGTAAAATAAAACGTATGTATGTATAATGTTTTGGAAAAAAATAGCCAATAGTCAGATTGTTCAAAAAAATATTTAAAAAATGTAACCTTGCTGAGTTTCTTGCCTGTTCTTCTCAGTTGAAGGCCGACTTACGAACTGGTGGTAACTTCAGTAGCGTTGACCTTCATAAGTGCCCTACTAGGGCCTAAATTGAATAAATGGCTTTGACTTTGACTTTGACCTTTGACTCCCGATTTTGCTCTATCGTAGCCACAACGACACGTGTATTGGCGCATCGGATCCGGTGTTTTGTCGTATCTGACGATGATTACGCTAATGGTAACTCGCGTCTATTCCTCAATAGCTCCAGTCTCCTGCAGAGGTTTAGATATAATCCCGTTCCGCTGCGGTGTCTGTATACAATACAACAGTACACATACAGTAGTACCCAACTAATATGGCTTACCAAGGGCTTACCGATGTACCTGCGCAGAAGATACATTTTCAAAGCGCGGGAAACGCTATTGGTCGGCAGCTGCCGCCATGTTAGCGCGCGCCGGAGGGGCGTGACTTGCGAGTGAGATGGAACTAACAGCTGCAGTGTATTATGAACCTTATAGTAGAGATCTAAGGTTGATTGTAAGTTTTAAGCATTCTTTCGTTAATCTTCGGGGCCATACTTTCTTTCACTTCTTAATTGAATGGCACCAGATGTGTATAATTTACACAATTCCGCCAGTGTCAGGGTTATAGAGGATACACGAAGGAGCAGGGTTGGATTTCGTAGTATAATTATACTATTTGTACCATAATTTTGTAATGTGTAGTATGTAGTATCGTAATGCCATTATACTACGCGAAAATACCATAATTTTACCTTTAGGTCGATTGCTACTGTTATTGGTTGAAATAAATTAAAAAATATTACTGTAATTACGAAATAAAGTTGTAATCGTTGTTGTAGTTGTAGTAAATCGCTCTATTGACTCCTGACACTTTCATGCGATGCTGTGAAAGAAAGTAAATGTACCTACCTAATGTGTATTGAATTTATTCCATCTGACGACATGCTTTGCTATGTCGTGTCAATGCCAAAGAAGAAGTTTCGATTGACGAATTGGCTGAAATAAACATCTAGGTACTTGCATTAATTTGGTTGATTTGTACAATAAATAACAATAAAACTAAAATTTCCATCCAAATGCATTTTTATTTAAATTCATAACAAACTGGACGAAAAACGCGAAACGTACTGGCGATTCGCGTTTCGCCAGTGGCGAAACGTAGTATTATTTTCGACAAGTAGTATAATTTTATTTTCCATAGACAATAATTTTCTGGGGGTCTGAATCCAACCCTGCGAAGGAGAATGATCGGTAAAAGTTTTATAAATGCCAAATATGACGCTGGTGGCCGGTGATGAATTTACCTAAAACAAATAGGAGACAACACTTTTATACCACACCATGTTAATATATATATATTAGAATATAATAAAGTACAATACAAAATAAAATAATTTCACAGTTTAATTTTATTAATAACAATAAATCGGGACAAGAAGTATGCAAAAGGAGAATCTTCAAGTGATAACAAACATTTCATATTAATAGGACGAGGAATATTGGGGGGTAGGATGTCGTAAAGAGGAGATTGTAATTTTGGACAATCAAAAAATAAGTGGTCAGTAGTGCCTTCTAGTGGTGGGTCGTCGACGTTTTTACGGTCGACGAAACGAGACTGGTTTACCGTCTATGATAAACTAGTTCATAAAACAGTTTAATTTTCGACTGGTTTATCATAGACTGAATAGCGTTCCACAGTTTAGTGAACGATCGCAATATGTCCTTTAGTTAAAAACTTGTTTACTAATCAACTATCAGTCAACGAATTGTACCTGCGAATTGAAATGTTCTCTTTGGGTGGAAGACCGGACGTCATCACCTCCAAACACGAACAAATAAATTGAAGGATGTTTTCTCTACTTTTTAAATTTGTGGTTGATGATTCAAACTTAAAATAGGTGTCTGCATTCATTACAAGTTGCTTTATAGGTTCCATTGTCTTTTTCAAAGTGGTGCCAAATAACACTGCTGTTTTTCGAACCAACATTATTAATATTTACACTAAAATAACCAGTCAAACACAGACTACGCTATCTTTATACACTATTTACAATCAGTTTTTTTACTTATTTCTGAATTACATTGTCTTATATTACCTAATTTATAATAATAACCTATAACACTTGACTTTGTAATGCATTTCAATCAGGACTAAAAAATAACGTAATAAAAATTCAAAAAACATTTATTATTTAACCAATTAATTACTCCTCACGCGATTTACAAACAGCATCTGTGATTCCACGAAATTCGGCCGCCAGCGCCTTATTGGGCATTTTTTTGTATTTATTCTGAACCTTAATGTCATAGACACAAAATTTATTATTGTGTGTCATTTAGTTGCCCTTTCAAAGCGATATTCGAATGACAATACTGCCAACTAACGTAGCAAAGAAAAAATAAAATCTACACTCGACGCGCGCAGTCAGTCGCTCCGCGCCATTTTCGGCACTATAACGTGTTTTGACGCGCGTGGTATTTTTTACTGTGAAGTGATTGATAAAGAAATTTAAGTGTTTGTATAGATATTCGTATACCAAATTACTGAAAATTTAGTGTATTATCCCATTATAAGTGTTGTTTTAGGTATTTCGTAAAATATCTTTATAAAAAAGTGATCAACTTTTTATGACCCAATAATGACATCATTTTTTATGGCCGTTTGCCAATGTTTATGTTCGTGATATGTATCTAAATTACTCGAATGTGTTGTGAATAGGATAAGTCTGTGGCAAATTTATCCAGGAAGACAATTCATTTATCAGGTATGTCATTTACCGTATATGTTTACTACAATTGTGTTCGAAATTGGATATTTCGGTAGAAAAGTAGGTTATATTATTATGACTCATATTTACTTATGTTTTCGGTTCTAATATGTGTTTATTCTCATCAATCCATTGTGAAATATAGGTAAATTAATCCAGGAATTAGTGTATAATATCAGTTTAGTCATAAATATAAAAAAATAGTTCGTTCTAAAAATAGATGTAAACAAACTGTGGGTGGCGCCCGGTAGTTACGGCAATGAGTCATGGCGGGCACTTCACGACCCAGGTTTTATGACATAAACAAACCTTTTTTATGGAGCCTTGAGTGATTTATGTTTTTACATTGTGAATGTTATCGACGCGTAAACTAATTAGTGTTCAGATTAGTGATAAATAATTATGTTTAGGGAAAGTTATTTTACATATATAGGTAGTTTATTGTGCAAAGAATGTTTTTTTTTGAAAAAAAAAGAAAAACAACGGGTTTTCAAAATTTTCAGAAATTAGAGGTAAGTCCAGTAGGTTTTAAATAATAGCATATCTCATTACTATTATTAGGGCGTTCTTTGTTTCCTATATAATTATAGGAAACGCGAGTTATAATTTTTTTTATCACCAAGTTCGTAAAAAAAAAGTCGTAAAACCAGTAATAGACGCTCGAAGGGTTAAAGATTCGTATCTATTACTTTGTTATAAAGTCTATTTACATTTGACAGCATTCACATGATGAAATGAACGTGTTCGTTTCTGCATGAGAAAGAGAAAGAAACAATAACAAGCGGACTCATAGCGGACCGCACGCACGTCGCATTGCTTCGGCAATCTTCGTAATCACTCGTTCCGTCGCGTCGTGCGTGGACCAGGCGAAATCAAGTCGACGCATGTATTGTCGTTCATGAGTAAACTAGTTTATCTGTGAACTGTAAACCAGTCGAACCGTTGACGCCTAGTAAACAGTCTAAAAAAACGGTTCGTTCATTCAACGCCCACCCCTAGTGCCTTCGTCTATACCACATACACAGAGAGAATGGTCCCTGACCCTAATCTTGTGTAAGTGTACAGGAGTACAAGCATGACCTAGGCGAAGACGACAGATAACAGATGTTGATGTCTTACTTAATTTACGAAATCTAAAAAACCAGGGTTTTACTGAGATGTTAGGTTGAATTGCGCCATAGTATTTTCCTGTTTGATTTTTAGTCAATTGCCATAACCGGTCCCAGGATACTTCCATATGAGGTTTAGCGAATGAACATAGATCCTCAGAAACAATATGGGAATGTTGAGTTGATCCAGTCTGAATAGCATTTTTAGCGCAGGAGTCAACCGTTTCATTACCTGGAATACCACAATGGCCGGGGATCCCTGCAACGCATACTTTCTTTTTTGTTTGAACGAAGATTCACGACGCGCCATATCAGTTGGGTAATACTGTACCTTATTGTATAGTATCCAATAGATATGTTACCGGCCAAACCCGATTCTAGGCTAAACTAGTTTGGCCTAGGCCAAACTAGTTTTTCCGATACACGATAGGATAAACCGGTATAGACTAGGCCAAACTGGTACATCCTAAGCCCGGTAGGGGAATCTAGTTTAGCCTAGGCTGAACTAGTTTTAGCTGGGGCTTAGAATCACAGCTACGGTGTTCCCCTGCCTGTCGTAAAAGGCGACTAAACGGGGACCTTCGGGGTCGTGGGCAATCGGGGCGGGGGCCCTGAACGCCCAGAAGCGACCCCGAGGAGGACGATGAGTCGCTGTGGTCACGATTCATCGTGCGATAGCACCGCGAGGGTGCTGGGGGGAGGTATCAAACTTCCCCCGGGACGGGCTATCACAGCGCCGCGCGTGGAGGGGCGAGCAGGTACGCGATCTGCACGAGAGCCCGCCCCCCTCTGTAGCGCAGATGGCGACCACCGTGGGGTTTTAGCCGGTAAAAGTCCGGCATAACCTGGCCGCTCCCCCCAAGGCGGTCGGGTATCCTATGAGGATTTCCCCACGATAATAATAAAAAAAAAAAAGGCTGAACTAGTTTATCCTACCACACTTCAGGATAAATTGGTATCATGTACGTGTAGGGAAAATAGGTACCTAAAGAAAACTTGTAACTGAAATAATTAGTTCTAGTATTAAAAAAGAGAATAATCATGATTCATTTAATTGAAATTTAAGTAGGTGGGTAAGAGAAAGAATACCTGCAATATAATTTCTGTTTGGTGCCAACATTGTAAAAGCCCTCATTATTTATCTGAAGAATAACTCCGATTATGTTTCTGAGATTACCTCTTCCTTTGTCTACTTCTGGAATCGGTATTCTCGCTCAATCATTGTCGACTACGAGTTCAGACTAGGCCATACCAATTTATTTATTTATTTATTTATTTATTGGTTTGCCAACAATTGTTACATTAATACATTATCTTTAAGTATACATAGTCTTAATCTAAATGCACAATTACTTATAGGCAAACACCACTTGCGGCATAATCAACCTATTTTGTTTATATAATTATAAGAACAAAGATATACTATAATTTTAAGAGCATAAGATATATAATTTTAAGAACACAAGATGTATAATTTGAGTAAACACGAGATATATAATTAGAGTTAAATGTGGTTACTCTCTTAACATGGTTAACAATATTTTTTTTCTAAAAGTAGCTGATGATGTACAATAAATATCGGAAATTTCACTGTTACAATTTAACAACCTGCTGAGTCGAGGGATCGGAGAATTGTAACCCAGGACAGTTCTGCGAGCTGGTGCGCAGAGAGGTTTTACGGGTTTTCGCGGATAACGAGCTGGTACATTATACCGGAAACAACTTAAGAGTTGGGGACAATCCACTTGATTACGTAGTATTTTATACAAAAACATTAAATCTAAAAGGTCTCTGCGTTTTGCCAGTGAAATTATCCTGAAGTGTGGTAGGATAAACTAGTTCAGCCTAGGCTAAACTAGATTCTCCTACCGGGCTTAGGATGTATCAGTTTGGCCTAGTCTATACCGGTTTATCCTATCGCGTATAGGAAGAACTAGTTCGGCCTAGGCCAAACTAGTTTAGCCTAAAATCGGGTTTGGCCGGTAACAGATACAAGCTTAGCATCTTTCTTATGTCACAAAGTCACACTCTTATTATGTGTGAGAAAATTTCAATAAAATTATGGGCTAATTTTTTTGTAGGTTAATTAATGCAAACGCAGCTTAATATTTTGACAGAAATCATGTATTTATGCTTAATTATACATATACCTAGCTATATATCTATGTATTTATGTGATATTTTATAATTGTTTGTAAAAGATAATGACTCTCATAATATTTGAAGAAGATAACTTCTTTCTGATGTAATAAACTGTATAATTAAGTTCAGAATTGACTCATTACTCCTTGCCACCTGAGCTTTTATTGCTTGCTTGAAGTCTTCTTTAACTCCCTTGTCTGCTCCACGTGTTCCAATCCTTCTCTGTCCCAAATGTTGTTGGGAACTAGGTAAAATGTCAAGTGCAATGTTATTGCCTTGTTCATTCCAAATAAATGTAAGTTCCTCCAAAATATCTATCTGTATAATGTATGTGCAGAAAAGATGATAATGAAAGACACCTTTCTGCCTTATTATGTCTAATATTTGGATAAATACTGCTTCTTCCTGTGGCCAGCCAAGTTGCATCAGGACCAACATGTGACCATATGTCATATCTGAATTATTTCCAGTATTCAATAAAATTCTTATCAGCAAAGTACAAAAGTAATGTATAATGGCAACTTTAGTAAGAGGCAAAAAGTGTAAATGCCTATGTTTTCCGCCAACAATCAATTCTCCTTCTAATACACCCTCAACATTAGGTAATTGTGGCAGGGCTGCCAGAATATTTTCAATACATGCAGAATATTTTTTCTGAAAATAGTTAATAGATGCTCTGACTATATTAGCAGAAACATTATTTACAGTGGGAGGTGGTACTGCATCTTCATATCGCCCTTTATACAGAGCTAGATCATCAGCAAAACCTTCAGACCATGGCTTAGCTTGTAACTGATTTGCCAACTTTGTAAATTCTCTAGAAATAACCTCATTGTTATGTAACAGTTCCCAGCAGTTAGCTGCTGTTTGGAATTGGTGTGAAGATATGCCTGTTACTTCAGAGTCACCCTTCCTTCTCTTTGATGGAGGTATTTCTGGATCAGATAATGCTTCTACCAGAATGTGGTTTCCTTTAAGTGATCTTTGATCATAAAGAGACCTCAGAAAAAATGTTATACCACAATACAATAGTTGTCGACAGTCTTCAAAATTTCTTAATGTCATCAGTTTCTGAAAATATGTTTCTTTATTTAGGCTATTACTATAATTCACAAGAAATGGATCCCATCCCAATTGTCTGCCCAGCAAATCTAAAACACCATAAAGTCTCTGCCATGGATCTATGATGTCATGTTCTGTTCCATCATACACATAAGAATTGTAGAAATCAATTGCTTTCACTAACAATCTTTGAAGCAATCTCGGTGATTCCAAAGAGCTGAGAAGTGGCAATGTTTCCACCACTAATAGTCTTGCATACCGATTATCATAGAAAAACTTTTCTGCATTAATTAAAGTCTTGACAAGACTATCTACTCCCAGTTGAGGAAACTTTTTCAGCAGCAAAACAAGTAGCCGACAATGCTCCATAGTGTCATCACTATTTTCGACACTGGTTTTCAATACAGTTAACTGAATATCAGAAGATATGTTATCAAACATTTGACTCAGGAAACTACCTTCTGAAGACCTGAGAGCGTTAGCTATAGCTGATATTTCAGGTAACAATGCAGAAATATTTGGCCTGTACATCATCAATGAACTAAAACATTCAGCGGCTTCTAGAACATTTCCAGATTGCTTTTCCATTAAATAAGCTTCAAATTGAATTTTAAAATTTGTTGGAAATAAAGTTTTCGCCGTTAACATCCATGCTTTGGCAGAATGAATATTATTTTTTTGGGCATCTTTAGCCTTTTTAATAATATAATCTTCATCATTTAACTCTGTATCAATACTGGGCATTTCTCAGTGAGTGAGAGTCGTCTAGTCTTAAAATAGAATGAATTTTCAAGCAAAACAAAATATCTAACTCAAAAGTATGATGATACCATGATCCAAGAAAACAAGGTCTGACTGGGTCTGACATTCCGGGAGAGACACAGAAACGTCAAACTTTACAGTTGCCACTTTATTGTAACGAATCACTGAATTATGGAAATATTTTCAGTCACTATTTTGTCAAAAATATATATAAAGTATTATAACTGACATTTCCTTTATCTAATCAAACAAATAAATTAAGTTAAACGTGAGTGAGCGTATTATTTTAAATTGAAACCTTACAGTTTTATTGTATTCCTACCGGAAATACTAGGGGTACAGGAGCCACGATTCATACGACTGGTAACACAAAAACGTGCCGTCTCATTGACATTTATTGCTATTTTGACGTGTTTTTTTTTTTTTTTTGTTAATTTTTTCTTGACCATGGAGACTAAGTCCTTCAGTCGCATACATTTTATTAATTATATCACTTTAAATATAGTTCGCACATTCACTTTCACATAGTCCGCATGATCAGTCACCGTCAAGTCATGTTTAAGTAAAATGGTAGTAATTGTACTAAAACTTGTCACTGACTTTTTGAGACAACTTGTAAAGTCACGATACACATATTCATTTCATTTCACTTCATTGGTGCACATAGATTGATCTTTATTGGATGAAATACCACCGATAATATGCAATAAAACTCAAAATACACGAATTTATGAAAATAAAAATGAAACTGCTACGTCACTTTGCAAGTTCCCGCCAAAAAGTCTTTGACGTGTATTGTTGTGAAGCACATCTTGCCATGGATTTAATATACAAACAGGATTGAACTCTCCAAAATTTTTATCATACAAAAATAAACCATAAGTCATGCACGTTAGGGTTTACTTTTATTAGTTATCTTAGCCGAGGCAAAACGAGCCGAGAGAGATAGCCCGAACCGAGGCCGTTTGTCCCTTTTCCTCAATTGCCAAAAGATAAAAATGTTAAAGATGGTAGAAAATATTTCACGACAACAAGTAAAATATATTACGTATATATATTTTTTTGCTATTAAACTAGTTTTAAATCATTTTATTTTGTAGGTTTACATCTGTACATAATAAGAAATAATTGTATTTAATAAAATAATCAAAATAATATGATTGTTTGGTAGCTATCATAAAATTATTCTGGTAGCACTGAAATCTGACAATCAATGGTGTCATGGAGACATGGCGACTTTTTCTGTTGTTTTGTGGAAACGCATAACGCATACGGTTTTTTATACTTTTTATCGTGAAAATGGTGAAAAAATGTTGTATCAAGACATGTAAAAGTGAATCATATTCTGGTTGTGGGATTTCATTTCACAAGTAAGGAATAACGATGATTTTATTTACTAACAATGGTGAGTCATAAGTAGATTGACCATGGTTTATTAAAAAAATTGTAGACGGAAGACACTAAAGTTAGTGTAATTCTGTTTAAAACTAAATATAATACGTATAATGTTTATTGTGTGTTGTAATGTGTACCTATTGTACAAATTATTTGTACCTATGTATCGCATAATTGAAATAGCATTATTTTTTATGTTTGTTACAGCTTTCCATCGAAAGAAGAAATGAAGCAAAAATGCAATTTTGATGCGATTAAAACAAATGTTTACCACAAGATTGAAACATCTTATTATTCCACCGCATCCTTTCCAATGCATAACAGATGAAGAACCGCACGAACTGTAACTAGTAAAAGCATTGGCTAATAATTCGTACCTATTCACCACGCGAAATGTAATGCATTCAGAAACTTAGGCAGTGAGATTGGCCTAAGGCAGAAACTAAATAAAACGATTTTGTTTAGCCGTGTTTAATTTTAATAAATACCTACTTTGTCAAGCACATTCGAGTTTTATTTCCCTTTGCTTTATTTTAATTCCCAAATAACAGCTCTGTAGAGCAAACTGAAAAAAGAGCAAGGGGAAAAGCCGTGGTCCCGGAACGAAATTCTGCATGCACCCTTGCCTATTCATACGTAATATTTGATGATTCGACACAAAACGTAACTGAAAAATTAATCATAACTATTCTCAAAAACATGGGTATACACGGCTACACATCAAGCTATACATTTCCAGTATAAACTGATCTCGCATTGTATAGGATTTCTGTACAATGAGAGGTCAGCTAATATTGGAAATTTATATCTTGATTAATCGTGCGTACACGATTCAACACCCACATAGAACATAACAATGTTCAGTTTCAAATAATGGGTTTTCGCGAAAAAGTATCTCGATATAGAAAAAAGAAGAGATCAAACCATAATGAAAAACTATAGATGTTTTTCATTATGGTTTGATCTCTTCTTTTTTCTATAAATTATTATTTCACTATTTTAAGTAACATAATGTTAATATTTTTGTAATACAAACAATAATTTGAAATCAACTAGTGTCAAAACGCCACAAACAGACAAAATTGGAGGAACTTTGCAATGCAGCGATTGTGCGCGAAAGGGACTAACAATGACCACGACCACTCTGCCAAGAGTGCACGACTAGGAAGAAGAAGTGTCAACCGGACACAAATTATCTCTCAAATCCAACTTTCCTGTTCGTTATAAAAATTTTTGGTCACCCTATTAGAATGGGATAAACAGCCTCGGTATGCGTTATCTCTCTCTGCTCGCGTTTTTGGCCCAAGAGCTCAATCCTGTTTGTATATTAAATCCATGCATCTTGCAGGGAACTCACTATGTATAGTCATAAAGAATCAGCTCCTAACATTCTGACAAGCAATTAGAAGTAAATTTTGATAACTTTTAGCAACTTGTGATAAATAATTTTGTTCGTATTGTGACGTAGAAGCAAAATATCGAAAAAAAATCTTGAAAAAATTTCATATCTACGAGAACAAAATATTTTTAATGCCCTTTTTAGTTTCTTCAATATTCAGATCATGGTTCCTTTCAGCGTTTTTTTTCTCAGACCTGTAGTCCAGAATTTGAGAAGAAAAAAACATTCTGTATATAAATTAATTAATAACAACATGTTAATTTTATTCATAGCTTTATTGTGGCTCTTGGGCTACTTTAGGCTACCTGCTCAGAAATTCGGCTATTTTAGGCTACTTAAGCTGTCAAAAATGGCGACATTAGGCCCAGCGCTGTTGGCAACACTGCGCCTCGCGCGACTGGTCAGTCAATGTGATCATGTGGTACCGATTGAGACTGTAATAATAATTGTGTTTACATACTACAGTCCTTAGTCAGGCAGCATTATCATCAATATACGTTTTAACAATTTCAGTGCATTTATTAAATAAACAAGAGCAATTTATGGCTTCCATATGTTGAAAATGAATGAGTTTGACATTTGTGAAGACTACGCTCTTGCAGAACTAGTTCCTGATCATGTTCTAGAAAATATATTCTCTTATCTCAACCTCAAAGATCTCAGGAATTGTGCACTGGTATGCAAGAGTTGGTATAGAATACTCAACGATGATAACAATGATGTTTGGAGATTACATTGTATAAAAAGGCTAGCTGAAGAAATTATTAAGTCTGATTTACTATCGACTGTGACAACGTATAAGGCAAAACTGAGGGCTTATTTCCACGCCTGGAATCCACACGACTGTTCAAGAAATATTTATGTCAAACCTAACGGATTTACTTTACACAGGTAAGGATTGTGGCTGAGAGGTAGCCTTACACATTGTATATCCAATTATGAAATAACTTGGTTATTCCAAATGTAAAATTGTTCGATTTTAATGCTTTAATAAATACCAATACCAAACTACAGTAGTAGCCATGAATGATGAGCACAGATAGGCAGTAGTGGGGGCAAGTTCGCGCATGTACACTTTTTGGCCAAATCACAGTAGCCAAATGACACGAGAATCCAATAGATGTCAAGCATTAACTGATGAACCAATCGTGTGCAGCAGTCAATCTGTGCTCACAACTCGTGGAGTTGATTATACACAGTTGTTGATTTTAAATGTGAATACTTTTCCATTAAAAAGATTACATGCTATGTAATGTATTAAAAGTGTTTGAATTTTTTCAATATCTAAAAAAAGCATATTGAGGTCCACTTGCCCATAGTCTTATGTGTTTTAATATTTTAAGGAACCCTGTAGCTCAAAGTACTGATGCATGTCGGGGGAAAATTGGTTTTCAACAAGGTCGTCATGCTTGGGAGGTGATATGGGAGGGGCCTCTGGGAACTGTGGCTGTTGTTGGTATAACAACCAAGGAGGCTCCGCTACAATGCCAGGGGTATGTTGGGCTGTTGGGTTCTGATGAGCAGAGTTGGGGATGGAACTTAGTTGATAACCACTTATTGCACAATGGAGATACACAAGGGCACTATCCTCTTCTAAATAACTGCCCTAAATATCAAGTAAGCAAATTATATTATAATATATACCTAGTTAATAATTATAACTGTAGAAAAGCCTGTGCTTGACCACAATCTCATCCTGGCTAGTAAGGTTTGTCTGAAGGTGTTAGGCATACAAAGATGGGCTTTCATTTAATTGTACTTGGCCATTGAGCTATTATTACTATGTATAGAGAAGCTATCATAAGCAAAGGTTATGTCCCATTTTTTTAGAGTCAACTAAAGTTCTCTTTAGCGCTGAAACAATAACCGTGATTGTCACGGGGTAATTCATTTATAAGGTACTAGTGGTAACCCATGTTGTGTAATTTTAGTTTGAATAAATGGCTTATATTATTATTATTCCATTTATTCCAATTTTTTCAACTTATTGGTTACATTTTTAAATATATTATAAATAAAAGAAAAATATAAAAAACAGCACCCAACCGGTATCGGGAACAGGGTCCTAGTTACTGGTGGTTAAGGCTCCAGGCTGAGGAACTTTCTCACAAAGCGAGCCGTCTCCCGAAGCACTGCCTTCTGAATCTGGCACTTGATCCAGCTGCCTAACGCAAGCCTCTTGAGATGTTTGGCTATAAGGCCATGGGCGGATTATTATTAGTTGTGATGTGTGGCGTCTCCTCTATACATAGTAATGGTACTTGGCATCAGATTTTCAATAGGCATGTGTGTACATACTACAAAGTGTCCAACAATGTGCTGTGGTTTCCTTTGCTCATCATGACATTCAGTATCACTTCACTACCACCAAGATATCATCACCTTTTAATCTGTATTTTATCAATGTCTTTGATAACTGTACCCTTTGGTATCATTACTGAATTATTACGAGTTCCTAATCACTCTTACCTACCTTATCTACCTCATCAAGGATAGGTAACCTGGAATTTTATTGAAAGTATTTTATAAACTTAATTTCCTGTAAAACTCATGAAGCCTATATCTGAAAGATATTCAACATGTAACAGATTTGGATGCTAAATCATTTATTTGTTCAAAATCGCCTACTGAATTGATTTATGTAACTTTAAATATGTATATTAAAAGTTACATAAATCGATTCAGAAAATGATTCTGAACAAACCATGTAATAATGGTTTAGCATCTTAATCTGTTACACATTGTAGAGCAGATATGCAAATTGAAATGATTTTAGTCAGCAAGACCAAATAATCTCATGGTTTAAATTAGATTATAAAGATAATGTTTAATCATGTTCTCTTATCACTAATTTATTTGTTTTATTATTTCAGGTAGGAGAGCGTGTTAGAGTCATACTGGACTGCGAGGACAACACCCTATCATTTGAAAGAAATTACGAATTTTTAGGTGTAGCATTCAGAGGTAACTCTTTTATTATTTACACTGAGTTATGTTTCATGGTTACATGGGAACAATGAAGGCTACCTTTCTTGAAAATCAAAGTATTCAATGAGGATCATTCACGTTTTTTGTAGAGTATGCAGATTTGTAGCGGTATGAAATCCAATAAATTCTGTGAAAAAAATATTTGAATCGGATCAAAAATGACGAAATTACAACGATTTTAGTGCAAGAATGTCGTGCGCGGCAGGCTGGCAGCCAATAACTGAGGGAGCACTTATGTATGAATCTTCCTAATTTTGATATATGTTTTAGTGTTAACGCCTTGCTGGTTGTCCTTAAACAATAAAATAAATAAATAAATAAGAATCTCAAAAACGGTAGCTCCCGCTTGTAATTAACGATGACGTCACGATGCAGGACTGCGCAACTCTGGATATTTTGTCAGTCTGTTTTTATCTTTTCACGGTTTAACCACTGGACGGATTTAAATGAAATTTGGCAGGGAGATAATCAATTAGTGGAGAAGGACATGGGGATACTTTTTTCCGGATTCTTCATCATCATCATCATCACCGTCATCATGAAGCCGTAGTGAACAGCAAATTTTACTAATATTATAAACTAGCTGTCCCCCGCGGTTTCACACGCATTTCCAGCATAAAAAGTAGCCCAAATCTTTCTCAATACTATAGGCTATCTGCATGCCAAATATCATCGCGATCGGTTCAGCGGTTAAGATATAATGAGGAATGTTAATAGGTATGCAAAATGGCTTGAAAGTTTGTAACAGTAGACCAATTATGTATACAAATAGATTAGTTTTTGTTTCGTTCAAAAAAACCAAGTAGTTATGATTTTACAGACATTTAAAATTCCCCTAAATATCGAGGCCCGCTAACGGTCACGTGACCGCGGGTGACGTCATGTTTCAACTCTCCGTTCACTCATATTAGTCGCTAGCGGTGGTACGTAGGTATCTTACGCTATTAGTGGAAAGTATTTTGGATTCGATTTATGGATTTGAAAAAAGGCAACCGTAAAATCTACATACAATAGGTTGAAATGAAATGAAATTGTTTATTTCGCCAGAAATGTCGTACAATTTAGGTGGAATCTTCTATAAGGTCTACACATTTCGCTACAGAATAACATGCAAAATTATAAAATTGAATCTAATAATTAATGTAATATAATAAAGCAATATAATTAAATAAGATGTCCAAATCATATAATTATTTTACAAGTTTTATTATTTATCGACGAATAGTTATTATTCTGTTGCCGCCGAAAAGCGAGAAGAAAGAATGCAAATGCTTACTCTCCTGCCTGTCTAATATACCTAAAATAATGATTTTATAGCTGCAACGCAAGTAGGTACTTATTGAACCATTTAAGTTTCATGTTATAGACAATAAATTTGTAATGTTTGTCTATACCTATTTATACTCTTCTTAGTAAATTAAAAAATACATTGATTATATTGCAAATGCAGCGAGTTGAATAGATGTATTTAACCTTTTTTATGTCTTATCTTTTCTTTATACAACTAAGTCGGTAAACAAGCATACGGCCCACCTGATGGTAAGCGGTTACCGTAGCCATATAGACGCTTGCAACACACGAAGCATCGCTCACGCGTTACCGACCTTTCCCCCCTCCTCAATGAGCTCTGTCTACCTTACTAATACGCGCAGGAACACAATCTACTTTATTTATCCAAATAAATAAAATTGAAGTGTCTATTATGTAATATCAAAATAACAGCTTATTATTAAACGCACATGAAAGTACCTAAATACGGTTGGCGACACTCGATAGTGTTTTAGCCGCTAAAAGTACGGCATAATCTGGTCGCTCCCCCCAAGATGGTCGGGTATCCTACGAGGATTTTCCCACGCAATTTTTTATTTTTTTAAATTAATTTTCCGGCTAATCTCCGAAAGGCTGGAACGATTTTGACTGGATTTTTACTCTCAGTTAGCTTCATCATATCAGCCTATGAATGTCCACTGCTGAACATAGGCCTCCCCCCCCTCAGTTAGCTTATGGTACCTATAAGAAGTAACATACGTTACATTTATTTTAGAATAAATATTTTTCCCCGCAAAAAAACGGCTGGACCGATGTAGACGAGACTTTCACTGATAGATAGCGGATGGAGGAATAACTTAAGCTACTTTTATTTCAGATAATTCATAAGGAGTTCCTTGCAAAATAATTAAAACGCTACGCGTGGGTAAAACCGCGGCTGCGCTGGGGTATCAAATAACTGCACACTACAAAAAATATTTAGGATCATAGTAGACTGTCACTATTCTTACGTCAAAATGATCTTCACAGCATTAAACTTTGCTTTTATTTCTAAATAGATCCCCTTCACAGTTTTTATCCATTTCTCTCGCATTTGGACATCCATTGGAACGAGTAAAATCAACTTTTCCGGTGGACTGGTGGTTGTATTTTTACATTTTGGTATAAACACATGATTTTCTAGTATTTGTATTGGATATTTAAAAACCAAAAAGTCATAATCTTCTAGGGAAACGTACCGAAGAGCGCGACCTTTCAGGGTATTTGTTCTGTGAGCGCGATTGACTGAACGAGCGGTGTAACATGACGTCATCGCATCGAGTACCGGGCCGGTGGAATCCCGCGTCGCGCGCTCATTTTAAAATTCCATATCTCAGAAACTAATTGACTTATCAAAATAATTCTTTCTCACGTATTTTTTATTTTCTACAGTTAATGCGGAGAGCTAAAATTCTAAATTAGTGAACATTCTTCATTAAGCCGTTTTTAAATAACTTCGTCATTTGTTGATGGATTTTAATAATTTAAAAAACATGCTCAGAAATGTTATCAAGTTAACTTTTGGTTATGTGAATGGTCCTCATTACAATACTGGGTGGAGATTTCGAGATGGCATATTTTCGAAACCTATGTTGGGTTAGTCATCAACAACTTTTACCATGGGATAGGTTTTGAAAATATGCCATCTCGAAATCTCCACCCGTTATAGCATAACTTTATACTATATGGTGTAAACAGTAACTTGATATCATGAAACATACTCGATAAAATATCTAAAACTGTTTTATTTATTTACTATATCATGAAAATATGTTCAGTATTTGCTTTCTTTTCAGGCCTTCCAAACAAGAAACTATTTCCAACCGTTTCAGCCGTGTATGGAAACACTGAGGTGTCTATGGTGTACTTAGGTCCTCCTATGGATGGCTGATAGTTAATCATTCTGTCTAGAAAGTTATGCATTTCTAGTCAAAATACAACATTGTGATATAATTTTGTTCCAATTATATGTTTAAAGATACTTTTATACATACAAAACTGTATAAGGTAAGACCTGAAACTATTGTTTACAGTAATCTGTAAAACTTGTCAAGAGGTGAAAAATAGCTAACTATTTATTATGAAATTTGATTTTCTGTTTTATTTACTTACCAGTAATAGTTACGCTAGATTAGATCATTTTGTTGTTAAGATATTGTACCATGCAATTAATAAATTATCATAATATTAGTTCCCGTAAGCAAAGCACTGACGACTCTAGTTACTTGTACCTACATTTATTTTTTTATTGACTTTTACCTTCATAGAAAAATATGTTTAGATCCTCAGATTACAGAACAAAAGGTTGTTCTATAATCTATGTTTAAATTGCTCAGTGAATTGCGGGCGTTTTATTTGGCACGCTGTGGAATTGATACTTTAACGTGGGTCTGCGTGTGCTCGCGATCACATCTGCTGTCGGCGTCTACGTGGTATTGAAAAACCGGGTTTTTCTGTCCACAAAACAGCAGACACAGCAGGTAGATCGAGGTATAGAGGATTTGCTCTATACTGTAGTACACTCTACACCAGCGGTTCCCAAATGGTGGTCCGCGAAACCTTGGGGATCCGAGGAAGGGTCACATCACAGGGGTTCCGCGTTCCGTCCGAGAGTTAAATAAAACGTTCGTAGAATATAGACATCGCTAAAAAAGTTTTATAATTATTATTTTGCTATCATGTAATTTGACGTTTAGTTTCGATCCTACGACTCACATAACTGTTATCGAGAGTGGAGTAAGGATTATTCGATCCCAATTCAATCCTAACGAATATTACGATCGAAGTTAGTTCCAATTAGAGCCACCGCACGATCGTGTTGAATTCAAGAGTACGGATATGCATTGGATTCGAATGAAACTCGATTGATTCAGAACTCGAAGCTGTCGGGATTAAGCCCCCTGGCCTTATGATAGCCCCAGCCCTTTCTGTTATATGACATTAGAAAGTAACAGATATACCTATTTAAATCCTAGGTTCTACTACACTTAACTTAAACCTGAAGCCAGCTTTTCACTATGTGATATAATATAAATTACATCTTGAGATATAATATTTTATCGCTCGTCATACATGTTGCTATAATATACATATTTTACAACCCAAACTATAAATATTTTTTCGACAAAATAATATATTACTTTATATCCCATAGTGAAAAGCTGGCTTTATTTATTAATAAAGGAATACATTATTATGTAGATAGATACGGTCTATATAATGAGGAAAGTATATTGAAATGCGTGTTTAATAAAACGTTTTTATTTATATAACCTGCGTGCTCTAATCTAAATTTACAAACATAATGCACTTCACGTCTTTGCTTTGGTTAAGTCCTGTATCAAGGATTTGTAGCCGACACAGAGATCGATCATCAGGTCTAGCTAAATTCAAGCGTCACGGCCAGCGTTGCCAGACGTCCCGATTTTGGCGGGACGTCCCGATTTTTAGCCCAAAATTAAATGTCCCGCGCGGGACAGGCCCAGTCCCGCTTTTCGAGGATTACTTGACGGAGAAATTGAAATCATCGTTGGACATAGAAGTGGGTAATTGTAAAGACACCACTACTCAGAAATGGTACCAGGTTTCCCGCGACGCGTCCTAATCATCGGAGTGGTGTCGCGCCAAATGTCACTGAGACGTACAAAAATCAAACTTCTAGTTTTAGTCATCGCAATCTGACGCCCGCAGGGGATCAAAACCTATAGGGTACTTCCCGTTGACCTAAAACCATGTAATTTGGCAAGAAGCAATTTCATCTAGTATGTAAAGGACGGAATCCGAAAAGCGTTTTGAAGTTAGTACATCATAAAAAAAAATTACAACATAATCGGAAGAAAGGAGAAAATACTTCGTGACTCTAGTCCTGATCAAAGAACTATTTACGTTACCTACAAGTTTCTACGGAACCCTCGGTACGCGAGTCAGACTCGCCCTTGGCCGGTTTTTTTAGTATGTCCCGCTTTTGACGATAGAATCCCGCTTTTTTTACACTAGATGGTTAAAAATCCCGCTTTTCCCGAAAAAATATCTGGCAACGCTGGTCACGGCCCATCTCTCGATATCTGTGGTAACTATTAAATAGTGGTAGCCGATTTTTGAAGCCATCTCTGCTTCGATTGATCATACTACTTATTGCTAAAGCGGATAGTAGCTCCTGCATCATTCATGCTACTTATTCCTCAAATGTTTAACTTTGTTTTTTTTTCTGCTAAAGCTGCAAGGGCATAAGTAGTCAGCATAGTTCTAAAATAAGTATAACATAACATTAGGATAATTATGCGATACATGCAAGTCAAATCAGATGATGTGCGTCTATAATGGAATCACGGGTCTCTAGCTCGTAGGTGGAATAGTACTACAGAAAGAGGTACGGGTCTCTAGCTCATAGGTGGAATAGTACTACAGAAAGAGGTAAGTACCAATGGCGCGGATGCCTCAATAAAAACCCCGATTAAGAACTAAAAAGATGTTGACAAGAATTTGAAAATTACCTATTAGGTAAATCTAAATAAATCTTAGGTAAGTAGGTATATGGTCATAATTTACTAAATCCATTTGAATTTCAGTAGGCAGGTCCTAACTAAATAGGTAGAACTGTTCAGACTGTTCGTATTAAACATCTACACGTCATGTCAGCACTTAACAGAGGCCGAAGAAAATTCAACTTCCTATCACTAAAACTAGGCACTCATAAGATTTGCAGTTACATTAGTAGGGTTAAGTCAGATTGTGGTAGGATAGGTACAATCGATGAACATAGGTACTACTACAATACATACATAGTCTATGGTTTCTTAACGAAGACGATCATCGTGTAGTTATTGATTGTTCAATACCTACAAATGCTGAGCTACTTAGGTATCATTGATGCGTACCTATAGAGGCTAATCTGTAAAGTACCTGACAAACAATTGATGACAAATAGGACTACGATTCAACACTGCTGGGCTGGACTTCATAACGTCGTAATTGTTAACAGTATCTACTTAGCTTTAGTTTATAATAAATCTAGTGAGATTGTGAACGGACAATAAGATTCAGTGGCGTACATACCTAGTGTAAACCGACTGTAAACAATAAAACTTAGGTAGGTACGTTTAGATTATAAAAAGAAGAAATATATCTCGTGTGATGTTTTATGCTATCAATTAGCCTGTATACAGGTCGTTGTTTTGGTCAGCGACTAGCGACTCAGGGTCGATAATACAAATGATACTGGTGCTAAAAAAAATACTTTATTTTTTTTAATAATAAAAATAAAAAAATATTTTTTTTGAAAATCATGTAATAAGCTAAAGTGTAGATATAATACTCAACGGGAGTACGAGGGAGTAAAGGGGTGGGCGATGGCGGCTTGCGCCTAGCTCTAAGTCTGTGAACGTGCCTAGTAACCATACTTTGCAATAATTTTATTTCAAATTGAATAAGGTATTTCTCAACTTACTTACAGTATTTAATGGAATTAAGTCCATTTTTGGGGAATATATATTTAGTACTACCGCTCCTAGGTCGCTTGTCGCCGACCAAAACAACACCCTGTATAGGGTGACTGGTAATTAGTGAACGATACTTAGACACCTGATTGTACTCATGAGCTTAGCACATGTTTTTGGAATGACAGCGACGATGTGTCTATAATATTTAGTACCTAACATGAATACACCTATTTGTTTCTATGGGAAAGTTGTTTGTTATCATGAGTATATAATCATGTGTCTAAGTATCGTTTACTAATTACCAGTCACCCTATATAGAGTGTCATATTGTAGAAGATGAAGCAATATAATAACAATCACACCATAGTTTGCGTTTATTAATATAATTTTTATTATTTTAACATCGAAGGCAGTGAGTGCTTACATGCTCTTAATTCGCATTAGACATCAATAAATAGAGCGATTGAGCAGTATGTACACACATGCGTTTGCCCTGCTAGTCTGCTTTCCGCAAAGAAAACAACAAAGTAACAGTTTTAATTTTTGTGGTGACACCCACGATTTCCGCCTGGATGCCACCCATACGTACGCCACTGATAACATCTAGCCTTCAGTAGGTAGGTATGTGACCGATCATGCTCTATGGGTGGACCAATTTTAACGCGGATTTACAAACATAACGATTTTCTGAGGGTCTACTATACAGGTCGTTGTTTTGGTCAGCGACGAGCGACTCAGGGTCGATAATACAAATGATACTGGTGCTAAAAAAAATACAAAAAAAAACTTTATTCTTTTTTATAAAAAAAAAATATAATAAATAAAATTTTGAAAATCATGTAATAAGCTAAAGTGTAGACATATTACTCAACGGGAGTACGAGGGAGTAAAGGGGTGGGGCGATGGCGGCTTGTGCCTAGCTCTAGTCTGTGCACGTGCCTAGTAACCATACTTTGCGTTTATTTTATTTCAAATTGAATAAGGTATTTCTCAACATATTTACAGTATTTAATGGAATTAAGTCCATTTTTGGGGAATATATATTTTGTACTACCGCTCCTGGGTCGCTTGTCGCCGACCAAAACAACAACCTGTATATCGTTAGCGCACGCTTTCTATTTTTACTTTTAAAGACTAGTTTAGTACAACAATATTGAATGTCCACGTAATAATTGAACTCCGAGTATGGCCTTAGTAGTGAAGAATAATCCTAGAATCGAACAACTTTTGGGTGGTAGCCAGCCAGACGGGTACCAGGTACAAAGATTACACCGTGCAATGAGTTCCTCTCGATTTGTTCCATCACCGATATCAGTAGGATTCGAACTTACAACCTGTGTCACATATTGAAGAATTGACCAAAGAATGGCCAATAAAAAATAAATAATGGTCTTAATGGAGATATCTACTTATGTGTTATACTTATATGTGATTTAAAAACACGCATGTGCAAATAATTAGGATTACCTAGGTGACGTAATATAAAGTAGTTACCTACTACATTTCCACTAGCCATAATAAATTGTAGTTATTTACGTTCTTTGCTGCTATTTACTGTATTTATTTACTTAATTCCAAACCCGTAACGAATGATTAAATAAAAATATAATAGGTACTATGAAGGTGTGTAAGGTTGAATGACACCTCCATTTAAAAGGGGAGTTGGGTTCTCGTGCCTAGGGACCGCGGTTGGAACACATGTCGGACAGTTGTATATATGCTGTACGCCTACCATGAGTTTTCTACACTAACATAATCTACAGTCGCTAGCGACTACGGTGAATATTAAGTATGACGAGCGCCGCCTCTAGTGGACACTTTTGGAAGCATTTCATACAAAATGATTCACCGTAGTCGCTAGCGACTGTAGATTATGTTAGTGTAGAAAACTCATGGTAGGCGTACTGATCGCCGAAAAAACTTCTTAAGTGCGATGCAGGATGTTGTGGCGCCATCTGTCTTTCTGTGTGTGAACTATCTCAGCGTAACTGATAGATGTCGCTACTATACCTAAATATGCAGTTATTGAGAAATTCATTTGCGTGGGAAATCGGTAATGCAAGTGAGTTAAATAACCTGTAAATTAGCTAATAATATATACAGAGCTTAAATACCTACCTAGTAAATCCTAATATTTTTCAAGTTATATTTTCGTCACAGGATGATGCGTGGCAATGCATGGTATTTCACAATGCACAGCCCGAGATATCACAAAGTAATTTATCCTTAAACACCATGTGTCACTCGCACCATCCAGTATAAAAACATGCTATAACAATATTATTTACCTTATTGCTACTTTAATAAATAATCAATCACACAAAGAAATGGACGCGATGTAATATTATTGGTTTCTACTTTAGGTAATTCAATACAAACAACACACTTTACCCTGAGAGGGATTACAGCCGTGAATATAAAATGTGACAGTCTACAGGTAGGTACAGTATAGATTGCAAAAATAGTTCAAATAATGCTATGAACTTCTATGTGAACGTGGACTAGGCACTCTGCTTTATGACTATTAAGTAAGAGGATCATTCAATTTTTATTGGTTGATAAAATTTATATAGCATGTGGGTAGTTAATTTTCGAAGATTAATTTACAACTACTATGTAGCTATTGAATTTATTACAGTAAAGTATTTATAGACCAAACCGGTACCTTTACCTATTGACTGTCACATAATAATGTATTATATATCTACCCACTAATACATACGTATTGAGGACTGAAAGGCTCAGAATAAAGGATAACAATCGATAATTTTGCAATATCACCATAAGTCTACAAACTTACATAATGTTATACGATATTAGGTATTTCTAATATTAGTATGTATAGGTACACGTTACGTACGATTAGTACCTCGAGGTACGTGAACAGCGTATTCCGGATGGCATCTATTTATACTTATTATTTTTATATTAGGTATTACAGTTTATTATAAATCTGAAGAGCACATATAGGATGTGAACGCACTAATCTTAGGAACTGCCAGGCCGATTTGAAATTATTATGTTTGCTTTAGGTACATAGCCCGTTTTATAAACAGCGCATATGAAACCGCAGGGCACAGCTATTAGGCTATTTTGTAACCAAATAAGTTCAAGAGGTACTTAAGACTTGAAGGCAGAATGGTGCGAAGACGAGCTTACCGAAGAGAGATCCCTCCCAGTGCCGCCAGACCTTCCTTATTTTCTGACGGACCAAATGTACCTATAGTATTGAGTAGTGTTAGTACGTACTTCAAACGTATGAATAGGGCTAACTGGTCCCCTCGGCCAATTTACAGGTATTTATTTATTTTAATTTAATACTTATTATGAATCTAAGCTTGTTTTGAAAAGAGTAATTGCGGAGTTTATTTACCTTCCAAACCGGTATTTTAGTATTAGGGTCAGAATTTTCATAAGTGCCTACGAAGGTCTATTTAAATAAATCATTTCGAATTTGAATTGAATACTTTTTACAAGCAGCCAGACCAATCGTAGGAGCCAAACATCGCCTAAACACAATTTAAATGTTGCTGGAGTATGAGCGCGAGGGTATTATTGTGATACAAATAAGACGATAATTGGCATTTTTGATCCAGAAAATAATGGATGGACGTTAGAATATAATTAATAAAAAAAACTACTTACCTGTTGATTTTAAAATTAGCTTAGCCCGACGGCCAAGGTAGCAGGTATGTATAGGTACGTTACAACCCAATTATGTATACTTAACACATTTTGTCCATGACACAATAAGGAAGGTCTGGAGACACTGGGATCTCCACCCGTTAATTTAGGTTTCGAAATAAACATTCTGCCATAATGTCCTGTAATAGTCCAGTTTCCTTCCCAAATAACCATATAATAAGGATAGCTAGGTACGCTAGAAATACGGGACATTAGACTGTTTGACTGTATTTGTTCAGTACCTTACCTAAACAAAAAATCTAAAAAATAAAAACAGAAATTTTCCCTAAAGCGTTAAACGTTACAATTAAAAACACAATTTTAAATGAATAGTACTAATAAAACACACAATGTGTTATCACTTGATTATAAATAAGTTTATAACAGTAATAGCTGGGGCTCTGATAAATAATAATACAAGCCCAAAAATGTTATACACATATCTACGAGCAAGCTTTATTGTCTTTTAAATATTAATGTATACTACCTAAGTAGGTATATAGGATATATTTTAAATACTAAAATGGTATTTTAACGATTCCTCCCTCACGTGTATGCGTAAATTGTTTCTATTTAGAGATAGCCTAGGGTGCACTTTTTGTTGAAGGCTTTTATAAGTGCCTGAGAACAGGGGGGCTAAAAAGGAAGCAAAGCAATATTGCTTACGGAATTCATATTTTTGAATTCTCGGCAGATCCTACGTAATTTCAGTAGTTTTTGGTATACTAGTCACTCATTATAGACAATTCAATTCAATAAAAGATTCGGAATTGATGAATTGCTGTAAATTCGAAAAAAGAATTCCATTAGCAATATTGCTTTAGCTTCCTTTTTAGGGGGGCAGGCCCGGTTCAAACCGGGGCCCATGCCCCGGGCGGCATTTATAGGGGGCGCCAAACGCAAGTTTGAAAAGAAACAATATGTTTCACAAAGCACCCAGCATCCAGAGCACGTTGTTCAATCGATTATTTGATATTTTATGGTTTTTTTTTCTTACTTCTTTTCGTAATAATATTTACAAAATTAATAAATTATTTAAATTGAAATTACTGGCATGAGCGCCTTTGCACATTATAAGAAAATTTCTTGTGTCTGATCAGACATGTCTTATAAGACATTCAGTCGCACTGGTTCTTATATGAGACCGTGCACATTACAAGATTTTTTTTCTTATGTCTGATCAGACACGCGTCGTCGTCGGCTGCATATTCGACGTCGCGCCTACGCAAGACGTCTTGCTTAGACACGACATCTACTCATATTATGGAAACTAGTTCGCGCGTGCACATTCGTCGTGGCTGCGTCAGCCGAAACAACTATAGTGTCCACGCTTTTATTTCGTGTTTAGAATGTTAATTTATTTAAATCAGCTCAATTTTAATTTTAATACAATAACTTTTATTTTTATTACTGTTTCATTTTTCATGTAACCCAGTTATGTTATTTTTGTAAAGTTAAGAAGTGGATTAATGTTGTTTGAATAAAATGAATAGTAATTTTTATTTTTTACTTTAATTAAACTTTTATCAAACATGTAATGTTACATGAGTAAAATAAAAATGAATATATTGAACATTTAAGCTCTATAGTCTCATTGATTCTTGTCATAATATAATATAGGTATATAATCAAGTGGCGTAGCAAGAGAGGTCTCGTCCTATACCTACTACTTATATGAAAAAAAAAACTAGGAACTGGGAGAATACCTACTGATTAAACAGCTTTCATGTTTGGGGGACTCCAGGATATCCGCACCGGGTGCCACCCATGCTAGCTACTCCACCGAGTTTGGGAAAAATTATAAAACGACTAAGAAAAGGGATAAATCTCAGAGGAATATAATCCACAGTTCAGCAGGGCTATTTTAAAACGCTCGGATTCGATATCGGAAACGGAATCAAAAACTACCGAGGCGATATTGCGCAATTGCTTTTTTAATTTCCGAATTCGAATATTTTTCATGTTTCTTTACCGAAATATCAATTCGATTCATCGAAAAGTTTTCGAAAATTAAAATAGCAATTGCTGAAATTCGCCTCGTAATATTTTGAATCCGTTTCCGATAGCGATTCCGACGTTTTAAAATAGCCCTGCAGTAAGGTTAAAATATAAAAATTCTCTTTGGACTCAAATATTATTTAAGTAATTCACAGGGGATAAAGAGGAATACAAAAATGTGTTTCATATTTAGTTTCGTCGTGTTGTGTTTATTTGTTTGTTAAAATCAGAACTTAGCATCATTGGTATTTTCGTAAAAAAATTATGAGCAATTTTTTTAATTTAGTTTATACCTACAAATAACCTTTCATTCCTCGATACGTAAGCACCTAAATATATTAGAAAACTTAGTCTTTATCTTTATGCATAGGTGTTTGGTTGTAAGGCTTTCTGTCCTCTAAACGATCTTCTAACCGTAGTTTAACTTTTGTTGGTGGAAACTTAGTAAGGCAAAAGTCTGCTATAAGACAGTAGAACTTGCAGAGCAAGGGACACAGAAGCGCCTGGTGTACGACGGCCGCGATGCGATACCAGGGCCCATCGAACGGGTCCAATATGGCAGGACAGAGCATGTGATTCAAGTTCACTTGGGCAGGCTGGAAATAACAATTTATATTTTATAAGCATTGCCTGACTAATGCCAAATGTAATTCACCGCTATAGGCACCTACTAAAAGTATAGGTATATTTGCATATTTTGTAAGTATCATAAATATATAACGTATAGGTACTTACAATTGCTATAGGTTGTAAAATTATAAAATGATAAAGCAAGTTTAGACAATAGCTAAAAATTGCCCAACTGAAATCCCAAATAGGTTCTATATTATACACACCTGCAACAAAACAGTATATAAGTATATGTTACTTTATCATTAGATATCGCAACCAACATATAAAACTTATGTATGCTGCCATGTGGTCCGCCAAATATAATTTTTCCAGATATTTTTTGTTAAATGTGCTTGTTTGTCTACAATCTCATCATGACAGGTGATGTGTCCATTTTTATTAATATATGGTGTAAGGATGCAAGATACAAGAAAATATTAATTGGACGGGCCACATGAGACCATAAATCTTACCACCAATTCGCAAAAGATAATATGGTATAACAAACATCATCCCATGTTGGATCCAATACAAAGATGCTTCAGCTAGAATCTAATATGGAAAAAAGAAAAGGGCGCTCGATTTAGGGGCATTAAAGAACTCTTTATTGTATTCAAGAAAGATCAGGTCATAATAAAATTTGTTAAATTATAAAGGTACTAGCTGCCCGGCGCAACTTCGTTCGCGTGGTGCTACCCTACTCTATCCTATCCTACCCTACCCTATATGTGAATCTAAACCATTCGGCGCTCTCTCCTTCTTCACTCCGCCAAACAGACCGAACAATTAACTACTATATTTTTGAGTGGAGTTTACTATATTTTGTACTTGAAACAAAGATTTTCATATAGGCATCGTGCCTCTACCCAGATGGCTAGTTCGCCTTACCAAAGCGTGACATTTAGACCGGCCGCATACTATAAGAAATTTTCTGTCAGAAATTTTCGGACGCCCGCCGGAAGGCACGTTTCTCATACATTTTGTTCTAGACCCCGCAAACTATCCGAATTCTGACGTGTCTTACGTCCGCTTCGGATGAGCACCGGATGCAAACCATCGGACGTCCGAATTTTTTCTGATCAGAATGTCGGATGGCGCGCTCTCCATACATTTTGTACTAGACCCCGCACATCTATCCGAAATTCGCATCAGTTGTCGAGTGGACGCCGTGTGGTATGCACGCGTTCATTCTGTACCGCGAGATAAGATGATGATTTTTAAATGATTTCTTCACAAGGAAGTGCACGTCCTCTTTTTAACACGCTTTTATTAGCTTCACCTGTATGTATGTATCTATATATGTATGAATGTATGTAAAGGAATCTTCGAACGTAATTTTCATCGACTTCCAGACGTCAGATTAAACTGAAATTTTGCACACTTATCAAGTACCGATGACAATACAATAATTTGGTACCATCGAGCTGATCTGATGATGGATCCGGAAGGTAGGCACTGGAACTCCATAACGGAGCAACGTTTCCTAGCCGTGTTTGGGCTTTTTGGAATTGTCATGAAATGAACTTGGACCATGTATGGTTTTCAGGGTCTGATGATGGAGTAGGAGAGTAAGCACTGGAAGTCCATAACGGAGCAATGTTTCCTAGCCGTGTTTGGGCTTGTAGGAATTGTCATGAAATGAACTTTGACCATGTATGGTTTTCAGGGTCTGATGATGGAGTAGGAGAGTAAGCACTGGAACTCCATAGTGGAGCATCGTATACTAGCCGTGTTTGGGCTTGTTGGAATTATCTTGAGATGAACTTTGACCATGTATGGTTTTCAGGGTCTGATGATGGAGTAGGAGGGTAGGCACTGGAACTCCATAACGGACCAACGTTTCCTAGGCGTGTTTGGGCTTGTTGGAATTGTCGTAAGATGAACATTGACCTTATATGGTTTTTTTATTTAACACTTTTTAGTGTAGTAGGATCCTAACTGGGATCGCTCTGACTAGGAAGCAGAAACTGTTCTAACTGCGATTACACCTTCCTATTTCCTAGTTAGGAACCTAGTTAGGATCCTAAAAATAGGACGGTGTAATAAGTACTTAAGCTCAAACTCGCCGGATCGAAATTTCTGATAGGTGTGCGGAGTGGTTCCGGCGGGCGTCCGAAATTTTCTAACAGAAAATTTCTTATAGTATGCGGCCGCCCTTAAATTCACTCCGCTTGAGAGTCTCCTGAGCAAATCGCTCTCAGTTCGTACTGCACACGGCTGTCACTGCGTCATACTCGCTGTACTGATTTTAAATAAAAAATGCCGACTTGCGTATTAAAATACTGTCACAACACTTATAAAACCAAGGAAAAACTAAAAAACTAACCTTCCATGTGTTAGTATTGCGATTTCGTCATTTTTAATTACGTAAAGTTATTTTAGAAATATACGTTTGGGAGCGCCAGTTTTTATTTTTTTAAATCTTTTCCGGCCATGTTTTATGGAAGGTTGCCACAACATGAAAATTAATTTCCCACATTTTATTAAGAGATGATATCGAGTACCTACTGATTAATTTTGCTCTAATGAGGAGTTTTCTTATGCTCAAAATACCCGTCAAACTGTTGATAATTCGAACCTAATTTTGACCATAGAGGTATCATGAGAAAACTCCTCATTAAATATTATCTGCATAAAATAAATAAATTTAATTTTATTGGATATATAGTACAAGAGCTAACACAGATTATATAAATATATTTATCATCTATTTTAGACTCAAAATGCTTTTATATTAATTAAATAGAAAATATGTTGCAACCATTATGAATGTACTTAGACAACTAATTTCTTTTATAAAAAATAGTCTTCAAAATTTAATTAAAGTGGACATTTTATAAATTTTTTGGCGTTTCAATTCATTTCAGATAGCCAAATAATTTTAGAGTTCAGTACGGATTTTTATACTTGTCAAAGAGTAATACAAAAGCTTATGTAGCTTTTGTAGATTTTATAATGATAACATTAGTATGCATTAGTCGCACATTCGTTTATGTACTGTTGTCTGTTATAGATACATGATTTTATGTTATTTTTAGTTTTCCTAAAGATTCTATAGTCGCCGAACCAAACTTATATTTGGTCGGCACTCGGCACATTTTAGTAAAAGAGACAAATATTTGACAATAGTTTTCCCAGAGATGAGATTTAGCAAGATCGATTTTTCGCCCTCAAAAATCCTAATATAATAATACTTATGTATATGTAATATTTAGTTAGTAAGAATAAATATCTCCTGACCGAAATTTATAAATTCCCCCATTTAAGGGAAAACATTTTTATCTGCCACCCTATGCAAACTACACAGACTGTCAAATACTGTCAATTCTGGCTTGTTTATTTCATGTTCCCATAGAGGCGACTATCCTTCTGGACGTTTTAAATTCTTTGACTTGAAATTAGTTACAGAAAAAGAAGATGGATGGTTTAGATTCAAAAATCAGCCCGGCAGATGGCGCTGCATTCGGTATAGGGTAGGGTAGGTTAGGGTTCCGCGAGGAGCGGCATGCACGCAAACGCGTTGTCAGAGCAGTCCTGCCGGTCTTCGAGGCCTGGATGCAGCGACAAGGTGGACGACCCACCTACAGACTTACACAGATACTCACCGGGCATGGGTGCTTCGGTGATTATTTGTGTAGGATCGGACGTGAGGCGACGGCGGCTTGCTTCCATTGTGGTGGAAGTGACCAGGATTCCGCATCGCACACGCTTGCGGTGTGCCCTGCGTGGGAACCCGAGCGGATCCTGGTCCAAGAGATCGGACGAAATCTCTCCCTGCCAGCAGTCGTGTCGGCGATGCTGAGCGGGGATACGGCGTGGAGGGACGTAGCCTCCTTCTGTGAGACCGTGATGGTCCAGGAGGCTGCTGAGCGGGATCGGGAGAGAGCCGATCCCGCCCGGAGACGATGCCGGCGAGGCACGGCCGTGCCTCGCCGGCATCGCCGGTAAAAGTCCGGCATAACCTGGCCGCTCCCCCCAAGGCGGTCGGGTATCCTATGAGGATTTCCTCACGCTAATAAAAAAAAAAAAAAAGGGTAGTTTCGGGTAGCACCACGCGAATGAAGTTGTGCCGGGCAGCTAGTATATGTATATAATAATAGTATCGTGACCATCGAAAAAAGTAACAATATCGATAGTGCTATCGACTGTATCGATACTTTCGATAGAATCAATGAGCGTTTTTCTAATGATACCTCAAAATACCTGTCATCATAGCCTAGGTACTGTTAATAATTCGAACCAATTTGAACCTTAAGTTCACGATTTAATGGTATTTTGAGCATAGAGGTAAAAACGCTCATTGTATTCAAGTATTGCTATCGGTAGTATTGATCATATTGACCCTACCAGCTTACCACCCTTAATGCTCCAAAATCAAGCACCATTATATAACAATTGAAGTAGTAACAGTCGAGATCTGCTGATAAAATAGTCCTGCCAACTTAACTAAATTTATTTAATGGTATTAACATATGGGAAGATAAGGCAGTAAAAACAGCCAAACAATCATCACCATTCTCTCCACATGCCATGCTGATGCTGCCAAAATTATTACAAGACATAGGTTCTTAAGAGGACTCAATTCGTCATACTTTTCATACAAAACCTCTGTACTTATTATGGCGTTGTTCAACATTTTTCGTTAGATGTTTTGAACAAATTAGTATCTTGTGCACTATATCTAGCCTTGTATCTAGGCGTAATTTAAAAAAAGTGTGAAACAAATTCAGTAAAAGCCTCCGAAAAACAGCGTTTTTGCCTGAACTTTGGCCATATCTAATGTACCTATAAATTGTAAAAGTAAAGAAAACATTTAGATACCAGGCTTGCAAATGTATTGGAGATTCTAAATAACTAACTTTTTTTTTCACAAACTTGAAGATTTTTTCACAAGAAGTATACTCCTGGAACAAGTTTTATGAATGCGTAATCATGAATGACGACCTAGCGAAGCGGCCGCGAGTGATCAGCGGAATTTACCGACTGATAACCGACGGCTCTGATGCTATCTCTCATTTTTCGCAGTCAAACATTACGTTGGATGTTGGACACTTCCCTAGAATTACTTGATTTTCAGTCAAAAAATTTATAAAACTAAATAATATGTAAATATACCGTTCTAGAAGCTGTTTCAGGAAATAAAAAAGCTAAAAGTGGACCATTCAACAAGTTCAAATGAATACGGAACATTGATGTCACCATCTTGCTTGGAGGAGCAGCAAGCAGATAGATCTGAAAGAGAGAAAATTTATAGCATCTAATTAAGCTGATGAAATTACCTATACATACATAGATATGGCAAACATAATAATTGTCAGGCCAGTTGGCGCAGTTGGTTAAGATTTCACCTATCGCGCCACAGGTCCCACACAGGGCATGCATGAACATAACTGTATGTCCTGAGTCTGGGTGTAATTATGTATATTAAGTTTGTATTTTAAATCAAAATTAGTACATATTATGTAGTAATATATCAGTTATCTGGTTTCTATAGTAGAAACTTTGTTAGTTTGGGATCTGATAGCCGTGTGAGGACAGGATATTTATTTATTTAATCATTTAATTTGGGCCTTTTTCGAAAGCGCTGGTCAGATTTTTATTGCTAGTCGTTTTGAACAATTGAGATATCCCCATACAAAGAAAGGGGCTATGGATGGAAATTCTCCCAACACCTGACTTGACCATTGAATATTAAACCTTGTTTCTTAGTTGTAGTTGTATGTCAGAAACATACAAGTGTAGCGTAAATTGGCAATGGTGCTCCTTAACCTCCAACATGGAGTATGGAGCATGAAATGGGTAACCTGATTTCTGATGGTGCAAGATGTCATTCTGGAAATAGCAGTCCTATTGTGAGTTGTAACAGTCAGTCAATTAATGCCCTATTTATTTAGTTAACCCACTGGTTCTCGTGAGGGATGCGCATCCTATTATAACAATTGATGTCATTATTATATTTTTAACCGAGAGCCAAGTTATTAAATAGTTGGTTGGGTTTGTTCCAATAAACTTTATCATTTGGTTAAGACAGAAAGAAATTCAATTATAAGTAAGAAATGTGTGAAGACAAGCAACAGAGTTTTGCGACTTATTGATGATACAACAATCCAACTGGATTGCCGAGCCAATGGGGGAAGTTACAATAATTACCTATATTATTACTTACTTGTATTAAAGTTGTGACATGGCAAGGATTTAATAGGTATATTACAGTACGAGAAGCAAACTTGAAGCCAATCTCCATTCCCCATAATAATGCTAGTAGAATAACTAATAATCTCTTTCCACCTCGATCACTTTTAATGTAATATATTTCTTGTGATATTTGTAACTTGGGATAAGTCTTAATCTGCAACAAAGACAATATCTATGATTATGGAACTCATAATAATTGCTACAGTACATACATATTATTTAATTATAGGATAAAGTAGGTACATAGGATCATAATTAAGTTACACATGTAGGTGAGGTATTTATATAATTTAAATAAGTATATTTGTTACATATGTACTTACTATAATATAAATACTGGTCGTTGTCACAATTAAAGTTTCAATTAATTGCCTCTGAGTAGTTAAAAAATACGCACATTCAGGGCCTACATTTCTAGGCACAGCTTTGTTGGCGCCACTATATGCCCACTCAAACATTTTTGTGGCGTTGTACTGATCTAATCTATTTATCATAGTATTATATTTACATAATTATTAATCGACCTAAAAGAATTTATTCGATATTTGACAAATAATCACGAACAATAATTTGAATCTCTAAAAGGTTTTGAATGATCAATTTTTATTAGTGATGCGTAATATTTTTAAAACCGTACCGATTATTATTGAGTGATGATAATCGGTATTTTTTTTTTATAAGTATATAATTGAAAATCGGATTCAATCTGAAATTTTGCTATGGACGAGCGTAATCTGTGGGACGAGCTAGCTACGTCCAAGGATATTATATATTACGTAACTGGATAGCTAACTCGACATTTAATGTACAAAGGATGTTGAGCCTTATCACTAGTGGTGGGCGTTTAAACGATAAGCGTTCAACTAAGCAGTGCTTTTTAGAAAAAGCGTTCGTTTCGTTTAAAATTTTAAGTCTTTAAAGCTTTTTCGTTGAAAACTTTTTAGTCCGCTTTCGTCAATTACTTACAATTCCCACATAATGCCATGCCATCTGTTGATTACTTTTGACAACATTTTGATGAATGGGGTAGTTGTCGGTAATGTCGGTAAATAAATTAACACATGAAGTCGATAGATGGCATCAATTGCTATGGAGTATTATAAAATGTGCAATGTAGTGAATATACGACTAAAATACGTATCATTTGCTTTCGTTATCTTTATTTGCATTTTTTTTTTTTTTTTTTTTTTATACCACTAAGGTGGCAAACAAGCATACGGCCTGCCTGATGGTAAGCTGTTACCGTAGCCTATGGACGCTTGCAACACCAGGGGCATCACTCGCGCGTTGCCGACCCTATTTAGTAACCTATTTAATTTTATTCCATAATTTTTCAACGTAAAACTATGCGATTTAATTACATATCACTTGTTTTTTGAATATTTATTTTAATTTAGTAACCTATTTGATTTAATCCCATAATATTTCGTTAAAAGCTTATTGTCGTGCGATTTCATCTTCACTTTAAGTGCAACGTAATAGACTTTATTTTAGTTTGACTTTATATTCCACTTTTTCGTTGAATGCTTTTACGTGATTAGTTTAATTTTGTGAATTTTGTATGTCGTCGATCGTCGACTAAGCGTGAGTGAAAAAGTTGGTAGTTGAGTGCGCCAATTCTTGATTTTTTGTTTTCGTGAACTAAAACTATTTGTAAATATTATATTATTTTGTGTGATAATTGATGAATGGGTAAATGTGTACTTTTTGAATAGTGGAGTGTAAAATAGTTAGTTACGTGTATAGGAAAGTAATTATAATTATATATTTTATTTTATATTAATAATAGGTAAAATGTCGAGAATTAGCAATTCTCACATTTGGAATTATTTTGAACGCAATCAGGACAATAAAATCACCGAGTGTAATATATGTAAAAAAATATTATCATATTAAACAACGAGGGAAATTCATTGATTGATCCATTATTTGTTTCCAGAATCGTTTCTACGACACTTTTTGAAAGAGCAAGAGCCACGCGCTGCTCCGATATCACGCGTTTTTCAACGTAAAACTTCATTAACGTTTCAACGTTTTCTTCCACGTTTAAGCTCCATAAATGAAAAAGCATTTTAAGTGAAAAGCTCTTTAAAAAGTCTGCTTAAAAAAATAAGCATAACGTTTAAACGCGTTGTCAAATTCAAGCCATTATTCCCACCTTTACTTATCACTATAATATTACGTCCATTTTTTTTATTCAATGCAGGTTAGAGGAATAACGGCGACAGAAACTCACTTTTTAGGCGCTATGTCCCTTTCACACAGTTTGCCAGCATTCAATTAAATTGATATGGTAGAAACTACAGGAATATTGGGAAATACGTAATTTCGCTAAAAAGCCACAAGGATAATTGATATAGGCAAATAAATGAATTAGCTTTCATTTCTTACTAAATACAAAAATGTGTCTACATTCTGATAAAAGTTTTTGAAAGATAGGAGTAATGTGATTGATCTAGGCTGGTAGCCCATTGAAAACAAAAGTTACAACATGGCGGATTATTTATCTTTGCGATTGGCGTCGGTTTTATCGAATTGTGATTTTTCGTTCTATAAATTGTTTTGCTGCAATTTTTAATTAATAAAATAGTCCAGACTTGTGCTGTGAGTGGGTGTAAGAAAGATTCGTATCCAGATTGTGGGATATCCTTCCACACGTAAGAAAATATCGATATGGATCAATAGTGTGTCCATTTCATTAACATTTCAGGATATTTATTATTTTCAAGTATATATGTGAAAGTACTCTGTGAAATTCTATTTCACTTCGTGACGTTAATATGTTTCATTGTATTTTTTTTTCACTGTGTTTTAGATTGCCTGTTAAGGAAGAAATGTAAAATAAATGGATGGAGGCATTGGAAATTTCTGGAAACTTGACTAAATATTCTGTGGATATGGTATTCAGCTTACATTTCAAAGACGAAGACTTTGAAAGACGAAGAATATAAATGATAGTTTTAGTATTAAAAAATGGTTTTACAATATATTATTTTTGTACTTAATTGTATTGTTTTAATTCCCAAAATGTTTACAGCGATACTGCACAAATTTACTATTTATTGTGAAATCTTTACAGTTGTCGCGACTCGGGTCGCGAAAACGTACCGATTAATCGGTTGTAAATGTAGAAACATAAGTACGAATGAATAATCCGAGACTGGCAACACTTTGTCGTTCGTTGCCATTTTGTTAGTTTTAAAGTGAGTGAAAGAAGCCGTTGTGAGGGGGGACAGGAGAAGATGCCGTAAGTGTTTCAATTCCTTATTAAAGATAAAACTTGTTTGAATTATGGATTGTGATGTTAATTGTCGATTGATTGAGATAGGACTTTGGTGAAATTATGCTAAGATTCCTCAGATAATTTAAGATGACATGTGAGGGACAAAGAAGGGTTTCTCGTGGTTGGTTTTATTGTTAAGTGTTGTTTGCCTATACTGATACTACCGTTGAATGAGATGATAACGCGAAGCCTATGAGATAAATATAGATAGGATGTTAGAACAGTTAGATGAGACTTAGCAGATTTGTAGGGAGCTCCCATAATGTAATATAAGAATGTTAGGAGCTGCCCCCACTAAGGGGATGTTAGGAGCCACCCCGAGGGGTGTAGGGAGGGTTCAACCTGGTTTAGGATCTGTTCGAACCGGCAGACAAGGTTGTACCCCCGGAGGGACTGTTAGGTAGGTGGGATCAACCTGTTATAGGATCTGACTGAGCTGGCAGACAAGGTGGTACCCCATAGGAACAGGGGGTTCAACCTGTTGTAGGATCTGACTGAGCCGGCAGACAAGGTGATACCCCGTAGGGAACATAGGGGGTCCAACTTGCTTTAGGATCTGACCGAGCAAGGCAGACAAGGTTGTGCCCTCGTAGGGAACTAATGGTCGAACCGATGTGGTCGATTATGGTCAAGTCTAGATCTAGCGCGGTCTGTCTCCCAAGTGGATATTAGGTAGGGCGTAACCCAGCTTCGGGGAGTCTGGATCGATCTAGCACAGGCTGGTATGGTATTTGTGAACTTTGAGCACCCCAATGGGTGAGACTAGATCGATCTAGCATATGACAGTGGTCATACAATGATGATGGCAAAGGCCATATTTGATGCTATTGCGTTTACAATAGGATAGGATGCTATTGTGTTTACAATAGAATAGGGTGCTAGGGTGTTTGCAATGGGATAGGATCCTACTATGGATAATTCCCCTCAGAGCTATTGTGTTGACAATGATCTGGGATCCTACTATGGATAATCACCCGCAGAGCTGTTGTGTTGACAGTGGTCTGAGATCCTACTATGGATAGGGTGTTTGCAATGGGATAGGATCCTACTATGGATAATTCCCCTCAGAGCTATTGTGTTGACAATGGTCTGGGATCCTACTATGGATAACACCCGCGGAGCTGTTGTGTTGACAGTGGTCTGAGATCCTACTATGGATAATTCTCCACAATGCAGTATTGAGTAAGGAAAGTATTGAGTGGAGGCAATAAACTGATGTTTAGAGTAATTATGTAGAGGCTAGTATCAGTAATAACTATATGCAGCATTTGATAGTGAGACTTGAATGAAATGGGTAGGAAATACTTACGGGTAGGGTCTGGAGGATGTCTGACGTCATCCCGACCCGTGTGGCGCTGGGCGGATGCTGTGTCACATGTGACACAGTGTCTGCCCAGCTTACCTTATACTTACAGATGTCCTCACTAGTAGAGAAGCGAAGCAGACGATATTTGAGTTTGTAATCAGCCAGGGACAGTAAACTAAGAACGACGGGTCTGCACACTTATTCTGAGGGTGAGTGAATTCTTGGTCAGTTGTACTCTCGGTTAATACTAATTTTTAATTTATTCGCGGTGTGCCTGTTGTTGTGCCCCGTGCGATGCGGCCTATCATTTGGTAGGTTGTATTCGTATGTGTGTGCTTCACCGGGCTAAATATATTCCCCATATGATTATATCTATATAGTCATATATATGCATATATATACACAGCATCCTCAATGATGCTGTGCGATGACATGGTATTTGCACTTCGCGACATGGTGGAGATGCTGGGATCTGAATAAACCCTAATGATTTGAAATTGAGAGCTGACCGAGAGTTCATCAGAGAAGTGTGACGGATAAATTTAATAACATGTGTCCGTTGTATGAATAATTGAGCTAATTCACATATATTAATAGTGTATGCAATTCAATAGTTGAATGCGTTAAAGCTGGGAGTAATATTTTATTATAATATATTGAAATTACAGAGTGAATTTAATTATTACAAAATTTGAACTGTTATCATTGAATTATCTCGATTTGAAAGTTTGCCATTAGTGATCAATAGATACCGCTGTTAGCTAGTTGAGCTTTGCGAAGTAATAACATTACATTTATATGGCATCAGGTGTTTTGATATAAAAGGTAAAACGTGAAAAATTACTACCTACATGCGGAATTATTTGTGGGTAGTTCATGCCAATATACCTAGTACTTGCTTTGATATAAGGTTGACTCAATACTTATTTACTGGTAATAAGCGTAATGATTATTACGTGAGTGACAAGTGGCTATAAATAAGAAATATGAATTTACGAAATCAATTTATGACGATTCATGACTCGAAAGTATAAGGAAAATTATTTAAGATTGATGGCGATGAATTTGACTTGCCGCCATATTTGTGCCGTGACGTTTGTGTCAAAACAGTTGTGAAGTATGAAAATGAAAAGTTTGGTTGCTTATTTTCAAACTGAGAAGTTTGAATGGGGGGTAAATAATGTAATAAAAGTGTTGGTGCTAATGGCAGATAAGGTAAAAACGGATACATGAGAAAGGAAGAAGGATTATAAGGTACTTGATTCATACTATTGTCAAACTAGTGATTGCCTTAGTATTTATGATAACTACTAGCAAAATTAATTACTTATTCTGAAGAATATGAATGATAAGGCTAGTGACTGCCTATTTGGAAAGTTGATAATCTGTGATATATAGTATTCTCTATACTATTATAACTTACTAAGTTTTGAAGTAAGGTTGAACCAGTAATTCATTATAACAAACTTCAGGAGAATTTTTGTAAATGATAAGAATCAGGTATCTTTTATATGTATGTTCTGGTACTCACCTACCTACATGAGAGAATATATAGTTCATAAGTTCATGCGTTGAGAACGGGTATAGAAGATAAAACTAAGAGTTAGGTTTATAAAATTACCCGGTTTGACTAGCTATTCTCAAGGAGTCCTTGTGGTGGGCAGGTATGCTAAGGCGCCTAGTGTACTTGTTCCCCCGGAGGCACGGTTATATTTAGTATAAATTCACAGTGCTGGCAATGGTCAGGTATGTCGGAGACGTCCGGTGTATTTGCCTATTGAAAGTTGTTTAATAACCAAAAGTTTTATGAGATTAATACATTGTCCAGAATTAATTTTATGATAAACAAATATTGTTAATGTTTACATATTTGATCTGTACCGAGAGAATGGTTGGTTAATAAAATGAATTGTTTTTTTTTTGTTGAGGAATATTATGAAAAGTAATGATGAAATGAAAATAAGCATAACCTAGAGTTATAGCCATATCTTTATATATCAGAATATTATGGGCTTATTTAGGGAAAATAAGTCATTAAAATTAAGCAGCTATAATGCTAAACAATATATATTTTACATCATAAAATGAAACAATTCTATGAATACTTAGCAAGGTAATAGTTTTAATTGCGTTTGCCGGGGTCCTACATCAATCTATATGTGGTAACTATAATTGAAATATGGATTTTATACATGATTAAATGTGTTTAAAGTTAAATAAAGTAGATGACTGATGGTGTTTTCTCTTGGCTCTCATCTTTGTGGATTAATTAGGAATGGCTTATACTTATGTCTTTACAAACTGAACGACTAGTCAACCTGTAATAGATAATTTAATTATGATACTATATATACTGATAATTATATACCTATATAAACTGTAGTACAAACGTTGAAGCATAATTTTAAGTACTAGCAACAAAACAAATGCTATCTAATAAGATTGATGAAGTGTTGATATAACGGTTGAAACAAAAGGTATCCCCAGTTCAAACATTAGGTGAAAGTGATATTAATTTGAACTTAATATGCAAACTCGGTATGAATGAGACAAAGGAAGCTGAAATGGTCAAGGAAGGGTTGAGACATTCATTCAAAATCAACAATCATTTGTTAGGTTTGGGTCATGGTAGGGTACTTATGAACGTTGTTGGGTACCTACATGCAGTTGGATTTACCGCTGCCAACTTTTAGTTTGGTATCAACATTACCATCGAAGTAAATAAACTTCAGGTTGAGTGTGGAATCAATGCGGTTGATGCAATGATATTATAATGGAGACATGCTACCCTCATAATAAGCGGCGTTCAGTTGTTGTTGAATTAGGTGAATGCGATAGATAATACGGAACGTATGGTACAGAAAGAGATAGCTATATGTAGCTGCTAAGCAAAATTACAACAATTGTCTGAATTTGTCTGCAACAATTAGCGTGCGTTGGTGCGATATCTGCCTCTTTTTATTGTGATATCATTGGGTTGATGACGTTTTATATTTTATCGATACGTAAGCGGCCGTCTGCATGCCGTACAATGTGCAGTAGTATGTTAGTGTAATGCCCGGTTTCAGTAATTTACGGACCGTTATCAGTTAATAATTATTAAAATTAATAATAATATTTATTCAAGTCAAACAAAAGATACAGGTGTTTCTCATAATTTTAGTACATTATAATACAAGTACATTTTGATCATTGACGCCTAAACTAGATGCACATAGCATCTGTTCTATAGACATCAAATTAAGACTTATATCTTTACTAATAATTAAGCAAAGACCGCGAAACTTTGCATAGCACTCTCCCATATGGAAGTAGCTATCACAGGTAAAATTAGCTTACGAAATGATCTATGTGCCTTTGGCAATAAAAGAAAACCTGCCATTGGTAAGCAAAACGATTCGTTTTTGTGTGTTGAAGCCGGGCATAAGTCAATGACATGTTTAAGTAAATTTAATATATTTGTAAGCATTTTTGTGGTTTGTTAAGGATAATGTCAAACACAAAGGGTTTGAGGTACTAAGTTATAAAATATGTATTAAAATAAAATTTAAAGGGGGCTGTGAGCAGGCTCTAGCGAATCGAATTGAACTAGTGACGAAACTTAATCAAGCTCAAAGATGCGATGAAATTGTTGTTAATAAGTTTTATAGTAGATTACCCAAATTAACTTTACCTAAGTTTGAAGGAGATATCTTACAATGGCAAGAGTTTTAGGATCAATTCGCATCTAACATACATGAACGGGATCTACCAGAAGTAGACAAACTACCTTTCTACGACACTAAAGGAATTTTATGGGAGATCTAGCCGGGTGATAGGATGAACATGATTCTACATTAGCTGATATACCACCTGCAAATTTGACTACCAAAGATGATAATAGTAAATCAAAGATGGTACAGTTCAGTTTTCCATAATAATAGGACACTGACCGAAAGAATTAGTGTATGAAGTAAAGACAAAATTGAAGACAGATTTTAATGAAGAAATTAGAAACGAATTAGAGAAGACTACATCTACCAGAGAAAAACGTATGGTTTAGTACAAGAAAGAAACTCAATATGGACAGAGTAATTAGAAACTCAAGTAGGAAATAAGTACAGTTTGTAAAAGAAGAAGAATTGCGGAAAGACCAGAAACTTTTAAGAGTAAAAATGGGAATATAAATTGAAAATCATTTCATATGAGACATAGTAGTAACGAACATGAGAACAAAAGGAAGAATATTGTACTGTATTAAAGAATATCGTATCAGGAAACTTTGCGTAGCTACATTTTAGTAGCATTGGAAATCATAATAGAGCTTTATGTCCCAAGATTCGTCCAGTATTGAAAGAAACTACAAGCACGCTTCATTCAAATACTACAAGTAAGAGACAGAGCAGTTACAAGATTTCAATGGGTAAAATAAACCAACCGGAAAATAATTTGTTACATGTTATTAGCTGGTACGAACTGAAACTTCTACCGGAAGAGGGTTGGCACCGTTCACGTGCAAGTTTATCTTGATTTATAATGAGGAGTTTGTAGGATCTTTATATGGGGGATGATGAGGCGCTGGAGGCTAGGAATCGGTAGTTATAAATGATTTTAATTTGTTGAAGGTTGTGACGTCGTGCACTTGCAGAACGCGGCGAGCGTGGCATGCCGTCGGATGGGATCTGTTGCTCCTAAGTAGAGTTGAAATTTGTCGACACTTTATTTATTTGTTCTTATCTATTGAGGGTGCTGTCGGTTAAGTGAGAGATTACGATATTATTGTTTACAGTGGTGGTTTGACATAGTTTATACTTTTAGCATATTGCCTTCTGCCGATTCAAGCAAAACAGATTGGTCACGATTGGTTGTGCTTGCTGGCTACGTGAGTTGGTAGTTAGTTGGTAATAATACTCGTACTACATGGTTTGATTGTCTCTCGGGGATGTAGCATCGAGGTATAACTGTTGATACTATTGAACTGGGTCCGGTGGTAACGATCGACTATCGATGTTTTCACGATTAGTTTAACACTGGTGTCGAGGGTCAATTCATTAAGTCCGTCGTTCGTGTTCAACGACTAACATATTTTTTGATTTAGTGGATAATGGATGGCTCGGCTTTGTCTGTTTGTACAGACTATTCAGCGTGCTAACTTGTTTGCATTTGATTTGCCTATGGATACAGTTTTACAGGTTGCGAGTGCCTTGGATTTGTGAGCGGTGTTAGTTGGCAATTTATGTTGTATTTTGTGACTCTCATATTATTTTTCTCCCAGTTGTTACAACATCCTTTCCATTTGTCTTTTGGTTGCCTTTGTGGTGCGCTATAATTGTTAGTGAGTTTCCGGTATGAACGCTACCTATCGATGGGTCCCGTGTGACATGGTACCTTGTCAATCTCAGTTGTAGCTAGAAGGATGGATGAAAATTAGAAGTTTAAAATTCTGACAGTACGATTTCTTCCATCACAAATGAACATAGCTGATATAGCAACTAGACCTAACTAACAGAGGAAGACAGAAACCAATAGATTCGAGGCCCAGAATTTATACTGCAACATCCAACCAATTGGTCAACAATCCAATGATAAGTCTTTTCTCGCCGGGGAGGGTCTATCGAATCGAGAAATCATAGCAGATAATAACGTAAAATTAGATAATACAAAAGGTAAAGAGAAATTACTATACTTTTATAGATAATATTATTAGTCAAGAATATTAGAATCCACAAGGAAAAGAGATGGATTTGTCTATATACATGCCTGGCTGTTGGAGCAATACATTTAGAATTAGTAATAGATATGACTAAATAAGAATGAATTAATGTTCTAAGAAGATTAATAGTAACACGAGGAGTACTTAAGAAAATAGTAAGATAACGCATTTTACTTCAAGCTGTCTAGAGAAATTTATTTATTTATGTAATTGTAATTGTACATATTGAAAAACAAATATAATATATATATATGTACATATATAAAATTGCTAGTAAATTAATAATTATTATCGGTCTAATTTACACTTTAGAATGAACCTATAAAAAATGAGCTACCTAATGTTGCAATGATAGGGGTTGAATCACGACGTGTAATTAGGACCGTGTATTGTCTCATGCTTTTGTTCGGTAGGTGATGGAATAAAACAAAATTTCTGCTCACCTACACTGTAGAAAAATAAGTGTCCTTTCATTACCTAAATAACAATTATGTAACTTTCGCCGTTCCATTCAATCCATGAATCAATTTATATGTTACCTTGTGTTTCTCATGTAAGTGAATTGTATATTCTGTTTTTGAGAAATAAATGTCTTAAAATATATATAATTCAGTAGAACTAGCAGCTTGGATAGATACCGGTATTCTTTTAAGAAAATAAAAATATGTCTAAAGCTACCAATAAGTTTCCGTAACTGGAAGGAAATTCTGAATGATGCTTACCGCATATGTAATAATATAATATGGAAATGTATACCCCAACTAGCACCATGGCATGGCGGATTCTACGAAAGATTAGCGAGTCTGGTAAAACACTACATGAAAATAACTCTTCAGAAACATCTATGAAAAGACGTTGAACTTCTTACAGTCATAAAGGAGATAGAAGCAATTCTTAATGCTAGACCACTAATATATGTACACAGAAATTGATCAAGTACTAAGACCGTTACATTTTTAACAATGGGTAAATTTGTACAACAGTACAAATCGAAGGAGATTCTAAAAAATCGTGAGAATTGGCGAGTTTGCAAGATAGTTGAACTGATTAAATGTGAGGATGGGTTTTGTAGAGTAGCTGAAGTCAAATCCGGAATCACCATGTATAATGTTTATAGCTAAGAGTACATGTATAGAAATATAATAATAATACATTTGCATCAAGCGGGCGGTTACACCTAAACTAGGTGAGACCTGTATTATAGGTGTAATTGCTCTTCCATCTGTTATGGTTCAAATATAATATATTGTACATAACTTGGTATGATTATTGGTTGACTTATTAGCTATTTTATAAACAAAAGAAAAATGATTTAATACAATTCCTATAATTTATATATAATAATAATAATTTTATATTTATTGATTTAAACAGTTTATAATTTTTTACATTTCCTATAATTTATAATTAATGATTTATTATGTATACGAGATCCATTAGTAATTTGTATCCTCTTGAAATTGAAGATCCCAATATAGAACTTAGGGAACTATCTGTTGAAATAACGATAGGAAACGTATCACCACAGTTTGCACAACATAAAGAAAGAACGCCCGATTACGAAAATATCAATGAACCTGACACCCTACAAGGTAGCAGTCCTGTAGCAGAATTAATAGAGAAAGATAATTCAGATATGAACTCATCTGAAATAATTCTAGAAGAACCAGAAAGTAAATTAGATGATAAAGTTCCGGGAACAGAGATTAATGAAAGATCTGAAATAACTAAACAAAGAAGAGTAGCTGTCCTTCGTGTCCTTGAAAGAATAAGGGAGTAGAACCTAAATCTAATAGTCTTAACATACGTTTTCCCGGGGGGAGTGTCGCGACTCGGGTCGCGAAAACGTACCGATTAATCGGTTGTAAATGTAGAAACATAAGTACGAATGAATAATCCGAGACTGGCAACACTTTGTCGTTCGTTGCCATTTTGTTAGTTTTAAAGTGAGTGAAAGAAGCCGTTGTGAGGGGGGACAGGAGAAGATGCCGTAAGTGTTTCAATTCCTTATTAAAGATAAAACTTGTTTGAATTATGGATTGTGATGTTAATTGTCGATTGATTGAGATAGGACTTTGGTGAAATTATGCTAAGATTCCTCAGATAATTTAAGATGACATGTGAGGGACAAAGAAGGGTTTCTCGTGGTTGGTTTTATTGTTAAGTGTTGTTTGCCTATACTGATACTACCGTTGAATGAGATGATAACGCGAAGCCTATGAGATAAATATAGATAGGATGTTAGAACAGTTAGATGAGACTTAGCAGATTTGTAGGGAGCTCCCATAATGTAATATAAGAATGTTAGGAGCTGCCCCCACTAAGGGGATGTTAGGAGCCACCCCGAGGGGTGTAGGGAGGGTTCAACCTGGTTTAGGATCTGTTCGAACCGGCAGACAAGGTTGTACCCCCGGAGGGACTGTTAGGTAGGTGGGATCAACCTGTTATAGGATCTGACTGAGCTGGCAGACAAGGTGGTACCCCATAGGAACAGGGGGTTCAACCTGTTGTAGGATCTGACTGAGCCGGCAGACAAGGTGATACCCCGTAGGGAACATAGGGGGTCCAACTTGCTTTAGGATCTGACCGAGCAAGGCAGACAAGGTTGTGCCCTCGTAGGGAACTAATGGTCGAACCGATGTGGTCGATTATGGTCAAGTCTAGATCTAGCGCGGTCTGTCTCCCAAGTGGATATTAGGTAGGGCGTAACCCAGCTTCGGGGAGTCTGGATCGATCTAGCACAGGCTGGTATGGTATTTGTGAACTTTGAGCACCCCAATGGGTGAGACTAGATCGATCTAGCATATGACAGTGGTCATACAATGATGATGGCAAAGGCCATATTTGATGCTATTGCGTTTACAATAGGATAGGATGCTATTGTGTTTACAATAGAATAGGGTGCTAGGGTGTTTGCAATGGGATAGGATCCTACTATGGATAATTCCCCTCAGAGCTATTGTGTTGACAATGATCTGGGATCCTACTATGGATAATCACCCGCAGAGCTGTTGTGTTGACAGTGGTCTGAGATCCTACTATGGATAGGGTGTTTGCAATGGGATAGGATCCTACTATGGATAATTCCCCTCAGAGCTATTGTGTTGACAATGGTCTGGGATCCTACTATGGATAACACCCGCGGAGCTGTTGTGTTGACAGTGGTCTGAGATCCTACTATGGATAATTCTCCACAATGCAGTATTGAGTAAGGAAAGTATTGAGTGGAGGCAATAAACTGATGTTTAGAGTAATTATGTAGAGGCTAGTATCAGTAATAACTATATGCAGCATTTGATAGTGAGACTTGAATGAAATGGGTAGGAAATACTTACGGGTAGGGTCTGGAGGATGTCTGACGTCATCCCGACCCGTGTGGCGCTGGGCGGATGCTGTGTCACATGTGACACAGTGTCTGCCCAGCTTACCTTATACTTACAGATGTCCTCACTAGTAGAGAAGCGAAGCAGACGATATTTGAGTTTGTAATCAGCCAGGGACAGTAAACTAAGAACGACGGGTCTGCACACTTATTCTGAGGGTGAGTGAATTCTTGGTCAGTTGTACTCTCGGTTAATACTAATTTTTAATTTATTCGCGGTGTGCCTGTTGTTGTGCCCCGTGCGATGCGGCCTATCATTTGGTAGGTTGTATTCGTATGTGTGTGCTTCACCGGGCTAAATATATTCCCCATATGATTATATCTATATAGTCATATATATGCATATATATACACAGCATCCTCAATGATGCTGTGCGATGACATGGTATTTGCACTTCGCGACAACAGTTTTGAGTATAATTACAAGTCAGATAAGTAGGTACCTATATCAAGTATAAAAGGCTAATTCCTGAAAAATTCTCTTTAGTCCGTCATTTTCATCATGAAAAACCAAAGATATGAAAAACTATTTTACACGTATTTTTTCTGTTGTCAATGATGAGTTTTATTATGATAGCTCTATGGTCAAAATACATTACCTAAATCGTGAACTTAAGGTTCAAATTGTTTCGAATATATAAGTTTGACAGATATTTTGGGCAAAGAGGTATCATAAGAAAACTCCTCATTATATGAAAAAATACGAAGATATGGTGTGTTGAAGTTCCGCGTGAGTAACGTCACGTTGCTTGTGGTACACTTTTTACTCAAATGTTATGTCACGAGTCCCTCCAACACCGTCCACGAGAACTTTGACGCGTCTTTGTCAATTTTTATTGATTTGATGAAGCAAATAATATGTAGGTATCCAATATTTTTTGATAATCTAACTGACGGACTAATAGGAATATGTTTTTACCCAGGAATCATCTCTATTACAATGAATTAAGAATCTTAGCTTGAAAATTATAATCTACCATTGATTGAGAAAAATGAGCAATGCATTTAATTTAATCAACTGTATTTGATTTAAAAAAAAATATTTGACTCCCTATCTGTGAATGCGACTAACAATCAAGAGAAAGTTCTTTCTGCTCAATAAATAAAACAATATTATCTCTGGTTCAATGGTATATTACAGTTTCTTTCGAACAGTGATTATTTTATCTCGGTAGGTACCTATCGCTTTAAGCATATTGCTGACAGTATAAAAATAATTCAAATGAAATAGAATTATTTTTACTCCAACAAATTGTCTAATTCCGAAAATGGTTCTGCTTAGTTCATAAATAATGGTCGCTCTTTTAGAAAGAGACACAGCGCCTTAAAAGTAAGTCTCTTTCGGATCGCGTTTTTGTATCAGTGAACCTTTCAGTTTTGCAAATAACCTTTCAAATATGAATGTTTTTTATTAATATTTAAAACATAAACGTTAGATAGGTATACGGCACCTTTTTAACCGACTTCAAAAAAGGGGAGGTTCTCAATTCAGTGTACTTTTTTTAATGTTTGTTTCCACATAAAAAATTTAAATATAAAAAGACGGATGAAGCTACATTCATGATGAAGCTATTACCTAGGTATGCTAGACTGATTGCAGCTAATACCGCGAATCGTTATTCTATTACCGAGGGTAGAAAACATTGAATTATTACGCTGTAGAAAATAATAGGCAATTTGGTTCCGTACAAAATCGTTATTAAAAAACTCCACACCATTCTGCACGGCAAAATGGATCAATAGGAAATGTACAAATAATATCAACTTTTGAATTAATGTTTGGCGCAATAAGTTGGTGCTTAGATGGCGAATATTGGCCAAACAATTAAATATCTTTTAATACCATTTTAGGTACCTACTCAAAACAGAAACGGACTCTTAATTATCGAAAGAAAGATACTCCTTCCGAAGCCTTACTGTTGCGGTGGTTATTTTTAGTGTTTTAACGCACACTGCGGCATTTTCACACGCCCTCACGTTGGCTGTGGTTGATAGTAATGGTCGTTATTACAATAACCGTTACTATAATGCATTATTCTACCGCAATGAACAACTCATTATTGATCGCTCAGTTATCCTGTTGTCGTTATAAACTGTTGTTGCTGTTAGAGTACGCAGGCAATAGGCACACCGTTAGTGTGTGAGTGAGATAGCGCTACGCGCCCGCGACTTGTAATCACGTGATACTCCCACCTTTCTTTCGTAAATTACTAGATAACCTTTCATGTAACGTAATAAAGTTCACATTGGCTAAAATTGAATTTGACAATCCTAATGATGTTATTGCTGTTTTGTTTTTTCACGTTGGATTGTTGTCAGTAACAGATAAGTTGCCATTGCGTATGCAATTATTCGTTACCGTTGCCGATAATTGAAATTATACGTTACGAAATAATTCATTATATATAGATAATTTGTGTATATAAACTGTTAATAAGAAAATATGTGAATAGTTACAGTCAGTGTACATTTTAGGGCGTACTTTTTGCTTGTGTCACTTCATTACACCCTATAATGTAAAGATTGACAAAACAGTTATTGTACAATACCACAACAGGATAATTCATTATTAAAAAACAGCCGTTATTGCCATCATTAGTGGTTGGACCGTACTGAAAGTGAAATGGTGACACCCGCGAATATAGGTACAGTAGTACCCAACTGATATGGCGCGTCGTGAATCTTCGTTCGCACAGAAAAGATAGTATAGCTCCGAAGATTAACGAAAGAATGCTTAAAACTTACAATCAACCTTATATCACTATTATAAGGTTCATAATACAGTGCAGCTGTTAGTTCCGTCTCACTCGCAAGTCACGCCCCTCCGCACAGCGCGAGCTAACATGGCGGCAGCTGCCGACCAATAACGTTTCCCGCGCTTTGAAAATGTATCTTCTGCGCAGGTACATCGATAAGCCTTATAAGTTGGGTACTACTGTATTCTTATTTCTTCGGCCGTTTTTAAAGCTGTCACCTTTTATTCTAGGACAATTATACTATTTCCCACAGACATTTAATATTTATAAGTGCTATTTCCACACTATTTCGATGTTTTCAATGGACTAACAATACTTATGGAAATTCAAAATTCGCTCTCGCTTCACTTGTTTTGTTGTCTACTTTGAACGTTAGCAACTTACCTACATAGAAAGTGTCTCCCCATGTCCCGGAATGCCATACCTGATATTATTATACCATGCTAATATTATTTAAGTACTCTATGCTAAAACGCACGCATCTAATCCTGAAAATAGTACTTATAGTGTGCGGCAACTAGTAGATACTAGTGCCCAAAAGATTGAGCATGTGATGCCGGACAATGGTGCTCTGCATTGCTGGCTTCTTATTTTGTTCATAATTCTGCTCATGTGTTTCAGCGTTTCTCACCTGCCGGGCTATTGCGTAGGGTAGTGGCACCAAAAGATGACCGACCCCCAATAGATGAACGATCGACCGAAAATTCAAAAAATATAATATAATCCCTAAATTTACATGTTTGCAATATTTTTTTCCCCATAAGGCAATATTTTTTCTTCCATATTCCTGAACAACATTGACAATGACAGCCCAGACGCGCTTGCGGTGAATTTTTTATGTGTACGTTACCCGCCAAAAATCGGTTTTATATGGAAACCTTCTAACGGTTAGTCCCTCCAAATTTAAGAACATTGACAGCGTATAGAAAGAATTAATGTCATATTAGAGCAGTTTTGATTGGAATAAAATCTTGATATATTCTGCTTTCAATAACTTGATATATATTATTACATTATTTATCATTTTTTGAGAAATTTACTGTTCAAGTAATGGATTCAATTTTGTTCACTTGGTCCAATAGATGAACGGCGTTCAACTAATGGAAAAAGGTTTAATTTTTATGCCCATTAAAATCTATAAATTAACGATTAAACACAAAAACAAAAATACTCAAATGAATTTTATTAAATTTATGAACTTAGTTACCAAAAGTTGAACAAATTATTTTAAAGTTTTTGATTATTTTAAACCTAACTTTCCTATAGAATCACCATTAAGATCGATGGTCGAAATTTGAACGGTTCACATTTTATTCGTTCAACCTTTGGGTGTATTTGCCTCAAGTTGAACGAATAATATTCACTTAGAATATTATTCGTTCGCACTTGAAACGAAGTGCGCGTACATAGTTTCAACGACTAAAATACGTATAATAAATGCCAATTTCTCGTTTTTTATCAATACTTTTACCAAGAACAAATGACAAGGAATCCATATCGACATTTTGTCTGACTGTAAATCAAGTGTACTATATATCTGTGAATGCATCTATATGGAAACTGCTCACACTTCGCGCAAGGTAACGTTGTTAACACTATCACTCTATAATATTCGAACTCTATGAAATGGACCCTAAAAATGGAAAAGTGTACACACTTGCGCTAGCAGTTTTCCGCTCTACGACGGACTTTAGTCTGCGGCATACAAAAAGGGTTGTGCGCCGGAGTTTTAGCGCGTCGTGTGCGTTATTGCTTAAAATGTTATTGTATAGGTTATAAATATTACAGACTCAAAAGTTCGGATTGGTGCGGTCTGTCGTCTGCGCTGCACCTTATACTGCACCAGTACAATAATAAAAAAGGAACTTTTAAAGTTATTTATTTAAGTATGTGTTCTTAAAGTTATTAATATTAATCTATCTACAATGGCAGTGCTCCCATCAACATTTATTTATCATAAATTATCTACACAATTTTAGAATAAATCGTAATAGTAGGTTATATATAAATATGATTACATATACCTGTGGGAGTCATGATAAGAATTTTATAAACACTGAGATGGTTAATAGTTTTATTAGGATATTAAGCAGACCTTCAATTTTAATTTAGTTTATCCAAACTTCTTTTTATTAATAATTATTAACTTTACATTAGGGCACAATTAAATTATCACAAATACAATGGTATGATAACACCAAAAATACAAACGATTGTTGTTGGTTTTATTTATGTGTGACTAGTGAAATTTATTTTATTTACTATTTACTTACAAAAGTCATCAATTCGTTGTTTGAATATTTTTGCTAAGAAAAATATTTATAAAATTAAATAAAAATACAGTTGCGTTAGTTTTAAACATAGGTAGGTAGGCATAACTTAAAAAAAAACTTAACATTAAATTGCTTTGGTGCGTTATTGATGTCCAGGAACTCTCATTGTGGGTATTATAATGATAAATTACTGACTATATACGGCCTCTTACCACGCATCGGTAAGTTTGTATTGCGATTCATACTTAGGTTACATCACATCTAAAAAAACTGATTATCTCTAGGGACAATATCGCACTAAAGGCCAAATGTAGTAACAGCATCGCGTACGAAATGTAACCTGTGAAGATTGGTACCTACCTCTTCTTATATACTTTATTCAGTTATGTGTTCTTTATGCAAACGGTGCATCGCGATATGCGCTCGAGTAATTGTCCGGGTTTAAATGTTTGTTTACTTGGAATGTCGAACTGTTTACTGTCTTCCACGGTTGTTAGCCAGAAACTTAGTTTATTAGCGAATTGATGGCAGGTACCACCTTCACCATTACATTCTATGAAAGGCATGGCACGGAAGTCTTCTAAGCACGAACCGGGACTAGCTAATGCTTGTCCACCACCCTGGCCACCAGCGCCGGTGTGCTACAAAAAAAGATTTACAACATTAATAACATTTATTATATAGTAGGTAGTTCATTAGAGTTTCTTAGTCGAGCAGGCCGTGAAAAAAGGGCATTGAGTGGCCATCGTCAAATATGGACATTAGCAATACCAGGGGATCACCCATGTGTTCCTGCTCTTTATAAAGCCTAGAAGGCCCTGAAGTGCAACTACTAAAACACACTGGTAGATACTCAGTGACAAGTTCAACTTGAGGATGGGACGCAGCCAGGCAGTACTACAGATTCCACTATTATGACCGTGCTATGGTTTACTCAGGATGATTTCCTTTACCGAAACTCAAGCTCATTTTAGAACTCGAACCCACGACTTAAGTCACGCCATTCGACGTCCAGTTAAATAAAACACAGTATACACGTGATACTTCCTGCTGTTAGAAAAGATGGCGAAACCTCGGTTGGGTTTGACTTGCAGGTAATTTTTTACTTTTTACTTTGGGCCCAACTCTGAATTCGTGTAAATGAAACATTATTTTCATCCTTAAAATTTTCACCAATACTTAAATCGAACACTCAATAATACTCATACTCAAGAATCTAACAGGGGGTCTAAAAAAGCCACTCGAGTACCTAATATTGATGGAAGGAATTCATTTCATGAAATCACTACATCCTTTATGATTCCAATATTCTCTTAGTAAAATAGTCACTTATATTAGTTTTATTTCATTAATTTTGCTTCAGTGAAGTCATAAAAGGCTTTTGGCCATAGCTCTTCTGTTATGTATTTCACCCATGCATGTTTCGGAGTTGACAGAGTGAGAAATACACTTTAGATTTAAATGATGTTGGTTTGAAAAAAATAAATAAATGAAACGCTTTGGAGGTTTAGACATAAATCTAGATTGAGTAAATATCATTGGTGGTCCCACAGTAAAAGTTGTCGTCCGTCATGCTGAAGCCAACTTAGGTTTCGATAAGATGACATCTGAGAGAATGCAAGCTGTATAATTAACACTAACATTGAAAATAAACATACCATGACAAAACTGTATCCAATCCATAAAACACTCCAACCGCCGGGGCAATTTGGAACGTCGAGTGTTTGGCTATGTACTGCAATAACGTTGGCTGGTACTTCGCAAACTACACATCTCGAGATGTAGTTCATTATATTTGAACCCTTTACCGGCTCCATGGGTATTGCTGCTCCCGTCGATAACCAGTAGCTTCGATCGTTTCGACTGGCGTAATTACAAACATCGTAGGCATCACAAAACAGGAATGGCATCGTACTGAATTTTCTGACACATGAGCCAGCATATCCTAAATCTTGGTTATGAGCTTTCTCATTTCCGTCTATGTACAGTAGAGAATATCCATCCCAAAGTTGGACATGTCCCGGTTCACATTGTGGTACCGTTGATGTCTGACTGTGTCGCACTAATAGAATTCCCGTTAAGTAATCCGTTGTTACGCAAGATGCTCCAGGAGGGCCAGTTAGACCTACTCTGCCAGTTATACCAATTTCTCCTGTTTCACCTTGCATCCCTTGTAGCCCTTGAGGACCCATAGGCCCCGGAGGGCCTGGTCGTCCAGTGAAACCACGTTCTCCCTTATCACCAGGAGCTCCGTCTAAGCCATTAGAACCAGGCTGACCATCTAATCCACGCTGGCCCTCCAAACCTGGAAGACCACGAGGACCCGGTTCGCCTTTTGGTCCAAATACGACTAAAGCAGGTTCTCCTTTGCTACCTTTCCGTCCGATATCTCCGGTAAATCCTATTCTTCCTTGGAATCCTCGATCACCCTTTTCACCTTGCATGCCAATAGGTCCAATTAACCCATCAATACCATTGAGACCACGTTCACCTCTATCTCCTTTTTGACCTTGACTTCCAGGTGTACCCTGAGGTCCTGGGAACCCTTGGATACCCGGTAAACCAATTCCCGTCGCCCCCTTGTCACCTTTAGTACCTTTCTCTCCAGTAATACCAGGAGCTCCAGGCAAACCTGGTTCACCATTATATCCAGGTGGACCAGCAAGACCTTCACGCCCTTGGTCACCTTTAACTCCTTGTGGTCCTATAGAACCTGGTGTTCCAGGTCGTCCAATTTGTCCAGGAAGTCCAGTCAGACCTTGTTCACCCTTTTCACCCGTGGCACCTTGTATTCCCGCATGGCCATGTTTTCCCGGAATACCCGGCAATCCTTTTTCACCTTTTCTTGATAACCCAGGTATACCAGTAGGACCTATTGGCCCACGGTCACCTGGAATTCAATAATAACATTAAGTAACTAGTTCTAAATATTTGCTAGCAGTTGAATCTATGATAGAAACAAAAATAAACTCGGAAGCTTAGCTGAGATTTTCTAAATAAAATTGAGTAGGTAATTATTTGTCTGGCTTATATGGGTATGTCTATTTAAATTCGCTATTTTCTCCTTTGAGCTATTATTACTACGTATAGAGAATCTATGTATTTTTAATTACTAAAAAAAGTTTTTGTAGTAGATATATTTACGTTTTTTATATCAATAAAGATCTCATCATCACTTTAATAACTAGAAAACAATGACTATTCATATGTAGCGTGTGCTTTATCGATTTTCTTTAGAAATAAGAGGTGGGTGTAAAAAAATTACCAAACATTTACCGGCAAGATCCATATTATTAATATCTGGTCTCAATGAAAATCGACTAGTGGGTGAAATCCTCATATTTTACATACTCAACTAGATACTTACAGCGCCTAATTAGCCGTCAAGATACATATTGGTGCCGATTCTGTTGTAAATCGCACTAAACTAATTTTAGTCACATCTCCTCTCTTTCTTACGAACATTATTGAAAAAGGATAGAACATATTTTAAGTTGTCAAATTAATCTTTGCCGTCTTATTTTGCGTGTATTTAGGCGTAACCGCGATAGATGGCGACTAAATTTATATTGAAAACAAGCATTGGACTAATTTGTCAGGACTAAATTTCTTACATCCTTTTCTTATGTTCTTTGTTAGAAAGAGACATAGTGAGATTAAAATTAGTTTAGTTGTGAACAACAGAATCAGGGCCATTATTTATCTTTAAAATGCCGATTCTGTTGTAAATCGCAATAAAATAATTTTAGTCACATCACATCTCTTTCTTCCTAACATTATTAACGCTAAATTAAGGATACAACATATTTAACGCTGTCAAATTAGTCTTTGCCGTCTTCATTTGTGGGTACTTAGACGTAACCGCGTTAGATGAAGACTTTTATATTGAAAACAAGCATTGTACTAATTTGACAAGACATATTTCGCACCTATACTATTATAATGTAGTAATTGGATATTCGGACATTTTAAGCAATGTACATTTTATGTAGTAAAAAAATATATTTTTATACAAAAGTGCATTCTATATATAGCTAACACCTCAGTTCAGGCACCGTGGTTCAGGTAAATATGCACTCGATTATCCGATCTCCAGTTATAGTATACAATTAATTCCTACTTATTAACAACATATTTTTGTGTTGGAAGTCCGATTTGTAACAATCTCCGCTAAAACACGTAACTTTTGTTTTCTCATAAATAAATCTGTTATTTTCTTTATTTTATTTTCCTCACACTTTTTATTTATTTAATGAAGTTTTGACCAAAATACTATTTGTTGAACTCCGTCCAAGATAAAGCTTTACAGTAAATAAATTATCAAATACTTGAATATCATTACCAACCTTTTTCCCCAATTAAACCAATGCGACCAATTTCTCCTTTTTGTCCGGTATAGCCTCGGTCGCCCTTTTCACCTTGGATTCCTTGAAGTCCATCTTGCCCTTTGTCTCCCTTTTGGCCTGGAGCTCCAGCTCTTCCCTGCGGTCCTATTTCACCTTTATCTCCTTTTACGTCTAAAGCTAGTCCAGGAAGTCCTCTGTCACCTTTTTGACCGTTATAGCCTGTCGGTCCAGCTGGACCTTCGGGACCGGTTGGACCTCTTTCTCCTTTAAGCCCGTCCAATCCATCTCGTCCGGGAAGACCTTCATCACCTTTATCGCCCTTCGCACCTTGTAGTCCAGGAAGTCCATTGTCACCCTGAGGCCCCGGAGCACCACGCATACCGGGATTACCGGGTTGACCAGGTTCACCTGTTAAACCCATTCTACCCTTTTCTCCTGGAACTCCAGGAAAACCTCTATCTCCTTTTTCACCGGGAATACCAAAAAGTCCATCATTTCCTGGTAATCCAGTGTCACCCTTTTCTCCTGCAGCGCCAAGTAAGCCGTAACCAGGTAAACCAGTATCACCCTTATCACCTTTGTCCCCAGTAAGACCTCGTAAGCCATCACTTCCTCGAAAACCAGGTATACCGGCTTCTCCTTTTTGCCCTTTGCCCGCTGCCAATCCAGGTTCTCCTTTCTGCCCAATAGGACCAATGAAACCGATGTCACCTTTTTCACCAGGTAAACCTACTCTTCCTGGTGGTCCTGGTGGCCCAGGAAAACCTTGGTTTCCTTTTACTCCTTGTTCTCCAACTGATCCTAAAGGTCCATCTTGGCCAGGCGTCCCTGGGATACCAGGAAAACCGAGGTCTCCTTTGTCTCCCTTTTCTCCTGGAGTACCATCTGTACCCATTAAACCTTGAGGTCCTGGACGTCCTTTTACACCAGGGAAGCCCTTTGGCCCATTAGATCCTTTTTCACCTATGTCACCTTTTTGACCTGGTAAACCTATAACTCCTTGCTTCCCTTCTTTACCGCGATATCCTTGTTGTCCTTTAGGCCCATTTCTACCCGGCAAACCAGGTATACCAGCTATACCTGGAGGTCCTACTGGTCCCGCATCACCTTTTTGTCCCTGTGGTCCAGATAAGCCCTGAAGGCCAACAAAACCTTGACTACCCTTTTCACCTTGCGGACCCATAACGCCCGGTGAACCATCGTATCCATTAAGTCCCGATTCACCTTTCACGCCTCGGTCACCCTTTTGTCCAGGTAAACCACGTGGGCCTGGTGGTCCAGGCATGGAGGGACCAATTTCACCTTTAGCTCCTTTTAATCCTGGAGTTCCTGGAAATCCTCTGCTTCCTACTTCACCAGGAGTTCCGGTGAAGCCCATAGGTCCGGGTTCTCCTTTGTCTCCTCGAGATCCTGGAACTCCTCGTGCTCCTACGGGGCCAAGTTTTCCAGAAATACCTTTTTCACCTTTTTCTCCTGCACGACCCGGTAATCCAAAGTCACCTTTTTCACCATGTTCACCTGTAAATATTCTTTACTATAAGTATTGTACATAATTAACGTAAGGTGCATATTCTAAAGTTTGGTCTTAGGTACTGTGTCAATTAAAGCACCTATTTTGAGTTCATGGAGTTATTTTAAGTAAGTTAAGAAGCAGGAATACCCGACGTCCTTAAGAATTAAGTTTTTCCTTTTATTTACATAGATAATTGTTATTTTGTAAGGATCATCAAGTTTTTTTTGTAAATATTTCTGTTGTATCCTTTATGTAGTAGACAATATAAACTGAATCATATAAATTAACAAACCTGGAGGTCCTTGGGGTCCAATTGGTCCTTGCATACCTTGGTCACCTTTGATTTGTGCTACAATATTTGCAGGACATTGTCCTGGCTCTCCCTTGAAACCTGGTAATCCAGATAATCCCTTGTCACCTACATAGCCATGTTCTCCTTGGGCACCCTTTTCCCCTTTGATAGAAGCTCCTTTAGCTCCTGGTCTTCCGGGTAATCCATCTTCACCTGGAATTCCATCTACTCCAGGTGATCCCACATGACCCTGGGGACCTGTTGTACCTGGCATACCAATTTGGCCGCGATCTCCTTTCAAACCTTTGCTTCCTCTCTCACCCTTAGGTCCCGTTAAACCTCTCGGGCCCGGTTGTCCTTTTTCTCCTGGTGGGCCTTTTACTAAACTCGATGGAATTATTGCAGGTTCTCCTTTGTCTCCAGGCGCTCCGCTTGGTCCATCATCTCCTCGGTCTCCCTGTAATTATTATAGCATTCAAGAATCAAGATGAATTCAAGTAATTAAAAAATCAAAGCAAATTTCAAATATTTGAATTTTTTTTTCTTCACAGTTCGCAAGTTCCACCCAATATGTAGTTGATAGACACACTGTTTATGAACGGTTTAGTTTTGAAATTACTGGCCAAATCCATTCACTCGAAATATAAGAAAAAATAATGGTTTACAGGTAGAAACAGATATACCTAGAAAGAGTGTCACCATACTACACGACTATATAAAACAGGTCTTTAAAAACTTTTAAAAACTTTATTAGGCTGTTTTTTTATGTTAATTGGGCTTGCGTTTGACCTTCGACTGACCCCATGAGGAGTTATGACGAGGCCGAGGAAGTAGCACGCTTACTCAGAAAAAGCCTATTCACTCTGGTCTTGAATAAAGCTAGGTTATAGGCATGACATCTTCGTTTTACGCTCGCTCTGTGTCATTATGCTTGCATTGTTGTTGATTAAACATTATTTTGCATTTCTATTTATTTGATTTAGCCCCTAACAGTTAGGGGCTATTTTTTTCGACACGTGAACAGCTTCGACGCTCAATCTGGAGATATAATTATCAAAGGCTATGAATTGTTTTATTTGCTTTTGATTGCTAATTGAAATTGGCGTTCGTCCATTAATTTATCGCAGCAAAGTGCTTAAAGAAATCTAAATATTTCCTAAACCACACAAGTAACTTTCATAATTTCACGTTTGATAATTTTGGATTATTTGAATACTTTTGGAGTATTTTTTTCTTTACTTGAGAGCACGAGGCAATAAGAAATACACAATACCTATTGAACGATTAAAAAAAAATGTTTCAATTCGGTTAACCCACTCGCGCAAATATATTTTTTTATTTAAATGGCCCTTTCTTGTTTCTACCTTCTTTAACATAATCTTATTTTTTTGTTTCAATTTGGTGATATTTTAAAGCGTTATTTTCATAGGATCGAGATCTGTGGTTATTTTCATGCTACTGCGTGGTTTCGGAAATATTGCATCGTACCTAACTAACTATACATGATATCTATAGTGGCTAGCTCTAGTAGTTTATCGCTTGCTTGCTCGTCTGTGTATTTTAATTGGTGACTACTGGGACCACATTATTATTGTTCAAGTAGACTTGTTCTGAGCACGAAAGGTAGCGATCTCTATGAGGCGAAACAGTGATAGCCATACACAACCCTTTTTTCTGGCTAGTTGCCGGGTGACGTTTGTGTGGATTTTGAAGCTTTGGTGAACCGGACTAGCCCTAGCACTAGTTGCTTAACATCAAAATAAATTTCACTATGAAATGAATGAAATGAAATGAAATGAATGAAATGAAATGAATGAAATGAAATGAAATGAAATGAATGAAATGAAAAATATTTATTCTTGCGCGCCATTCGACGCAAATAAAACTAACTAGACACAGATAAGTATTAATATTTATACTATTTATAGTTTATAATCACAAACAACACAGAAGTTATTGGCTACTATTTTAGCTACCACGAGAATTACAGGTGGCAACACCACATAAGCCTTCCGCCAGATCCTTTCCATAAGACTATTAATTGAAAATATTTTTTTTAGACTTATAGTAAAACATAGCTGCATTACTTTGATTTTTTCAGGTGACTTATATATCCGAGGATGTAAACAGTACTTAAGAAACTGCATACACACGTTGTCGATAGAGTAATTATATTCAGTTTGTACTCACCGGTGTTCCAGCCCTGCCAGGTGATCCGTTCGCACCATCGGCTCCTCTTTCGCCGGGTATTCCGTTGGGACCTGGTGGACCTCTTTCACCACGATCACCGGGGATACCATCTGTACCACGGTCACCCTTTTGCCCAGAAACTCCAGGCTGGCAGTCATTACAGCGTCCACCAATATCTCCCTTACTTCCAGGATTACCTGGGTATCCATCGTGACCAGGGGTACCTTTGTCACCTTTTTCTCCCGGTGCCCCCATTTCTCCTGGGCTACCTGGAGTGCCCAAACTGGAATTCCCCGGTGTGCCTCTTAATCCAGTATAACCACGTTCACCTTTTTGTCCCTTGTCGCCAGACAGACCGGGAATACCACTGCTTCCTTTCTCTCCCTAAAATATGCGTATTATTTAGATACCTACATATTTATTGTAATTTGAAATCATTAAAAGGAGGTAACATTAAATATTTTCATATAAAAGAAAAATAAACATGTAATAATAAAGTGCATTTCCACATCGAAGATAGGTAGAGTAAGTTTGGAACTCTATAATTTTTAACACCACTCCACACCCCCTTATTCTCATTACCTTTAACTATTTGGAGCAATGCACTTGCGATGTTTTCATAGCCCGCCCACAATATATGAACGTGAAATACCACTTACTGATAATTCCGAAATCTCAGAAAGTTAAATGCTACAAAGAAACTTGGCAGGTAGATTCTTCACCCACGTTCCCGGCATAAAACCTAGCCTATATATCAGAGATAATGTAGCTTCCTACTAGTGAAATATTTTTTCGAATCCGAATGGTAGTTCCAGAGATTAGCCCTTTTAACAAACAAAAAATCTCTTCCGCTTTATTATATGTACCTATTAGTATGGATCGTAGTCGGGCAAAACAGATATTACAAAAAAAAAACAACATAATGTTGGGTTTTATGTTTCTTTTAATATCTATATTTTTTGTTTTTACTATTTTGAACCCGTTGATGTCTTTTTCATTAATGGATACTTGTATTTTTTAAACAACTAGTTTCGTTTAGCTCACATACCCGTTTAGTAACCACAAATCTTATTAGTTAATAAACCATAGACTTATTTCCTACGCTAAGCAGATCCACGAAGCATAGAAAAAAGATATCATTATCCTTATGAACACTGCGAGAGAGAATGAGAAGCATATATAATTTTGACGTGAATAACAAAAACCCGAGTACTTTGGTGTTATTACATTTCCTCCATTTTGGCAGCGAAATCAGTTTTTACAATAGGATATCTATTTATTTTATGTATTTTAAATCAGCATCAGCATCCGCTGATATTACAAAAAAAACAACGGGTTGCACTCCGGGAGTGTCGGCAGAAGTGAAAACTTGAATATTAACGTTGGCATTTTTGAAACTAGACATTTTCCACATAGTGTTTTTATACAAGGCAAAGCTAGTTCAAGACAAGACATGTACACATAATACTTTTTGAATAAGATTTTTTTATTAACATAAAATGGGAACAAAAATGGTACCTACCTTCCGGCTAGCTAGAGAATATTATAAGAATTTGAACATTACCCCAGTATAAATACAGTCTAATTTGCAACTACTCTCCCTGATTTTCGATCAGGTTCACGTGACATCTGACGCGAGTTTAACATTTTTACCCATCCCAAAAAATGCACAACGCCGCTAAAGAAGTTTTCACTTCAAAAAATATCGATTTTTTTAATATCTATTTTTTTTGTGAAATCGTTTATTTGTGTATTAAAAATAGGATATTTTAACGAAAAGAAATTAAACCGATACTCGTTATTCCGATAACACTGTCGTTAAAATAACCCCAATCTTAAACAAAATGAAAATTAAACTATTGAAATCGTATGTTTATAATAGTAAGTTATTTCACTGAAAATTGCGTCCCTTTTTATAAAGCTTAGACGCGCACTCCTCGTTCGCCGCGCGCTTCCCCCCTCAACCATCGTTATGTTCCGTTCTTTCCGTTATAAAAGTTGCGGAAACAGAATAGAAGCAGTCTGTTGCATCACTCCTATTCAATTATTAAAAAAAAAAGCGAGAGAAGAAAGAAAACAAAAACTGATATGTATCTCGACACGTCACTATGATCTGATCATAAATATCAATGCATTATCTGTGTTTCTGTATCTGTCTTTGAGAAAAAAGGTCTTTGAGCTAAACATAACCCATTCTTCTATACTAATTTAAAAAAGAAGAGTTTTTTTGTTTGTTTAAACGGGCTAATCTCAGGAACTACCAGTCGGATTCGAAAAAACCTTTCACTAATAAGAAGCTACATTACCTAACTCCGAGTATTATATCTTTTATCCCGGGAACACGGGTGAAACCGCGGGAACGGCTAGACGTAAAATAAAAATTAAAAAACCAATACACAAAACTGTGTTTTAAATCTACAACCACGAGGCAGGTTAAAAATAATAAAAAGATTATATCCTCTGGTCGATTGTCGAACCCAACAGCTCAAGAAAAAAAAACAGAAAGTGATGTCATACTCACAGGTATAGAAAATCCATCATCACCCTTTATTCCTCTAAGTCCTGGTGGTCCTATGGGGCCATCATAACCACGTGGTCCTATTTCACCTGGAGATCCGTCACGACCAGGTTCTCCTCTTTCACCTTTTTTACCCTGTTCACCCTCAATTCCATTATTTCCTGGTTCACCTTGACCTCCAGGTGGTCCCATTGGTCCTGATTGTCCGGGTTCACCAGGATGTCCATCAGTTCCTTTAGGTCCGGCTGGTCCTTGATAACCTCTAGGCCCTGTCGGACCAGGTGGTCCACGTGAGCCAGTGCGACCACCAGCTGGCCCTGGTATACCTTTAAGACCTCTGGGTCCTGGAGAACCGTCTTTTCCAGGCTCTCCTTTGCTTCCAGGTCTTCCTGATAATCCAGGCAAACCTTCATAACCTCTATCTCCTTTAGATCCCGCCGGTCCTGAAGCACCATACATTCCATCTCGTCCCTGAAATTTTCCATTCGCGAATATTTACTTGTAATTATGTAATATTTCCGAATATTCCAAAGAATACCTACAGTATGGTTTAAATAATGTGATGTACAGTAAACTCGATAATTTACGTTTAACAAGAGGTAATATTTGATTTCTAGTGTAAGCTGACCTCTCATTGTACGGAAATCCTATACAATGCGAGATCAGCTTATACTGGAAATGTATAGCTCGATACGTAGCCGTGTGTACCCATTAATCATTCATTATTACTTGACTTAAAAAAAAAATGAGATTATCAATTCTTCACGTATTCAATATTATTGGAACTGCAATATATACACATATGATAATATATTAGGGCTTCCAAACAAATAACAATATTTCATAGGTGTATGTATGTATGTTTGTCCACGCATATCTCCGAAGATATTAATCAGATTAATCAGAACCAATAAAAAAAGAATGGTTACATTCTTTTTTTATTGGTTTACATTTACTTCAACTTAGGGAACAGTGCAAGTTTCATCGAAATCGGTTCAGTAGTTTTCAAAAATATGGAATTACAAGTACTTTTTCAATTAGGTTAAATTCCTCTACATTCATAGTAAATCAGCAATTGGCCGGCATTTATTATCTTATAGGAATGGATCCTTACAAAAAAAAATCTAAAATTAATTAGGATAATATTTTTTTATGGTTAATTAAATACGTACCCGTTCACCAGGATTTCCTCGGATACCTTTTTCTCCTCTTTTACCCATTTCACCGGGCCGTCCTGGTTCACCCATTGGCCCCAAATCACCTTTATCACCCATTTGACCCGGTTCTCCTTTGTCACCCTTACTTCCAGCATCACCTTCTACTCCTTTGATCACTCCTTTATCAGTTTGTATGGGCAGTGTCACTTTAGGGCAACTATGACCTCTGTCACCTCGATCTCCTCTATCACCCTTGTCTCCTTGTATAGATTGACCTTTAAAGCCTTTAGATCCTTTATCTCCTTTCATTCCAGATAACCCCTACGTACAAAAAATTCTTTCAGATTATTCAAATATTTTAGTAAGATTAATTAAATGTTATTTTATTACAATTAGGTATTTACTACTAGCTGTAGCTCCACAATTTTACTCAAGTAGCGGTTGATTTTCTCAAAATCTGCACATTATAATTTTTTTTTTCTTCAAAACCTCATATGAGGGGTCATACTTCTTCCCCCACAAATGACAGCCATTTCTTTTTTGCACTAGCTTCCGGTACTCCTGATATTTTGTAATATAGGAAAGGGCCAGTCGTCGAAGAAAGATAAAGAAAGTGTTACATAGTAGCTAAAGCAACTGACCAACTATCTAGTAACTTAATGTTTCATTATAGGGCTTGAACGATTAGAAAAAAGAAAGATTGTTCCTATTTCTGTGAAAAAATATGAGATTATTTTTACATTTTCCCAGATTTTAACATTTTTTACCATGCATCTACTTTATTCAATCATCTCATTTAATAGTATTTGAGTTTATCTAACTAATGATACTGAAATCTTGGCCATAACTCAAAAAACCTTACATTTATCAGCTTGCGTAAAGGCCGATGCATGGTATGCCGAAAAGAAGTAAAGTAAAAAGAAAAAAAATTTAACCCTTCATATTAGGTTTTTTTGTCAATAAACTTAGATGTATTATTTGTCATGACAGTCTTAGAAGTTGCACCCCAATCACATTGTATAATTACTTGTCCTGACTGACTGACTGCCTGACTGATTTATCAACGCATAGCCTAAACCGCAGGAGCTAAGAACTTAAAATTTGCCACACAGCCTAGGTTCCTTTTATAACGTAGGCATCCTAACGTAACGTAGGCATTAAGAAGAGGTTTTTTGAAATTCAACCTTTAAGGGGGTGAAAAGGGGGATTTCGTTTGTATGAAAAATCTTATTCCTTTTATTAATACCCCTAAAAGATGGTTTAGGGAGTGTTAAAGTTTGTTTGGGAGAAGCCTAACGTGCGGTCCGATTAACTTGAAATTCGGTATTATAATGCAACACGTTTTATTTGGGTAGGGGTAAAAAAAAATAAGGGGAGAATTTCTGCTTCTCTCGATTAAATCAAAAGTTTGTATACTTTTATAGCCTATAAGAAAGAATTTTTGGAAATACCAGCTCCAGGCGGAAAGCTAGTCTTATTATAAAATCATAAGTAATGATGATGAGAGCTGCGGGATTTATGGAATAACTAGCTGACCCCCGCGGCTTCACCCGCGTTCCCGGGATAAAAAGTAGCCTATGTTCTTCATACCCTAGGATATCTGCATGCCAAATTTCATGATGGTCCGTTGAGTAGTTGAAGCGTAACAAATAAACAAACTCACTTTCGCGTTTATAATATTAGTTAGGATTTCAAACATACCATTGGTCCAGTCATTCCGTGTACACCCTTTTCGCCCTGAATTCCGGGAGGTCCAACGGGACCTTGTCTTCCTTGCAAACCATCAGCTCCAGGTTCACCTTTTTGGCCTTTTGGATATCTTCCAATGTGCGCTGGTTCTCCTTTGATACCTGTGTCACCTTTATAACCAGGAATACCACGAGGACCTTGAGATCCTTTTGGTCCAATATCACCAGGAGCACCCTATCAAAACACAAAAGGGTGTTAATTAGGAAATTAATAATAATTATTATTAAAATATACATAATATTTTTAACCGACTTCAAAAAAAGGAGGAGGTTCTCAATTCAAATGTTTTTTTTAAATGTTTTTTCCTCATAACTCCGTCATTTATTAACCGATTTGGAAAATTCTTTTATTTGAAACGGTACACTTCCCGTTTGGTCACATTGTCATCAAAATTCAATAAACTTGGAAGGAAAAATTGGGTATGATTTTAGATTTTTTTTTGAGCTGAAGCTTTTTATAGTGTCTGTAGGTACCTTATGTAGTCTTCAACCTTTTCAGATGGATATATACCCTTTTTGGTACACCCAGTATAAGTACATATGGAGATTTGGAAAAAGTGAAAACGATGTGACATGTTCTAGTTTTCTCAAACTCTCCATATTTTTTTCTCTACTTTACTAACTGCTATTGACTGTGGTAACGTATACGCACCTTTATATAATAAAACAATGACAAAAGATAATTATTTCAGTATAGATACAGTTTGAATTTTTTTTTCTAGCCTGTATTCTGAACTACACATTTTCTTCAAAATTTTCTCTAACACCTTTAATTCAGAAGTTGCCCTCACTGGCTGGAAAACAAAATTCACCCTGTATACCAAGTGGCCATCATACACTAAATATTGTGATTATTTTTAAATAAACTCACATCTGTGCCATTACAGCCATTTAAACCAGGCATACCGGGAACACCTGCATCACCCTGAGGACCTGGCTCTCCCACTGATCCAATGAATCCTTGAGCACCAGGTTTTCCACGTTCTCCTGGCGGACCATGTGGACCCTGAGGTCCTATTTGTCCTTTTTGACCTTTAGGACCTTGCGGACCTTCGGCACCTTCATGACCCGGAAACCCTCGCATACCTGAAGCTCCAGGCCGTCCTGGGTATCCCTGTTAAACATTATGAGTTTTAAATATGTTCATCATATAACTAACATTCCCACTGCATTTTATTTACTTACCTTGTTGCCTTTTTCGGCAAAACATTTTGGCACACAGCACCCCGGCGCCGTGCAGTTACGTTCATTGGTCCGTTGTTTGGTAATAGGGTCGTATATTGTGAATCTTTGGTCGGGGGGCAACTGCGGGCTGCGAGGCGGAGGTGGAGGCGGATTCACGTCGAACCGCCCCGATGTTCCATACGTGTCATAGTTGTTGGGGCGGTAAGGTTCCCGAAAGCCCCGTGAACTTGGAGACCGGTACGAATCTATGCTATTCGCTTCCAGATATCGATCATCTTGCTGCAATAAAAGACATATTCATCGGTCATTATCAAAATAATTGTAAATAGAGACCAGGCCGTAGGTCCAGCGCAACTTTTTAGTCTGTAAAAATAGAACCTATACAATTCTAAACAGTAACGCACACGACGCGCAAAAATTCTGGCGCAAAACCCTTTGTTTTTATAAACAGTTTTCACAGACTTTTTGTGTGCCGCAGAGACCTTTGCACAAAAAGTCCGCCGTCTGCGCTGCACGTTATACGGACTATAACGAACATTAAAAAAAATCTAAATATCAGTTCGGCCGTTTTCAAGGGATGCGCTTACCAACGAACAGCATACCTATTACAGTTGTATTTAAATAAACTCACCGGCATTGACTTTGGCGCAAGTTCGAAATTTCATATAAAAGAGGTATTTTCGGCAAAGATTTTCTTTCATATAAGCTTTTTGCACTGCATTTGATATCGTCTCAAAGCTAAAAGAGCCAGCTTGCAGACAGTGTTGTCATTAACGTTCATTTTTGTCATTTGAGGTGTTAAACAATTTAATTTCAATTGTCATATAAAAAATTTGAAATTTGCACTGTCCATCCATAAAAAATAGCACGGTAAATTCATTTGAAGTTTCCAAATTCCGACTTTCTATTTTTTTAATGATACAGAATACAGGGCCTTAAATCAACATTAAAGTAGAGAAAATTTCCACTTTTGTATGAAATTTTTAGCTTGGGCCAAATTCAATGCCGGTGAGTGTATTATGTATGCTTGGTATATAAGAGGGAAACGAGCAAGGGTCACAATTCACAATATCTTATACCGATACGAAGTAGTAGCTGATCACTAGTTAGTATTCTAATCGTAGTTTGGTCTAATACCTTTAAACGAGCAATTCTTGTATATATAGGTATATATATATAATCTGAATGTCGGAAACGGCTCCAACGATTTTCATGAAATTTAGTTTGCGGTGGTTTCGGGGGCGACAAATCGATCTAGGTTTCATTTTTAGAAAACGTCGTTTTGTCCGTGTTTTCAGGTAATGAGATACTGCTGCAATATCATTATAAAACGAAGGTAAATTTCGCCACCATTTACTAGCTCAGGTGGGAATAGACCCCGGTTCAAATCCAGATGATATTATGATTAGTTTTTTTTTTTTCAAGTTCCTTCATTTGTGAGAAAAACTATTACGATTTACTAAATAAAAAATAAAAACGAGCAAAACTCGGTCACCCAGGTACTGTCTATTATTCCAACAATTTAAATACCTATTTTTCATTGAAATAAGCCTTCTCCAAGCACTTATAAACTGTTTGAGCCATCACGATTGGAAATTTGATATGGGTAAGTAAGAGTAGCTGCCTTAACCCTTGGTGTTACAGGAAGTCGTTCTGAGGAGTCCATCAATATTTTATTGAGTCTACCGACAAACAATAATAACTTTTTAACTTAATAATTGTTAATTATTATAAAATAGTAAGTTATTTTAACGGTTGATGATAACTTGCTACTTTGCTATGGAACGAATTATTTAAAACTAGCGGTCCACAGCGGTTTTTGGGATAAAATGTAGGCTATGTCTCACCCTATACCATAGGCTATCTGCGTGCCAAATTTGGTCACGATCGTTTCAGAAGTTTAGTCGTGAAAAACCAGATATACAGAGCTACTTTTACATTTTAAATATTCGTATGATAAGAGATTTGTTAACTAGTACCTCAGAGTATATAAATACTACGTACAACTAGTACCAAATCTCAAAAATAACCACGAATCAGAACGCTCAATTTTATTATTTATTACTACAACAACAATGCAATTTTTTATAAGTTTATTACCTATAATATGTGCCTTATTGAATTAATGCGTCTATCTCATTAAAGACATTTTCATGTAAAATGTTACCAAGACGAGACCATATGGCTTGCACTGTCAAAAAGTTATCAAATCTCATGTAGAGCCAATTTTATTATTCTACACACCCTAACTCTACAAGCCCTATCTTCACAAACTAATGTACAGTTAGTAAAAAAAAAAGGATTAGCCGTTTCAGATCTCATGTAGAGCCAAGCTTATAATTCTACTCGCCCTAATTCTACAAGCCCTATCTTCTCAAACTCTACATTTTAGTCAAAATATGTGGCTTGGCCGTTTTAGATCTCATGTAGAGCAAAGCTTATAATTCTACACGCCCTAATTCTACACGCCCTAATTCTACAAGCCCTATCTTCTAAAACTCTACATTTTAGTCAAAATATGTGGCTTGGCCGTTTCACATCTCATGTAGAGCCAAGCTTATAATTCTACACGCCCTAATTCTACAAGCCCTATCTTCTCAAACTCTACATTTTAGTTATTATATGTGGCTTGGCCGTTTCGCTACTACAAGAACTAATATTTAACTTGCAATGAAAGTAACTATGTTTGTTAGGGTGGAATCTTGCAAGTCGAATTTTACTCACTTCCAGTGGTCAGATTGACTTGATATTTGGTATACTATTATATTAGAAGACAATGCAAGTACAGTCAATGTGTATGTTGCCAGAATATATAAAATATAAATAAATAAGTAAACAAAAAGTATAGTTACCAAAAAAAAATATATTAAAAAATATTTTTTAATACAAGCAAGTTTTTTTTTTACTTATTATTATTTTAAGTTTACCGCTAATGCGATGGTTGAGACTGGTATTGACTATTTATAGCGTTTTTTTTTAAACGGTAAAAGTAGATGTTATCTATTGTAAAACGGATGATGTCTCTCATAAGAACGTTGTCCTGGCTCAATAAGGGCTTACCGAGCTATCACGAATTTCTACCCTGGATTTTAGGTTTATACATAGATACATAGTAGGCGGTATATTGTAATGGGAATCGCTTTGTTATATCGAGCTAGGTAGGTATGTGATATTTTGCTATAGTCGCTTTTTAAACGTAAAGTGACACCAAGCATGCCACTCCTCACATAGGTACGCTCTGCATAATTATAGGTAATGCTGTTGTGATGTACTGGGAAAGTTTGTGTTGATGACTGTTACCTACTTACTGCTTGAACGGATTTAAATTTAGGCACAGAACTATAATATATTCAATTAATAAATTAAATTATTAAAAGAAACAAAAAACCCGACTGCGTAAAACATAAATTAACTGAAAAGAGAAAAACAAGCTCTTAAATCTATAGAATTTTGAATATAACTTACGACTGCAATCTATATATATAAAATTCAAAGTCCTGACTGACTGACTGACTGATTGACTGATATATCAACGCACAGCCTAAACCACTGGTCCTAGAGACATGAAATTTAGAGGGTATATTCTTTGTGAAGAGTAGGTATCCACTAAGAAAGGGGTTTTTGAAATTCCACCCCTAAGGGGGTAAAATAGGGGATGAAAGTTTGTATGAAAGTCCGTCAGTTTCGAAGTTAGGATCTTCAAATTTTGTGTTTAGGCTGAAGATTGAAAATTAATTTATACGTGTCTCAGCGTTTTTAATAATTCTACCCTCGAAGCGGGATGAAGTTGTTTTGTTTTATTGTTGTAGAAAAATATGTCATTTGTTTCCGGTAGGCCACGCGGGCGAAGCCGCTAGCAGAAGCTAGTACCTTATAAAATTCAAGTTATATTCAAAATTCTATATATTTAAGAGCTTGTTTTTCTCTTTTCAGTTAATTTATATTTTACGCAGTTGGGTTTTTTGTTTCTTTTAATAATTTAATTTATTTCAGACTTTTTAGTTTTATACAGAAAGAGTTGTATGTATTAGTAAGTAAATAAGCGGTACGGTAATGTAACGCTAACAACCATCGCAACTCTGTAACCGCTCAGTACCTACTGTCCTTGCATTAAACGTGGTTTTTTGCAATTTACGTCAAAATAGTGACATAAAAGTATTACAATATATACATATATGGAATGTTCTATTTACAAGCTTTCATTTGATACCCATATTGTTATAATAACGAAACTTTTATTTTTAATACCCCCTCTATTTTTTTATTCTTAGGCGTCATATAAAAATAATATACCCTATGACACTCCCCCAGTCACGACGAATCTAACAACACCTCATATGCTTAAATCCATCAAGCCGTTTAGGCTGCAGAGCGGCACAAAGAAATAGACATACATACATACATACATACACTCGAAAAACATAACCCTCCTTCCGGGTCAGTCGGGTAAAAAACAATGTTACCTCTTTGTAACCACTAACTCACTGGAATGTACCATTGTACGCCTAAAACTTAATTAAATTCACAGACATATAATATTTATAAGAATTCAATTATATTTAAGTAAAGATTGAGTTTTTTTTGCGTTTTGCGGTATAGATATCGGCCAAAAGTGTTATCTTAGCTCGGGGGATTTACCATTGCACAGATTTTTACTCTAGATAATCCTCTTTCTATAGTTTTTATTTCATCTCTTTCTTAAAGCTTCAGAGATCAATTGAACAAAATCTAGGTACAGAAGATTTATTAAATAGGTATATAAAAACGATTTATAGGCGTAATTATACAAAATCTTTAAAACGATAAGGTATTATAATAATTAATATATCAACCGATTATATATGACGGGAATGTAATTGTTTTGGTGCTTTACCAGGGCCTTATTACGAATAAAAATGGAAAGGAAACTTACCAAGGAAAATATCAGCTGGCTCTCCAGCCTTCGCGGAGTTATCTCAGTGCTCAGTTTTATTACTTACAAAAGAAAACGAGGCGCAAGAGATAAAGAAAACTTTCATAAAAATATACTTTTAGATGTTAAGTCGCAATCTCCCTATAGTAATATCGCCACATTTCTTCACGTACGGCCATCTGATCCCAGACTAAGCAGATTTTTTTGAAACCAGATAGCTGTTTTTACAATTCATAATGGCATAAATTTGGCATGTTTACAAACTAATTAATAACTGTGAATTCGTATATGGGATATTTTAAAAGATCATGCTAGTCCCTTTTTGGAATTTTTTTCTTATGTACGAAAACGCATTTGATCAAAGAGTAAATTCAAGATGTCAGAATTGGCTGCATAGAGTGGCCAACTGGCCAGCTAACAGGGCAAACTTAAATCCCATAGAGCATACT